>LQNS02000304.1:4841508-4854224 GCA_001587735.2 Parhyale hawaiensis
GGATTAGCTCTTCAAATTCGATTGTATCTGTGATACGCACGTGGCCTTGGTTGAAAGAACGGGCACGATAATTCAAAAGTTGCTCTGGAAAATACAACTGGAATACGTAACATATAAATCGAATTTGCTTTCAGACTGCGTGTTGAATATTCGTTAGAAAAGCATAGAATCTGTTGACAGTGAGCCGTATGGGCACTTCCTTGACGGGCAGAAAAGGACGGCCGAATAGCGTGTGGTCAACGACCAGCTAAATAACGCCTCCTTTAGTGCGAAAGCAAAGACGATCGTGATTATTATTATATTCAGAAATTTAAGTCTCCGTTTCCACAACAAAGGCGATGTCACAGAGGAAGAATGAAGAGACACAGTGTGACGATAGACACGTGGAACCCATGCACGAGGGTGTTCCAATACAGGATCAACGCGCATGGGAACAGCCAGTCGAGAACGAGGAAGAAGAACAGATGGACGAAAGATCAGTAGGAATAAAAGGTGGGAAGGAAGCAAATTAAGTGGGCACGAAAGACAGACAAGACGATCGTGATGACGACCCAACGGGTCACGGGTCGTCTAGTCACCATCACAAAAAGTGCTTGCTTCAAGTTGAGTAAGTTCACATGCGTACTTCGTCCTTCCAAGACGGTTTGCACAATAATTGCATTCTTGTTTTCTATTCTAGTCATCTTACAAATCTGTGTTCGCCCCGTTTTTTTTTTACTATTTTTATCACCTTGTTGCTTCAAATATTGCCTTTTGCACTCATAAAGTACATTTTTTTATGATGCGTTTATAGAAATTGGCCATACTGTAATTGGAGCATTGTAATGCAGATCACTTTTGGTAGTATCTCACACAGTTTACTGCGAGCCTTGGATTTGTACTGCCTTGCATCCATGCTAAGTATAGTTTCTTGCATTCCATTTACGGTTGAACACATTATAATTAACTCTTAAATCTTAATCGCTAGGTGCAGCTAAGAAAAAAAAAAAGACCTGTCGTATCTGCACCGTGCGAAGAAAATCATTACAATGCATGTTACTAGTCATACAAGTAAGTTTAATGATTAACTAACGACATATTTCACACTCACTTCTAATAATGTCTCTGATAGTCTGATTCTGACCTAAAGCAGCAAATCACAAATACCCTGCATATAGGAATTAATAATTAAGAAAAAACACCAGGGACGATTAACTACGCTTACATTATAATCAAGCATGAATTCTTTCAATTTTCTTGCACGCGCACACTTATATTTCTAAGCAACTCTTGTTGACTTCCACCACTTTTTATATGCGCAGTTTCGTCCCAATTTCAAGCGTGAGAAATATTTCTCAAAGCGTCACTCTCAGGCGCTATATCAAGCGGATGTTGCAGTTCGTCCTGTTTTTCTATGCTAGCGCTACTGCTTCGAGAAATCTTTCAGATTTAGCGGGTGAATTCCATATGCTTGTGACTGCACCGGAAGAAAAAAACAATAGTATCGGGAAAGCTAGAAACTTACTGATACGAAGGGAGATTAGAGCAACGGCAGTTATATCTCATCGCTATATTTCCATTAGATTCTGCTAGTAATCACTCCTCATCCTGACTTTTTCTTCACTCTTCCCGATCCCCCTTTCCCGTTCTTCCTGTTGCGATATTCTCACATTACTTCGACATCTCATCTAGCTGTTTTTCACGTTCTCGCTACTATCGTTTTATTTAGTGCGTCGGTGTTCAACGCGCAGCGTTTCTGGGCAAAATTTTTATGCTTAGGAATTTACTATGGAAAAATGATTATCGAAGTGATGTGAGAGTTTAACAAACTGGAAGTGTTTGGCAACTGCAGCCACAACACACAACGCTCTTTCATTCATCGCCTTAGCTGGTGAACCAAACCGAATACTGTGCCAGTTGGGTTGTATTTACATTCGTCTATGTGAGCTACTAGTATGGATTATAATTAGGGCTGTGACATAATGCTTGTAGCATAAAGCATACGCCTAAAGTATGTTTGTCGTTCAAAGTATATATTAATATGCTTTTGGAATACAGCATATGTTTTTTATGCTTATTTATCATTAAACTAATATCAATGTGCTTTTATTTCCAGATGTATAACTTAACAAGAAAAGTGTAACAGTCGAAGCCTGCAAACAGTAGGTATGCCTAAAGTTAAGAAAGATCAATTCGTCGCAAGGCTAATCTCTGAATATAAAGATTTTTATGGAGACGTTAAATGCAAATTTTGTGGTATAAAGGTTCTTTCAACGCTCGTTTTCCTTGTTCACAGACTTTGCTACTCCGGTCCGTTTTTCAATGATATAGTCAGGGTGCAATGTCCACTTCTTTCGGGTAGCTATGCCTTGTAATTGCCACGCATTGCCATGGTTTGCTACTATAATAAACGGTCCAGAAATTGGAAGATCTAATTTGTTGCGTTGTTTAAATTTACTTAGCTTCGCAAACACTCTCTGACCAATATAATTTACAACTGGGATCATGGAATTAATACAACATATATTTCATAACAATATCGTAAATGACATACTTTTTTATGTAAATACGCTTTGATAATTTACAGGTAATTGATCATTACACGGTTAGATCAGCGTACCATAAGGTATTTTCTCGTGATAACATAGCTGTGCATGTAACTGTTTTACGGATGTAAATGTAATACCATTGTTCGAACTGGTCACTTACTGACCGCAGCATAGCATGAACAGTCCCGCTTAGACATGAGTTCGGCAAATGAGTCATATAATTTTGCTCAGTGTGAATTCTGTTCAAGTAGCGTTATTAGCCGTCTCTGAACTGTGAAACAGAGACCCCGTGAGAAGTATCACAAACAACTTCTTACACAACAAAAGAAGAAACTACAAATTCTTCAACACTAAGAAGCACAGAGAGAAGAAAGTCAGGTTTGAGAGGAGAGAGATTCCTGAAGCTCCAAATGATTCTAATGAGGATGAGGTTCAACATCAGCAACCACCAGTTTCAAATAAACAAACAACCGCGATAAACAGCTGTTCGAGGTCATGATAGGGGCAGATATCCCTCTGAACAAATTGAATTCCGAACGATTCTCATCATTCTCGGAGAAAATATTCGCAAAAATATTGTCAGATCCAACAACTCTGAGAAAGTACTATGTGGCAGACATATACTAAGAAACTATTGAATTTCTCAGAAAGAAAGTTGATGGAAAGGAACTCTGGGTTTCTATTGACGATACATCTGATGGCGAGCAGAGACATGCTGCTTGTTTTTTGTTTGGGATTTTAGGAGAGGAACAAACTAAGAGTTACCTGGGGAACATGGAACAGTTGGAATATGTGAACCATTCCACTATAACAGCTTTTGTCAGCGATTCTCTGAATGTTCTATGGCCGACTCAAGTCATGTACAAAGATATTTTGATCATTGTAACTGATGCGGCCTCTTACATGTGCAAGGCAATGCAGGGATTGCAATGGTTTTTTTTTTCAAAAATGGTACACATAACACGTTTAGCACATGGCTTGTACAGGGTGGCTGAACTGGTACGCTACAATTACCAGGATGTCAGACGACTTATTAGTTCTGCTAAAAGTGTATTCCTCAAAGCACCCTTGAGTGAAGAAATTTAGAAAAGTTTCCCCTGGCATTCCCCTTCCACGTGCACCTCTATAGTTACCAGATGGGGTACTTGGTTGGATGCAGGAAAGTATTATTCAACTCTTGACAAGGTAACTGAAGGGGTAATGGCACTTAATGAAGCAGAGGCTCAAAGCATAGTAGAATACAAAAATCTCATGGACAGCTGTGAACTCAAAATAAGCCTGTCTTTCATCGCAGCAAATTTTGACATTCTATCCACGACTATCGAAAAGCTGGAAACACGGGGACTTTCACTGGAATCTGCTGCAAGTTCGATAGAGGCAGTGATGAATAGGCTTGAGACACTCTACGATCGGATATATATCGATAAGTCAAATTTTGAATTGGAAAAGAATGGAGACTTCTCTTTTCTGGGTGGAATAAGCTCCCTTCTAAAAGGACACAAGAAAGAAACGGAAAAAGAGCTTATTCAGTAATTCTCAAGGGACAGATTAGTACCTACTATTTCTTAATCCGCCTGTTGTAACCTAGCTGTGGTGCAGAAAGGATATTCTCTGTTTACAAAACTGTTTTAGCTGACAATAGGCGTAGTTTTATTTTTGACCACTTAAAGCGGCATATGATTATAAAATGTAATGGACGTTAGATTGGTTACATTTGCTAAATTATCTGTTCGATGCAGGATGAAATTGATTACCTTCTTGTTTTCTTATATATATATATATATATATTGTTAATTTGCTTTGCTTTGTCGGATGTCAATGTGCTAAAGTTGTTTGGGGAAATAAAAATTGTTCAATCGAGTATTTTTACCTACCGAACAAGAAGAAGATGCAGAAAATTTTAAAAACATGTAGAGAACAATAAGCATATTTCAAGAGCATATAAAGCACATTCTAAAAAATATATAAAGCATATTTCGAAAAGCATATTGCCACAGGCTCACAGCCCTAGTTATAATTTTTTAAATACATGACATAACAAACTAAGAATAGAATTAAACTTGTATTTAAGTTATCCATGAAAACAGAATTTTTTGCTTCTCAGGATTTTCTATGACTTTCCTGCAGAGGGAGACTGTTCCATTATTTTCTGCACATAGCGTTTTGATATGACATGTAGCCCGCGATTCCGCAATCGTAGACTATCATAAATCAATTGCAGATTTTTTTTTCATCAATTTAAAACAATTCCCAGATCACAGAACTTATGTGTTAAGCCTGACCGTAGATTCTCTTCTCAATGCGCTTGCTCGACCACTGATAAGCAAAGCTAAGCTATGACTAAGTTTAGGCACTGCTCATACTAGATAAAGTCACGCCCATGCTGCCATCTCGGTACGTTAGCTCAGGTTTCGAGGCTTCTGCCAAGTGTACAGCCTGATGCTAAGCACGTAATAGGCTTGGGTGTGCTCCCTGTGACACCTGTTTGCTACTCTGAGTGTCACAGCATATATATTTATATTATTTTCCGGTGTATCACATCCACTTTCCCACCTTAGACATTCGTGCCCGTACTGTATTGATGTCAAGGTATAGGTTGCATATAAACGACATCATTCGAAAGTGAAGATTTAGTCAAGGACAATCTATCGAGGGTCTATGTTTTGATCTTTTCAGTAGCCTATATGTATTTGTATGTGAATACAGGGTATTGGAAAATTCAGCGCAAATATTTTAACCATAAGTAACGTCAGCATAGCCGTACCCTGTGGTGTATTTTTTGTTTTTTGGCAAAAGTCAGCTTTTTGAAAAAAAGTTACAGCGTTTTTAATTTTTTTCCGAAAAAACAATTTTCGCTGTAAAAATAATTTAATTTTCAAACGATTTTGACGAAAATTGGTTGTAAAATAAACCTTCCAATGTTCTATGCGCACATGTTTTCAAAATTTGAAAAATGTGTAGAATAACTGGGAAAATGACGTTTAAATTCAAAATACGCTACACAAATTAATAGTCACACTCGTGAAAAACGAGACTCCTGCAATGAAAGCCTTTTTCAAGACCTTCCAGATGATGTAGTGCATGCCAAAAAATAATCAGATCGAGTGCATTTGCCAGGAGGAAAACTGATATAAGTTCACCAGTATTGACGCGCACCCGCATGTTGCCCCGCCACTTCACCAGATATGCATGGCTAGACGAACGTTAGTGCTGCGGTAAATGGTTCAAATACGTTTGAAGAAGATTTTTGGATGCAATATAAGTTGTACTATTTAGAAATGTTAAGCATGGGCAAATTTACATACATTATGTTTGGGTAATCTTTCACTTTAGGGAAGACATTCTATTTTCGTTATTTTAGCTCCGTTGATTATGAAACTCGCATAGTATACGTAAAATTAAATTTTAAGCAGATTTTGTTCATGATAACTTTCGATTTCCAAATTCGTTTTTAAATAAATGTTGGTATGATACCCTCTTGTTTTTTAACAATAAAACCCCTACGTGACGTCCAGTGCGGGCCCGGCGCTGCCACTCTTGGCAGCTGATCGGTGATCAGTGTAGAGGTGTTAGTTAGGTAAGGTTAAGTAAGTTAAGGTAAGGTTAGGCTAAGTTAGGTAAGGTTTGGTTTATTTATGCTAGGCCATGTTAGGTTAGGTTCACAGCTATTTTACTTTTCAAGATCGTTTAATGTGCCGACAAACACTGCTATACGTCCAGAGGGTGTCATTTCAACATTGCTTTAAAAACTAGTGCGGAAATCGAAAAATTCTCACGAATAAAATGCCTTTGAACTTCGATTTTACGTTTACTGTGAGAGTTTCATAACAAATGAAAGAAAAAAAAAAAACAAAATAAAATGCAGTCCCTGAAAGTAAAAGATTACCCAAACATAATGTATGTAAATTTCACCATGCCAAATAACTCTAGATAGAACAACTTGTGTTTTATCCAAAAATCGTCCTCAAACGTAGTAAAACCACTTACCGCAGCCCTGACATTCGTCTAGCCATGCCTATCTGTTGCAGTGACAGGGCAACATGCGGGTGCTCGNAACAACTTGTGTTTTATCCAAAAATCGTCCTCAAACGTAGTAAAACCACTTACCGCAGCCCTGACATTCGTCTAGCCATGCCTATCTGTTGCAGTGACAGGGCAACATGCGGGTGCTCGTCAATGCTGGTGAACTTATATCTGTTGTCCTACTGGCAAATGCACTTAATCTGATTATTTTTTCTGATGCATTACTTCAAGTGAAAGGTCTTGAAATGGGCTTTCATCGTAGGAATCTTGTTTTTTACGAGTGTTACTATCAATTTGTGTAGCTTGTTTCGAATTTGCACGTCATTTTCCCTGTTATTTTACACATTTTCCAAATTTGAAAATATGTGGCGATAGGACATTGGAATGGTTTACTTCACTACCAATTTTCGTTAAATTGGTTTGAAAATTGAATTTCTTACAGGGAAAATTGCTTTTCAGAATAAAAATGAAAAATGCTTTAACTTTTTCAAAAAACTGGATTTTGCCACAAAAAATGCACCACAGTGCAGGCTTTGATGACTTTACTTGCGGATAAAATATTTGCACTGAATTTTCCAACACCATATATAGTCTATGCGTATGAATCAAGCACCTGCTTTGAAAAGATATGTAGCCATTAACAAAACATTTGTCAGTTAAGGAATAATTTTATAATTTTAATTTTTCGAAAGAGTTTAGTGGACTAAAATTATGCTAACCATAATAATTGTGTTGGATTATTTTATTATTATTAACATACATCAGACTGGTGACTTAGAACGAAGGAAACTTCATACAGTTATCAACCACACGCAATCAGCCCCGCAAGAGAAAAAAGAAAGAGAAAATATAGACCACAGAATCACTCTGTTTACAGAGCGTTTAAAGCTGCCAAAGCAAGGATCAACCAAGGTAGAGCCATCAAGATTATTCCAAACATCTACACATGGTGGAACAAACAAATGAAAATACTCGCTTGTACGACATCGTTCTGGTTCCAAGACAACCTCATGAAGAGCACTAGTACGTCGGGTATGCCGCACCGGATCAAATGGCAGCGGAAAAAATACCGCCAGCAGATGACTACGGCAAGTATATATTTGATACAGAAAGCAAACCCCTCCAACTCTGCAACGATGCGTCAGATCACAAGGCACAATACCATCCAGCATTAACGCACACCGACGAACCTCTCTATCAAACAAACTCAGATGACAATTGGCAGCAGAACCCCAGACTAAGGAGCAGTATTCCAAGAGGGACAATACATAGCAACTGAAGCAGCTACGTATCAACTCGACCGAACCAAAAACCTTCCAAGTTCGTCCCATAAGACCGATTTTCTATGATGCTCGTGAGGCAACTGAACGGATGTCGGCCTTAAACGTCAACTTAGGATCAAAATCGATGCACATGATTACCAAGTCATTAACAGCAATAACTGATTCACCATCCAGTTTAAGTACATGGAAAGCAGGTCTCACTGTAGGTGACCTAGACACGAGCATAGTGTTAGTCTTACATACATTTAATCTCACCCCCCCCCCATAGAACACCAGGAATCAATCACCTCCAAATCACGCTGAATTAATTCTGAAACCTCCAACGTATCACTAGGATAGAAGGAAAATGCAACTACTAAAATATCATTTTGGGAAGGCACTGCCATGCCTGAGTCATGCATAGCAGATTGCTTGAGTGTTGCTGTTAGATACAGAATGCACAGGTTCGAGCCTGTTGCCAGCAAGGGAAGTCTTGCGCTTTGCTGGCTGAGTCACCATTTGGTGTCCGGATGCTATTGCGAAAGTACCAACCCTAAGCAGAAATGGGAGGATGCAGCACGTGCATAAAAGTCTTCAGTCGCTGGCGCCATAGCCCATGAGGATTTGTGGTCTATTGCAGCTTTGCACTTCTCTGGGACCTGTTGGCATGGATCTGCAGCACGAACTAGGGAGGGTGGGTTTCCCAGTTGAACTGTGAAGGTAAATTGACTTTAGAAATACCTAGCTGAAGCATATATACATATCGTATTTTTGTTAAAATCTCACCTGTATTTTGCGACACAGACACGGTTTGTTCACCGTAGTACTCTTTGTTTTTGTAAGTGTAAGTGTACCTTCCGCTATGCACCTGCCAGTACACCTTACACTTGCCTCGGCACAGCACTTTGATACCTGGAAGGGAAAACAATTATTGAGGATAGATTGAGCGATGCCAATCTTTTGGAATAATATGATTTCTGTTGAGCAATGCTGGAAGATTATTCATGATGCATTACTATATTTTATATGAGGCATCTACTTTGAGAAACAGTTCACGGAAGACGATCAAACATTTGCAATTCTTTTGAAGAAAAATGAAGTTTTGCAGGAGTTTACCGTATTAAAAACATGCAAACCATCATAATTATTACTAAGCATAACATTTAGATTAATTCAAGAAGGTATTGCCTATCCTCATAATACTGAAGTAGTGTTAGTATTACTAAACATAGGCGTATTCATATTGAATCTATGCATACCTCGGTTTCTCCTACGCATAACACTGGGTGAAACTTCTTTAGGGGATTACGCAGTATGTACCTTACAAAATCAAACCATGAAGGTCAGTCGTGTTTCAGCTGAACGTTAAGAAAATTTAAATCTGAAACTACGAAAATACTCGTTCATGCCAAATTTATTATCATTGTTTGAGCTGATTTGGTTGCGCTTTCTTGTGTATGATTCATTCAAACTGTTTACATATCACCTCACACGGTCTTCTCACAAAGTGAAATATTATTGTTCACCATGCACCAGATCACCAAGAGTTTTTGCCCAACTTCGTTTAGAGCGAAAAACCGCGAGGAACTCCATTTAGTTGTAAGCACTTGGGAGCCACGAAATTATTACTATACTGTCGACATTCCCAATCGGTATGACTCATCCATAGCCCACACGATACTTCTATTGTGTGGATTATGTCTCATCATAACATAGAGGGTTTGCATGGTATTTTTTCTAAAATACAGCATTGATTCTAAAGTGTCCTTTCGCACGGTACTGAAGATTATTTATCGGATAAATTTCCAGGCACGATTATCTAAAAAATGTTTTGATATTGTAGTACTGCAAAATTAAAATGTAAGGAGAAATTAGGCCTACGTGTTAGCAAAGCATTGATCACAAGCAACTGGTACGCCATCCTCAGATACAGCGAATATTGTCAATGGCTAGACGAGAGTAGGACATACAGCGTGTCTTACTACCTTCTCCATCAATGCAGGACTTACTGAAGTTTCACGCTAATTGCATGCGGGACACGAAATTATTCCACAAGTGTCCTGAATGCCGCGCTTCCGTCTCCAGTACGTGCGCCACAGTTACTATCAGTGCAGTGGCTACAGTATGGGCCCGATTTGGAAAATCCTCATTTACAGATTTAACTGTGCATTATAACCACCGCTATGAAGGCTATGGTTCTTCTCGAAGTTTATCTACCTGTCTGTCTCTTTGCCGTTGTATAGTTTGTCTCTCTGTCACCAAGTTAACGAAAAAGTTAGGAATCGATTTTCATGAAATTCACATGTTTGTTAGGTATGGTAGGAGGAACAAAATGGGGGAGTTTTAGTGATAATTCGCTCAGCAGTTCCTTTCTTTCTTTCTTTTTTGTCTAACTGCGCGGTCAAGAACATTTACAGGAATTAAAGAATTACTATAGTTAGTGATGGGTCGGATGTAATTTTTTTGGACATCTACTGATGCGGATGCAATTGCGGATGTTGCCATCATGACATCCGCGGATGCAGATACGGATGCCAAAAAAGGTGCGGATGTTCCGCGCATGCGAATATTTGCTTGACAATAACACACACACACACCCACTCACGACGGCAGATTATACAACACATGCTGAAAAAACTTAGATAGTGCTTTGTTGACAGGGACAGCACTTGCACACATTACAATCCAAATGAGAATTTGTAGTTTTGAGCACAGCGATAAACCTGCGCATCCGCGCCTCCTTTGCTGCGGATTTTACAGTTCTGACATCCACAGATGCAGATGTTACCATCTTAGCATCCGTGGATGCAGATGCGGATATCAAAAAAGATGCGGATGTTTCGCGGATGCGAATTTTTACCCCATCACTATTACTGGTAATGTTTCTAGGAAAAGTAGTGTAAATTTTAGTGATGATCAAGCAGAGATACCGGATTAAATACCAATTTAAATTGTTTGTTAACTTTGCACGGCTTGGCGGAGACATGCATACATTCATTTCCCATCAATATGTAATATACGTAAACTGTAATCATTGGAGTTTATTGGGTCTGGAGACAGGCACCTACTTACCTTTACAAGTTGTCGCCTCGTCAGTCTGCAGCCGCACGACTCCGGCGACTGTTTGGCCAGGAAAATATATGGGCTGATGTGGCCTCAGTTCTACTGTGAATTCTTTGATCCCCATCGTGCTTTCTGTTGAGAGAAATGTGTCTTTTTCACTATACTATACAACAATGTTAAAGTTACCGTAACCCAGTGTGCTATTGCACAATGGTAGAAGGTTTATTTCGAATTACCTATGATTGGTAGGGGGTAACAACCCATGCAGTTACCCTTTAGCGAGCAAGTAAGTAAATGTTATATGGTTGATTCCCAATGTCATGCCTATGTGGAAAAGCTAGCTACGTAATGGGATACTCCTTTGGGCCCTTTCAGTCACGGTTATGAAGTAAACAGTGCAACCATCCCAATCGGGAGCTTATAGGCAACTAGTCGATATTTTCCGATGAAAAAAAATAAAACCTCTAAATAATTAAACGCCTATGATATTTTCCTTTGCTGTATAACCGCTGGGAGCAAGAGACTAGATTAAACTAGCGATATTGCTGAATTCACAACCCGCTGCATATCAAGGCCTCCACTATAAGAGTCTTTGAGGCACTGAACGCCGAACAGACATCGCTTGCTAAGATCAGACACACGAGTAGAGTCAGTGCCGCACTGTCACTTATATAGCGCTACTTTCACTGCTCTTCAACGGCTGAAAATCACAAATGAAAGGGTTAACTGCTCCGCTGCTGTCAGTGCCTCCAAATACGAGCACCATTAAAGGTTACAAATACCCGTGCGTGATTTCTTCCTGTGAAAATGTTCCCTGCATTTTCTAGAGCCAACACAAATGTTTTTTTTAGCCCTTTCAGTCATTTTTGCCGTTAAATATACAGTAGACAGATTATTGCGACCAGCTACAAGTATTTCCTATTAGCGCAAAATTTAATAAACGGTTTCTTTGTTCACTCTGTGCTGCTCTAAGCAGTTGCTCTGCTAATCACTCTGTAATGTTCTAACTGGTTACATTTCTGTTCGTCCTGTACTTCTTTGAGCAAGTGTTTCGCTGTTCATTCTTAGCCACTCTGAACTTTTTCATACGTTCGCACTTTTAGGTGGCTTCTCCCAATGTTCATCGCACTACCTGAAACTCATCACCCGATATTCACCCTTCACAATGTCAATCCTTCCGCCTCAGTCGTCAGCTGACTACTGTCCTGTACTCACTACAGTACAGTCACTACAGGCCCTGCCCGAGATATGGCCGCTGTCGCCTATCAAGCACGGCGCTGATAACAAACATGAGGGATATTGTTAGGGAAAACTGGCGTGAGGTCNCGCGCGCACGCTCTGCGCCATGCAGGTCGAAGATAAGCTCAGCTTCCGGTGCTAGCAAACTTATCTAGTGTCTACAGTTCGGTTGTTTGAAGAAGACCAGCATAGTTAAGTAATAAAAATTCTATCTATCTGACGAATGTTGTGCTAAATGTAACATTGATGACGAAAAAAAAGAAGTTTATCCCAGTACGTACGTAGAGTACATGAAGATTAGATTAGATAGGCGGCAGTAGACGACCCGATAGGCATATTCCCAAAGAGACACCGGGACATACGCCCCGGCACTCTATGAGCTATTGCCATTATGTTAGTACGATATAGAGGACAGGAGAAAAGAGAGAAAAAAAGGGGGGTGAAGAGTCCATGCCCAAGAGACGATCTTGAATGTATGAAAGCACGATCAAGAGCCGCTGACATGCGGAGCTTACGGACAACAAACTGTGTAGTTGGAGCGGGAGAGAGAAGGAGACGGCTTGAGGTGGCCTCGGAAGCTTTGGCCGTTAAGTGTTTGCAA
>LQNS02000304.1:4867551-4884220 GCA_001587735.2 Parhyale hawaiensis
AAATTTGGACAACATATTTAACAACCCGTCTGAAGTCAGTGATAGTATTTTATTTACGACTGAACTAAACTGTAGGTGAGCTCAAGTGACTACAATGATAGTTTCTTCTATGAGCTTCGTTTAGAACCTCATAGCAATTAGCAAGAACGGAGTTTTCGTAGAAAAAGAGTTAAGACAGTTCTTACTACACCGGAAATGGATTGAACAGTGCTATTAAACCAAATATTATCAATTGTTTATGCTGAATTTGCACTTTCATGCATTGGAAGAGTTATTAGATGCAAGAAATAGTACTGGGAAAACTTTTTCACGTATAAATCAACTGATGCAAGCGAGCTGGTTGATCCAATATCGAAGTTAAAGTCTCCAGCGATTAGAGTGTGTACCTATTATCACGATGCTCTTGGTCGAGATTGTGAAAGAAAGCATCTATGTACAAATGAGATTTGAGACTGACAAGGAGGACGATCTATAGACGCCCACAACAGAGACAATCTTGTTACCAGAGGTGACGGAAACAGCGCAACTCTCAAACAAATCACATGACAGAGTTAGGCTGGGAATGGTGCAGGAGCTAAGGTCAGACCTAACTAGCACGCTGACACCACCACCCCTCCTACCAGTTCGGACGCTATGGTACGCGTGGCACCTACCCTGGGATGCCAGCCCAGAAACTATTTTCGTTCAGCCATGTTTCCCTTAAAATAATGACAGAGAACTTCAAAAATAATACATCTAAAAGTAGCAGAAATTCTACCGCATGCTTATAGATCGCTCTAATATTAAGATGTAACGGAGTAAACGAAACTTCGCCTGGGGTTAATATATGCTTTGTATCCTCAACTTCGTAATAATTATGCTCATTATTATTATTATTATTAATATTATGAACAATGACACCCATCAAGGTCAACGTCAGTTGTCATGAATAATAGAACTATCTACGCCGAGGTTGATCGGTCGCGCAGTTTAGGCGCTGAGCCAAATTCATACGAGTCACTAAGAAGTTCCTTCTCTTGCTTAGTAAAGTCAGCGAACTTAAGTTCAGTACTGAGAGACGAGACATTTTTAAGCTTAACTTGTCGGAACGCACTGTTACAGTCTGTAATACTACCGTTGACGGTGGCCATGACACTCCTCGCTGCGCAGGCTGCGTCCAGAGTTCATCCATCCTTAATGACAGTTCCTTTCTTGGCAAATATCCGAATTGTTCCGTCTCTTGGATCATCCACTTGATTCGAAGAGGGAGAAGTGTCGTCGACGTCGCTGTTTCCCGAGTGCAGGGAAAATCCCACTGATGAGGCTGTTGCAGAAGACTCCACAGGTTCGCTATCGCCGGTGTTCGTGACGGAAATAGCTGTAGGGACGACCCCTGCTGCTGCTTGTGTTCGGGGTTCCGGGGGTTAACCCATCGACGAGAGGTGAGGACAGATAACGATCACCAGCACATGAAAAATTTGATAGGGACGGCGGTTCGTAGCCATCTAGACACAAAGTTGGCAGTTTATTGGCCACCAATAATTAATTTACCGTGCTTGTGAAATTACCTGGCGACTCCTCATTCTTCGCAGGGACAGGAATATACAAGATATTGACATACAAACAGTACCCTTATCCGGACAAACCTCCGGGGCTCTAGGGACAGCAATCCCCACAACTGAAGAATAGGTCCGGCCGCTGGCTGATTCGTTCCTTAATTCCCAAAGACATTTCCTTCTGGTAGGGCAAGACATACATAATGCCTTATGGGCTCCTCCGAAGTTCACACACTTTAGACTTGTAGCCTTGCACTGGCACCAGTCATGAGCAGATGAACATATGGAACATATTCTTGAAGAAGTATCAACCGGCCAGCGGGCTATGATGTGGTCTGTCACCTTGTCAGCACGTTGTCAGTGGAAAAAATCCTTCTCTGCTAATATCACTGGTTGATAAATGTAGCCGGAACAACAACAGCCCAAGTTCCAAACGCTTTTTAGCCATTTCTAAGGACGACAGTTTGAGCTTATTCGTATTAGATTTTGGAAATTTGAAAACTTCATAGACGAAGATCCAGTCGTTACATTTCTCTATTTCACACTTAATATGATGTGGCTCCTGATCGTAGATAAGCTGGTCTACTTTCTTACTGTTGCAGTTCTGTTGGCTTTTAGTTCCAGTGGCACGATAGGATCAAAATCGTAGGATGATAGTGCAGAAGCAACTGCCACTGAGAAGATTCTATCATCATCTTCCGCTGCTGCAGACTGGATTACGAAACCGTCTTTCACTGTCAAAATTCTGCAGATCTTCACTTTTGCGTTAAAAGTATCTTGAACAAGTCATTTTTGACAGCATTTGTCGTTGAAACACTTTTAATTTCCACTTTTGTGACCTGATCAGACATCTTGCGCTGAATAACAGCGGGAGCTCAGAGCGATACGTCGGTCCGCCTTGAACATGTTACTTTACTTACTTGTTTAGTATGAGGAGCATCACCGATGTAGGCATTAGCGCAACATATTACTTTAATGTACCGAATTAGTTTACCAAACTAGTAATTATATGACATTAGTTCATAATAGAATATGATTTTGAGAAACATATAATTTTTGTTCGATAATAATAATAATAATAATAATAATAATAATAATAATAATAATAATAATAATAATAATNTTACAATATTTGAAAAGTGTCCTTTAATTCTGCTCACACTAAAGTCATAACTATAAGTTTCATATACATAACTTTTTCTTATCCTTCGGATCGTAATTAATTCTTAGCATATTATTAGGTATCCCAATACCTCTTTCGTGTTAAAATTTCAGCGTTGAACGTTTTACAGTTTTTGAGATAAGATATTTTTTTTTTATTTTTGTCCCTTAATTATGCTCGCAACTGTATTTATATACCGAGTGATTCTGAATTCTTTGAACGAAATAAAACTATAGGTTCCTTACAATAAAATAAGCATATTTTACTCTGTCGATGTATGTCCGAAAACGTCTAATTGAAAAGTTACGTTGAAATAAAGTTTGGAAAAGCGATTCAGTTAACCGGCGGACTACTTCACTGTATAGCAAAGATAAAGATGCACACAAGCCATTTGTTTACATTGAACACCCTATTCCTGTTTTCCAGAAAATAAAGTATAATAGTGAACGTTCATTTACCCTACCACACCAGCCGATTTTGGGGTAGGTGGAAACTAGGCCCCTGTTTCCTGTAGCCACTTATATATAACTTTAACGTAACTTTTACATTAGANATTCCTGTTTTCCAGAAAATAAAGTATAATAGTGAACGTTCATTTACCCTACCACACCAGCCGATTTTGGGGTAGGTGGAAACTAGGCCCCTGTTTCCTGTAGCCACTTATATATAACTTTAACGTAACTTTTACATTAGACATTTCTCTATTTCACACTTAATATGATGTGGCTCCTGATCGTAGATAAGCTGGTCTACTTTCTTACTGTCACAGTTCTGTTGGCTTTTAATTCCAATGGTACGATAGGATCAAAATCGTAGGATGATAGTGCAGAAGCAACTGCCACTGAGAAGATTTTATCATTATCTTCCGCTGCTGCAGACTGGATAACGAAACCGTCTTTCACTGTCAAAGGTCTGCAGATCTTCACTTCTGCATTAAAAGTATCTTAAACAAGTTATTTTTGACAGCATTTGTCGTTGAAACACTTTTAATTTTCACTTATGTGACCTGGTCAGACATCTTGCGCTGAACAACAGAGGGAACTCAGAGCGGTACGTCGGTCCGCCTTGAACATGTTACTTTACTTACTTGTTTAGTATGAGGCGCATCACCGATATGGGCATTAGCGCCACATATTACTTTAATGTACCGAATTAGTTTACCAAATTAGTAATTATATGACATTAGTTTATAATAAAATCTGATTTTGAGAAACATATAATTTTTGTTCGATAGTTATAGTCCCCAAGCGTCAAAACTCTCATGTATTTCAAGAGATAGCCTAACTAAAAACAGATTATATGTAATGGTAAATAATTCAAACATTTCTGCACAGAGTACACGCAGAGAAGTATCTTATTTAAGATAAAAAACGCCTGGTTTCTTATCACTAACGAAGTAATGTTTTAGCTACTCAGCTATAATAATCAATCGTAAAAGACACTGTTGTTCATCACAACGCTCTTGTTCATCACAAACGGCAATGTGCATTGACGCAAATTCAAACGACAAGGTACTTTACAGTTAACTACTTTTGCTTAATGGCAAACACCCATTTTTCTGTGTGTAAGCATGATTTCTGGAATAAGTGATGGCCAATTATTCATATTTTATTTCCACTATGTATATTCACATTGTCGAACAGATTTCATGCCTATTTACACTTAGAACGGAAATAAGAGCTTTAGCACAAAATTGACCATATGACTGTCCATATCTCACTTTTTGCGCGATCGAATTTTCATGAAACTTGCCGGGAAATCGTGACATCTGTTGACAACACTGTTGAGTTTGTTTACATTTTGCTGTGTTTTTTGATTGACAACTTGTATTTTTTCTTTTTTTTTTCAGGTGAATGGCAATAATAGCTTCTTGTCTATTCTGCTAAACTGGGACGTAGAAAAGCTCTAACTAACGAGGAGAAAGAATTTATCACCAAAGAAACTGCTAAAGGCACCTCTCCTGATATCATTGCCGAAAAATAGGACGCCATATTGGCACAGCGACAATATTCTTGATGGACCCTTCACCACAGAAAAACTATCAGATGCTGGGCAATCAAGGACTGTTACTGATAGAGACATGAAAAATGTGGTTCATCAGCAACGTAAAAGATCCAGGCAAACAAGTAAATAAATTTTTACGGCTGCTGGGCTTTCTGAAGTGCCTGAAACCACAAGAAATGACATCCTTCACTTCGTTGCTTCTGTCAAATCCCCTCTGAAATTGCCTCCTCTGACCCCAAGACGTACAATTTTGAGGATGGAATGGTCAAAGAAATGCATGAAGATCAACATGAATCATGTGCTTTTCACCGACGAAACCCGGGCAACCCTTGATGGACCTAATGGGTGGAGTAAGGGTTGGGTGCTACCTGGAGGTGAGTGTCGTCAACGCCCAAAACGTCAACAACAGGGCGGCGGTGTTATGATATGGGCTGGTATTATAAAGGATCGACTTGTAGGTCTAGTTAGAGTTCCTGATGGCCTGAAACTTAGATCTGCATCAGATTGTGACATGTTGAAGGACGCCTTGGTCCCATGGCTGGATGACATACCCCTTGCGTTGCTTCGAAACTTGATTTTCATGCACGATAATATGCCTTCTCACTCTGCCCGTGCTACCACAGCATTTCTGGACTCTTTGGGGTTCCATGTAGAGAAACTAATGGCTTAGTCACCGTGCTCACCAGATCTAAACCCAATTGAAAACTTCTGGGCCCTCCTGAAAAGGGAAATTTACGCAAAGGGAAGGCAGTTGAACTCAAAATCTGTCTCGTGGGATGCTGTTGCTGTAGCAGAAGGGCAGTTTCACCTTCAGCAATAAAGAAACTAACTGGCAACATTCCAAGAGCACAATTTTGAATAGGTTGTAAAGCACATCCGATATAGATGGGCAAGCAGAGCCATGCGCTTCACTGCCATAGTCTAGTTTCGGTTTAAGGTAGCCCATATAGAGCGCAAAATAGGTGTTGCGCTCAAACCCGAAGGTAGAGCCGACAAAAAATTTTAACAGGTTCAGCGGTTGTTGACAGGACCGTCGCAATGTTTGGATGTGAGGTCTCCATGTCAGGCTCTGATCAATGGTGACTCTAATATATTTGAAAGATGCAATTTGAGTGAATAGATTTTTGTACAAGGTAAAGCGCTAACGTGAGACAGAGCTGCCAAGCGGGGACCAGACGGAAAGATAGCCAGATCATCCACAGACAGTAAGGATTAAACTGGAAAGGTAACTACTGTTATGTCGTTATCATTACCAATCAGAAAAGCAAACAGCTCATCAGAGATCCATAGATGCTTCCGTCTGACACTAGTTCTGCGTCAGTCAGGAAAGTTTGAATGCACACTTTGAGTGTATACTGTTCGACAGGGAGTTGTACTGTTTATAAACTACATCAACTATCCGAAGACACAAAAAGAACGGAATTTACGAACAATACGAAATCGTCAAGCAGTATCGTAGGCCTTTGTCACGTCAAAAATAGGGTGATGAGATGATGGTTTATCACCAAGGCAGTATGCACCGCTGTTTCAAGGCAGCCTAATATGAGGCAGTAGTACTGCTGGAACTGCGGAAGCCGGATTGGGCAGGAGCGTTTTGTTTCGAGGCTCCCAGGACCCAACCAAGATTAACGTAAGGAGGGTATCTTTTCCAACAACTTATGGACACAACTATGTAGTCAGCTCAACTAGTAGATAGTTTGTAGCTTGAAGAGGGTCTTTTTCAGCATTTGGATAAGGAAGTATGATGGTTCCTTGCCATGAGGAAGGGAAACTTCGCGAAGTAAACATCTCATTGAACAGTAATTAATAAAAGCAAAGGATAAAAAGACGAGTAAGATTGTTTCACTATTTTATATGTTATTTTATGTCGACCAGGACTGCTCTCGTATCTTGGAAGTCTCGAAGAGCTGAGAGGTTTTCTTCTCTCGATCCAGGAACAGTAGAAGGAAGGTCATCAACAGGACCGTCCACATCCAGCCTCTCCAGTGCGCATCGAGTTTTAGGGCGAGCAAAGGTGGGTCATGGTTAGCAGTGTCGCCCACTGAACTAAATTGCGCCAGCTTTTAGGCTATTCCATGTAAAAGCCGTGTCTCGTTAGGGTTTTACCCACCTTACGTTCATGCTAAGCAGAGTTCGAATGCTTTGCTGTGTCTGTTTAAACAGCAGAACAGTGCACAACTTGAGCTCTAATTCGCTACAAATTAGAGGAGACATCAGAAAAATACGCAGATCCTTGCTAAGCAAACTGACTAGCCGGCTAAATTTTCTTTTTGTAGATCGTCGAGTGTACACACGGTTGTTTTTGCAGTGACACGTATGAACGTAATGCAAACAACTAGCGTGGGAATGAGCCTTCAGACACACATTTCGTGTTACTAAAATGAAATTCGTACTTATTTTTGTGGCACAGGATTCGAACCGCCACTGCATGTACAGTGCGTTACTTTTGATTATGCAAATACAATTTTTTTTGCTTATTTTTGAAGATAAGTGTCAAACATTTAAAATATGAATAGTAAGTTAGTGCGCAGGTATATTGTAACTCTGAAAACAATTAGAGTAAAAGAAAACGGAACAATTTCCCACTTTTTGGCAATATTTGCTTATCGCACGGGGTTCTGCTGTTACCCCAGATTATGCAACATCACTCTCTAGTCAACATGGGCAAGAAATGCAGTTTAAAAAGTGAAGAAAAGATCAAAGTAATCTCGTTATTGGCTTCTGGTAAGACAACACTCGAAGTTTCCAAGGAGTTACAGCGTGATCACCTAACAATTAAGGCTTATGCAACTAGTTAACTCCGGATAGAGCCTGTAAGAGGAAATTGACCGCTCAGGATATGCGACATTTGAATGATTCTATCGCTAAAAAACAATTTTCTACAAGTAAGGCGATATTTGAAGACGCTGGAGCCCCAATACTAACCAGAAAGACAAGATGTGAGGTTCTGCAGAAGCTAGGGAAAGTGAAAAAGGCAATTAAACGACCACTTCTAATAAAAACTCATAAAGAAAATAGGGTGAAATGGGCTGAGAAGAACAAGAAAACTGATTTCTCCAATGTCATATTTGCTAACGACTGCAGAGCCACTCTTGATGGTCCAGATGGATGGGCTTCTGGATGGGTCCTCCATGATCGACCTCAACAGAGGCGGCTTAAGCGTCAACAAGGTGGTGGAGGAATAATGCTTTGGGCCGGGATAGTAGGTGACACCCTTATTGGTCCATTTGAAGTGACAGAAGGAGCTAAACTGAATGCAGAAAGGTACTGCCAGTTTCTTGAAGCCAAATTGATTCCATGGCTTGATGACTATCGCACGCAGATGCAAATTGGTATTTCAGCATGATAACGCTCTCTCACACCGAGCACGGTACACTGCTAACTGGCTCGCGGATGGAGGATTCAAATCAAAAAGGATTATGACTTGGCAAGCGAATAGAACCGATTTAAATATGAGAACCTCTGGGCAATGATCAAAAGGAAGGTCTATGAAGGTGGTCGGCAGTTTTCGAGCAAGGTAAGCCTGTGGAATGCAGTAAAAACAGCAGCAGATTCTATTCCACCATTTAAAATATCAAACCTGACAAAGTCTGTTGATAATCGCCTTGAAAAATCATGAAAAATAGAGGTTGTCATGTTCAAAATTAACTTGTTATTTTTACCACTACTGAACACTTATTTCAGTGTCTATTGAATTTCTTGGTTATAATTTCTTGGTTTTGGACGTTTAATAACAATATTCCTTTTCACTTTTATATATTTCCTCTTTATGACGCTTTTATTAGATTGTTGCATAATCTGAGGTAACAGTAAAAAATTCGTAAATAAGTAAATTGTTTGATAAACTTAACCAATGGCTAAATATTTATTTTGTAAGTGCTGTTCATGTTGGCAACATAGCCATACATTTAGTTAATATTGATATTTCAAAGTTAGACACTCATCTTGAAAAATTAAGTAAAAAAATTCAATTTGCATAATCAAAGGTAACGCACTGTAGTTACAGCGTCATAGTTATTATTATTATTATTACGAGAAACTTGGAGTGTCAGCGACCACTCCCACAAAATATATCCGACCTAGCGAAATATGTCATTATCGGCGACACGTAGGCGTCCGATGGACTTTTGCTGATAGTTCAACCAAAGCGAGTAACAAGGCATAGGGTAGCAAGAGCTCCGAAACCGCTGACGTTTGACTAGCATAGTGAACACCCCGTGAGAAGAATGCCAAGGAGCGTTACCAGCCAAAAGGAGCTATGTTTATAGGCTTCGGGGAGGATAGAGTCTGCACATGCCGTAACATATGAATTATTTTTGTATCTCGTAGTGGTGGAGGTAGCTCAGCGAAGCCACTTCAACGGTTCAGTGTGGATGCGCTTGGAACACGAGTTATTGACGACATCTCTTGGCCAGTTTCAATATGAAATATATGTCTTTTACGCTGCGCGCTCTGTCAGCACAAAGAAAATCCATAGTGTGCTACCAAATGAGCAACAGGCGCTGTTATTCTATTCGAATATATGAACTGCGATCGAAGATCACGCTGGCTGTCCATATGAAATTTACCACCGGTAATGAAGTGGTAAAGCGATAATACCGCTTTTCGCGAAACGGTTACTGCTCTGCCATTACCGACTTCCGGCTGAAATAATTGCAATTCCTTGTGAGGTTGAAACTCGATTTAAATTTTACTGTGTTGACAGGAGTGAGTTTTGAGCTTCGGTATTCATTAAGCTATTTTCGCTGTTTTGTAGAATCAGACTTCACGCATGAAAACGAAATAACAATAATACCATTTTTGCAAAAGCAGTTTTTGATGGTTTGCCCTCCTTCAACACCTGTGAGTTACACTTGCACGGATAATTTATTAATGTTTTCAAACAAACAACACGACTGTGGGTCAATGGTAGATAATCTCAGGCACCTATAGGATGCAAAGTATGATACTTACTAGTAGTACTGCAAACCTGCTGCGAACACTATGCTAACAAAGTTTTTAACTTGACCATAGACCACACCATACATTGACAGGACACTGACATCGGGCCTCTCGCAATTGGGCCTGGAGGCGGATTTACCTAAGTGTTAATAAAATGAGTTCTAAAAATCACAGAGACCTCAAACAAAATTGATTTCTTTGTCGTACTATAACGAATGCGTTGCAAGCAGGGAACTTAAATTCACAATCATAGATCTATAGTAGGCGATATACATCATACCTTTGGACACCAAGAAAAATTGGAAATTTGTCATAATTTCAAAGAATATTCAAATTTTACGAAAAAATTGGCTCATAGATACGACACGTAATCTAGTTTAAGATCACATGCAATTGAGTTTTTATTTTTCTTTTTCCAATGACGGTTTTGCTCAGAAATTGATGTATGTTGAGCTGTTGGTAGACCTCATCCCAATAGCCGCAACAAAATAGAGGTTAAGAAAACGCAGTAATGGTGCAAAAATGAATTAAAACCACTGTAATACTACATTGGTCCCTACCAATGAACTAAAAATACATGTCTAACTATAAGATAAAGATACCAAGACAGCCGGTAAATGATACTAAAACATAATTCATGGCTGATGCAACCTTGCATTACTGGAACCATCTAAAGCTGCACCCCGTGATTGTCAATATCATTTCATATTACACCACTTAGTACTTCATGGTTTCCTATGTTGCATCACTTTTTGGTTGTCTAAGATGAAACACATCATGGTTGCCGGAGTTATAAGTGGCCTATATTACATCACATTAGGGCGGCCAATGCTATTTCACTTCACTGCTTCCAATGCTAGATCACTTCACTGCTTTTGATGATAGATCACTTCATGGCGGCCAGTGCTTCATCACTTCACTGCAGGCCGGCCTCCATCACTTTGTGGCTGCAAGCTGTTCCAACTCACCTTTCAGCTCTGCAGTCTGTTTTGTTATTCTTGCTTAACTTGTATGGCATCTAATAAAGTCCATTAAGATTTTTCATGAATTTGAGTTGCTTCTGTTCTACAAGATGAGACTATTTATTTCACTAACTATTTCGAAATAAGATTAGTGCAAATACCAAATGATATCATTAACAGTTCCTCAGCGTAATTACGCTCCAAGCCTTAATATATTTGCTAATTTGTTGCGTATAGAAGTTTCAGAAGTATGTACAGGTTTGCCAGTCATTACTGAATGTTATTATTATAACACTTTTTTAACCTCCGTAGTCGCAACTCAGGCGTTCCAACAGAGATGCATGTAGAATCATTTCTGGGGAGGGCAGTCTCCCATATTTAGCTTGCTAGGTTCTTGCAAGAACCTATATGCTTAAAATATCAATATGATTCAGCAAGTTCAAATGTGACAAGTATCGGTACAAAGGTCCATAAATTGCGATAGAGGTGTCTTTCAGCATTTCTGTGAGCGTTGAAGGGGCTGTGAAATATCTCAGCCTTTCATCCATATGGGATGGGCATTCCACCAGGAAATGTTTCAGTGAGAGAGGTAGAAGACAGTCTGGACAGTAGGGGAGATATCGTCTCCCCATCATCAA
This sequence comes from Parhyale hawaiensis, assembly GCA_001587735.2. NCBI lineage: Eukaryota > Metazoa > Arthropoda > Malacostraca > Amphipoda > Hyalidae > Parhyale > Parhyale hawaiensis. The sequence continues at coordinate 4,878,794 of LQNS02000304.1, forward strand.
TCCGTGTGCTAGCCTCGTATGACCAATCCTAAGTCTGGCCACTGTCATTTCCCACATTCGAAAAATGAAGTTCCGTAAGTCATAACTGAATGCAAAAGAATTAAGTCAAAATAAACCTTGAGGCAGAAACTACACAGCAAAGGGCTGCATGAGGTATTTTGTAACAAGAACGTCGCAGCTACGGTTTGCACGCACGAGCTACCAATGCTAAGATCATCACTGTGGTGTCCATGTATTGTATCATTGAATGGAGTTTAAGCCACAATGCTCCGGCCACGCTGATGCGCAGCCTGATCGCCACAGTGCTGCAGAGAGGTTATAGTTGGGCCCTCTGGCGGGCGAGCTGCTCAAATTGACCGTTTTCCAGAGCCGCTCTTTGGTAGTGGGGCAACGGTGGCTGAACTGGCACCGTTGCCAGGAAATCGTCCGGGTACTTCGAGAGGGTTGGCGCAAGCAGGAGATTATTAAATAGTAGACAAGGACCCATCACCGGAAATAACTGTTCTTGCCTTGCTCACACACTTGCCAGTGCTCTGTTGTTAAAAGATGGGTTTTTTCAGAGCTTACCAAGATGTATATGCTGCTTAATACTAGTTTTAAGCGTCTCGTCCATAAAATTTAGAACAAAGCTCATTATCATATTTCAAGTGTACAGTAGATCATAAGGTATCGTTCCCTTCGCTGTTGCAAGGAGAACAGCGATGAGCTCTTTAGTCGCCCCCAATACATTCTTGCAGTCCTGAGATCCTTGCCGTGAATTTGCGCTAAATCTCTTCCAGCTTTTGGATCTCACCAACTGACACAGAGCTCCATATTTGGCAGCAGTATTCAGCTAGTGGTAGAATCATTGCTCTGGAAAGTTCGCCTATAACCAGCCCCATCCAACGTCGACACGTGGCTACCACCGCGTCTATGTGCTTGTTGCATCTTCCATCATCCTGCACTGCAGTTCCTAGATCTCTGAGCATGCTCAGAGGCACTTGCTATAGTCTCGCCCCTCGCAGTGACGCAAGAAAACCAGTCATCGGGGTGATGTCCAAAGCGGAGCAGCTCGAACTTGTTCTCATTGAACTCCATGTTATTTTCCCGGCCCCTCTTGAACATCTTCACAGGTGTTTGCGAAGTTCAATGCAGATAATGTTCCACGCATGAGATCGAGCGGAGTACCCGGGGGTCAGTCGTCAGCAAAAACAGACACCCGGATAAAGAAAAATCGCCATCCATATCGGAGACGCTCAGCAGAAACTAACTTTTGGTCGTTGCACGGCTGCACAAGAATGGAGTTCTGAGCGGGGACATTGTCTGCCGGGCGTTAACTAGATGATGGCGATTCAATAGAGAAAGGAGGGCAGCGGCACGGGGCTGTGGGACGTACTGCAGACTATTAGGGTATACATAAATATTCCAATGCAGAAACGCTAGAGTGTTCACACTGCAAGCGTAGCAGAGCGTAGCGTAGCGTAGCAGAGCGTAGCAGAGCGTAGCGTCAAGGAATTCACTGGTATTTTTTGTCGCTAGCGTCAAACTTTAATTTCTTTTTTTTTGAGGTGGGATAAGACGATTGAACCGAAAATTTTATTTAACTTTAATTTAATTTGAATGTACTTATCTTAAAGTTACAACAAGGCTCTCTTCCGTGCCTATTGGTCTGCGGAAATATGAAGTCCTGTTAAGAGAAATATGCCATTTTGTTGAATACTTTTTCGTTATAATGTACATGAATGTTCAATATGAATAGATTATTTCTTTGAACTACGGGATACGTTATTTGTTTCTTTTTTCGTTTAAGGTTATATTTTTCTTTTTGCTTATGAGTTTATCAAGTATTATTTGGTAAAAATATTGCAAGTTTTCCATTTTCATTCAATAATGCATTTTTGGAATACTGTTTCATTTCCAACTAAATACACTTTTCATATATAAAATGGAAAGAGTAGACAAACAATACTATGTACTATGTATCAGTGAAGAGCATTTTTGCGACGCCTACAGTTCATAAAGGCAATTTTAAGTAGATAGACATGATTGGTATTAACTACTAGTGGATGAAATGTCAAATAAATTAATCACGATGCAACGAGTCATAATCAGTGACAAAACCCGTACTGGATAGCTAATTTTTCTTACCTTTTCGCAATTTTATTTTCTATGAGAGACTGTAGTGTATCGACGCTTGCCGGATTTATTCTCAGGTAGCGGAAAAATCGCTCTTCATCTCCCCTTAGTTCTTTGAAGAGATGATGGCATTCCCCACATATCTCCCTCTCGTTGTTTATGGGGTGGACCCAGTGCTTCCTGTTATTATTATTGCTGTATAGCAGCAAGAACGAACACACAAACTCCTCCATCGCCACTGCTACAAAGCGCTCTGCTACGCTTGGTATATGAACACCTAATCGCTGCGCTCTGCTACGCTACGCTGCACTCTGCTGTGCTACGCTACGCTCTGCTACGGTGCGCTTGCAGTGTGAACTTACCCTAACTGAACGTTATGGCGAAAAGAGCCACACATGTCTATAATGATAAAAAGTATTGAAATACGTAAAGAACAGCACATCTCAAGCAAGCTAACGCTGAAATACCTACTTGAAATACAGAACCCGTTAAGCTAACTAGCGGTGAAATACGCTAAGAGTAGCACACGTTGTGCTGCTATCAGTGAAATACGTAAACACTAGCACACGCCAGGCTAACTAGCAGTGAAATACGTAAAGAGTAGTACACGTCAGGCTAACCAGCAGTGAAATACGTAAAGAGTAGCACACGTTTGGATAACTAGCACTGATATACACGAAGAACAGCATACATCAGGATAACTTTGATTAAAATGCGTCGATAACAGCACCCAATGAAAAACTAACGGGAATATATGTAAAGAATAGCACACGTCATGCTAACTAGCATTAACATATGTATGTAAACAACAATTTTGCACTAGGGTAACTAGAATTGAAATACGAAAATAACAACATAGTTGAACGAGCCTAAAACCATTATACAGTGAAATAATAATACACATTACGCTAACTACCTACCACTAGTTTCGGGAATTACAGTACATATCGCAATAATAAGGGCAAACTATGCAAACAAAAACCAATTTCGGAATAAACCGCTTAAATTCTCGTCAGTTACTACACCTCATCAGTGTAAATAGAGTAAAACACGTAAATAACTGCGCACATCGAGCATGCTATGTGCACTGATATTCTCAAATAACAAAACGCACCGAATTAAATATGTTGCAATAAGAACGCAATCGATAGCACACGTGAGCCTAAGAAGCACAAGTTACGTAAATAATTTCAAACAGCAGGATCAACTGCAGTAAAATTCGTAAATAACAGGGCATCGACAAAAATTGCCAATAACAAAAGAACTAGAGATAGAGAACACTCTGAGAGCGCATACCTCCGCCAAGCAAGGCAACAATAACGAAAAATTCAAATTGGTTCTGAAACCATGAAAGTCAATGTATCAACACCAAAATCCAATCATCTGTGCCGTTTGATAGTACTAATTAACACTTCTGTAATTTTCTTGAAGATCCGTTTATAACTGTTTGAGTTAAGCTGCGAACAAACATTCTGACAAATATAATTAGTCAAACACACAAGCAGACCAACCGATCGTCACTAATATTTAATCATTAATGTCTTCCAACAATACTAACAAGTCCTGTAAATTTCATGAAGGTCCATACATAGCTTTTTGAGTTATTCTGCTAACAAGCATAAAATCAAACTCTGTGATAAACAGACGAACGAGAAAACAGATCGTCACAAAAATTTAGTCATTTACTCTCCGTGATATACCTAACAACTTAAGTAAATTTCATAAAAATCTGTGTAAAACTTTTTGAGTTATGGTACTAGTAAAAAAATAGGTATGCAAACAAACGGACGGATTCTCACCAAAAGTTAATCATCTGTTACTGTTAACATGCCTAACAATCCCTGAAACTTTCGTGAAGATCCTTTCATAACTTTTTAAGTTAGCTTGGTGACAGACATACAGCACAGACAGACAAACACGACAAATATTTATCCTCTTTGACGGAGGTAATAACTGTAAGAGCACATAACAACGCTATACAAAGCAAGGTTACCGAAAACTTCCAACTGTTCCTGACATAAGGATTTCTTTTGTAGAACCATCGAAATTTGGTCATTTTGCTGCTTGACATTCTTAGCAGCTTCTGTGATTTTCTTCAAGATCTTCCATAACTTAGCGAACTTTGTTATGACTACTATTAAGGCAAACGTTTAGTTTGACACACAAACAGACGAACAGATGATCACCAAAGTGTGAACATTATAGTTCCTTTTCCTGGCCCTGACATTTCTTGCAATTTTCAAGAAGATCCGTTCATAACTTTTGAGTTATGTGATTGACAACGCAACAAAAAGGAAAAAAAGGACAAATAGGCAAAGAAACAGAAAGATCGTCGCAAAAATTCGGTTATTAACGATCGGAAACATTTTTTATAGATTTCGTGATTCTTTTATAATTTTTTGAGTTATGGTGCCACGAAAAAAATGGTTTGATAAGCAAACAAACAAATAAATAGTTGAACGGACTGTCACCAAATGTTAATCGTCTGTTTCTCCAGTCATACAAAACAATCTCTGTAAATTTCATGAAGATCCCTTCATAACGTTTCTATTGGTGACAGACAGGGAGAAAAACAGACAGACATACAAACGCCGGCAAAAACATAACATCCTTTCTTGGCGGAGGTAATGCGGTTGTACCTTCGAAACGTCCGTGGAAAAATCTTCATAAGCAGTGAATTATATGCTGTTTATCAAGGCTTATAATGAATAGCTGAGTACCAGAAATCATTAGGCTTCTTAACAAAGTTACACTGTAATATTGTAGTCCGAGTTGATGCCCTTCAGTCCATAGCAGTAATTGCAGAATATGGAGGTTAATAACTTAGGCAAAACTGTTACATCAAGATAAGCGTACAAACTGCATGTGTGAAGAAGTATCCGAGACGAACGCATATGAATAGAACATAACAACTATACAAAACACAACATCTGAAGAACAGAGAGAGAATTTAAACCTCTCGCATTGCCTGAGTAAGCAACAATAGAAAGCACAAAAGAATTTAACCAAAGGCTCTACGTAAACGCATAAGAAAAATCAGTTTATTGCTAGGTATATTCAACATTCCTCTTGCAAAAATTTCGTGACAAAAGTGACAAAATCTTGCGGTGATGAAACTTGCGTGGGGATCTAGGTATTAATAACGGAGAAACTCCATGAGGTAAACAAACCCCCACGCAACCAGCGCAGCGGGTGGAGAAAACAAAAGAATGAAATCTGTACACAGAATAGCTCTGTGTACAGATCGTTTAAAGCTGCCAATACCAGCACCAACAAAGATAGAGCCATCAAGACCATTCCAAACATCCACAC
>LQNS02000304.1:4886587-4899579 GCA_001587735.2 Parhyale hawaiensis
ACTGCAGTGTGGTGCAATACTCCAACAATTGTACTAATTCGGAAACATCTCGCTGTGTTCAGCGTATAGAGTGTCCAGTTCTGCAACTTCGATGAATACTTCCAAGTGTTGAGATACGTCGCCCAGCATTCCTGAACGTAGACGGTGCAAGAGGTACACTCAGACCTGCGAGCAAGCGTTGTTTTGCAACATCGGCAGAAGTGGCCGAGCCAAGCAGTAAACACCAGCGTTTCCTCGCCTGCGACAACACCATTTGTCATAAGATAAGTACTCAGTCGTAGAAGGAGACGAGTTCGACAAGATACTGCTCCAAGACCACAATTTGTTTTCAATTATGGCTCAACTTGTTGAAGAGCCAAGGCAGGAAAATTTACTATCGGACGAAATTCAAGTCGAGGAACCTTGTGTCGGTGGAAATATTGTCGATGAATTAGTTGAAGAAATTTACGTTGACGAAAACCACGTTGACGAAATGGACACCGACGAAATTCACGTCGTTGAAATACTGGTAGAAGAAGTAGGCGAAGAATTAGAAGAAGACGACGAATTGTTAGAAATTTTAATATTACTAGACGACCCAGTATGGAATGAATTATTTGAATTCATGCAGCAATTTTTAGAAGGTTCTCTCGCTGATCCTGCGTAAAATATGAAGCAGTTTCAAACTAAAACATTGTAGGGGGAAAGATGTGCAGATCTGATACTGCGTGTCCTTCCTAGGTAGGTAATAAATAGGCTGGCCGCCGAGCACTCATCAGCACTTTAATATACTCCACAGTCGGTGGAACATCCCTCCCGGTTTATCAGCCTGTAATAAGCCTGCATTAGTACTCGGAATACNTAGGCTAACTAGCAGTGAAATACGCAAAGAGTAGCACACGTCAGGCTAACTAGTAGTGAAATACGTAAAGAGTAGTACACGTCAGGCTAACCAGCAGTGAAATACGTAAAGAGTAATACACGTCAGGCTAACCAGCAGTGAAATACGTAAAGAGTAGTACACGTCAGGCTAACCAGCAGTGAAATACGTAAAGAGTAGTACACGTCAGGCTAACCAGCAGTAAAATACGTAAAGAGTAGTACACGTCAGGCTAACCAGCAGTGACATACGTAAAGAGTAGTACACATCAGGCTAACCAGCAGTGAAATACGTAAAGAGTAGCACACGCCAGACTAACTAGCACTGAAATACGCAAAGAGTAGCACACGTTGGGCTTACTAGCAATGAAATACGTAAAGAGTGGCTCACGTCAGGCTAATATGCAGTGAAATACGTAAAGAGTAGTACACGTCAGGCTAACTAGCACTGAAATACGTAAAGCGAAGCACACGTTGGGCTTACTAGCACTGAAATACGCAAAGAATAGCACACGTTGGGCTTACTAGCAATGAAATACGTAAAGAGTAGCTCACGTCAGGCTAATATGCAGTGAAATACGTAAAGAGTAGTACACGTCAGGCTAACTAGCAGTGAAATATGAATAGAGTAGCACACGTTGAGCTTACTAGCACTGAAATACGTAAAGAGTAGTACACGCCAGTCTAACTAGCAGTGAAATACGTAAAGAGTAGCACACGTCAGGCTAACTAGCACTGAAATACGTAAAGCGAAGCACACGTTGGGCTTACTAGCAATGAAATACGTAAAGAGTAGCTCACGTCAGGCTAATATGCAGTGAAATACGTAAAGAGTAGCACACGTCAGGCTAACCAGCAGTGAAATACGCAAAGAGTAGCACACGTTGGGCTTACTAGCACTGAAATACGTAAAGAGTAGTACACGCCAGTCTAACTAGCAGTGAAATACGTAAAGAGTAGCCCTTCTTCAGGCTAACTAGCACTGAAATACGTAAAGCGAAGCACACGTTGGGCTTACTAGCAGTGAAATACGTAAAGAGTAGCACACGTTGGGCTTACTAGCAGTGAAATACGTAAAGAGTAGCACACGCCTGTCTAACTAGCACTGAAATATGTAAAGAGTAGCACACTTTGGGCTTACTAGCAGTGAAATACGTAAAGAGTAGCACACGTTTGGCTAACTAGCACTGAAATACACGAAGAACAGCACACTTCAGGATAACTTCGATTAAAATGCGTCGATAACAGCACCCAATGAATAACTAACGGGAATATTTGCAAAGAATAGCACACGTCAGGCTAACTAGCATTAACATATGTATGTAAAGAACAACTTTACACTAGGGTAACTAGAATTGAAATACGAAAATAACAACATAGATGAACGAGCCTAAAACCATTATACAGTGAAATAATAATACACATTACGCTAACTACCTACCACTAGTTTCGGGAATTACAGTACATATATCATTAATAACGGCAAACTATGCAATCAAAAATCAATTTCGGATTAAACCGCCTAAATACACGTCAGTTACTATACCACATCAGAGTAAATAGATTAAAGCACGTAAATAATTGTGCACATCGAGCATGCTAAGTGCACTGATATTCTCAAATAACAGAACTGACCGAAATAAATACGTAGCAACAAGAATGCAATCGATAGCACACGTGAGCCTAAGAAGCACAAGTTACGTAAATAACTTCAATCACCAGGATCAACAGCAGTAAAATTCGTAAATAACAGGGTATCGACAAAAATTTCCAGTAACTAAAGAACTAGAGAACACTCTGAGAGCGCATACCTCCGCCAAGCAAGGCAACGATAACGAAAAGTTCAAATTGGTTCTGAAACCATGAAAGTCTATGTATCAACACCAAAATCTAATCATTTGCGTCGTTTGATAGTACTAACAACTTCTGTAATTTTCTTGAAGATCCGTTTATAACTGTTTGAGTTATGCTGCGAACAAACATTCTGACAAATATAATTAGTCAAACACACAAGCAGACCAACCGATCTTCACTAACATTTAATCATTAATGTCTTCCTCCAACAATACTAACAAGTCCTGTAAATTTCATGAAGGTCCATACATAGCTTTTTGAGTTATTGTGCTAACAAGCATAAAATCAAACGCAGTAACAAACAGACAAACGAGCAAACAGATCGTCACAAAAATTTAGTCATTTACTCTCCGTGATATACCTAACAACTTATGTAAATTTCATAAAAATCCGTCCAAAACCTTTTGAGTTATGCAACTAGTAAAAAATAGGTATACAAACAAACAGACGGATTCCTACCAAAAGGTAATCATCTGTTACTGTTAACATGCCTAACAATCCCTGAAACTTTCGTGAGTGAAATCCTTTCATAACTTTTTAAGTTATCTTGGTGACAGACATACAGCACAGACAGATAAACACGACAAAAACTTAACCTCTTTGGCGGAGGTAACAACTGTAAGAGCACATAACTACGCTATACAAAGCAATATTACCGAAAACTTCCAACTGTTCCTGACATAAAGATTTCTTTTGTATAGCCATCGAAAGTTGGTCATTTTGCTGCTTGACATTCTTAGCAGCTTCTGTGATTTCCATCAAGATCTTCCATAACTTAGCGAGCTTTGTTTTGACCACTATTAAGGCAAACGTTTAGAGTGACACACAAACGGACGAACAGAAGATCACCAAAGTGTGAACATTATAGTTCCTTTTCACGGCCCTGATATTTCTCGCAATTTTCAAGAAGATCCGTTCATAACTTTTAGGTTATGTGATTGACAACGCAACAAAAAGGAAAAAAGGACAAATAGGCAAAGAAACAGAAAGATCGTCACAAAAATTCGCTTATTAACGATCGGAAACATTTTTTGCAGATTTCGTGGTTCTTTTATAATTTTTTGAGTTATGGTGCCACGAAAAAAAAAAGGTTTGCTAAGCAAACAAACAAAGAAATAGTTGAACGGACTGTCACCAAACGTTAATCGTCTGTTTCTCCAGTCATACAAAACAATTTCTGTAAATTTCATGAAGATCCGTTCATAACGTTTTTATTTGTGACAGACAGGGAGAAAAACAGACAGACATACAAACGCCGGCAAAAACATAACATCCTTTCTTGACGGAGGTAATGCGGTTGTACCTTCGAATCGTCCGTGGAAAAATCTTCATAAGCAGTGAATTATATGCTGTTTATCAAGGCTTGTAATGGATGGCTGAGTACCAGAAATCATTAGGCTTCTTAACAAAGTTACACTGTAATATTGTAGTCCGAGTTGATGCCCTTCAGTCCATAGCAGTAATTGCAGAATATGGAGGTTAATAACTTAGGCAAAAGTGTTACATCAAGATAAGCGTACAAACTGCATGTGTGAAGAAGTATCCGAGACGAACGCATATGAATAGAACATAATAACTATACAAAACACAACATCTGAAGAACAGAGAGAGAATTTAAACCTCTCGCATTGCCTGAGTAAGCAACAATAGAAAGCACAAAAGAATTTAACCAAAGGCTCTACGTAAACGCACAAGAAAAATCAGTTTATTGCTAGGTATGTTCAACATTCCTCTAGCAAAAATTTCGTGACAAAAGTGACAAAATCTTGCGGTGATGAAACTTGTGTGGGGATCTAGGTATTATTATTATTATTATTAAATCACACCAGACTGGCGGCGTAGGAACGGAGAAACTCCATGAGGTTAACAAACCCCCACGCAACCAGCGCAGCGGGTGGAGAAAACAAAAGAATGAAATCTGTACACAGAATAGCTCTGTGTACAGATCGTTTAAAGCTGCCAATACCAGCACCAACAAAGATAGAGCCATCAAGACCATTCCAAACATCCACACACAATGGAAAAAACAAACGGGAATACTGGCCCGTATGGCATCGTAACGGTTCCAAGGCAAACTCATGAAGAGCACCATAAGGAAAGATTTTACTAGTGGTAGACCTGCTACAGCTGAGACACCAAAATGCATTTGGAGAAATGGCAATCAGTGAAGTACCTATACGCACTGGATCAATAAGTACCACAGCACAAGTGATGCAAGGCGCGACGGAGTAAACATTGACATGGGGCCCCTGGGCTACATGCCCTTCTGGCCCACGCCATAAGACCCTTAGCTCAGTTCGCAATAATTCTTTCCTGAAGCTGAACACTGTTTCTGGCATTACTATATCACGATGTCTTTACTGCAGTTCAGTACCGTAGAGTAATGCCAGAAGCCGTTATCTAGGTCATGAAAGCACTGCAATTACCACGGTATGGAACTGTGGTAACATCTCAACAACAGCTACAACTCTCCATGTGGCGACACGACCCAGCATAGTAGCTAGCTTTATTTCTAGACAGACTATGACACAGTGTTCACAACACTGAATGAGAGCATAAACTTGTACAATCGTTAGAACCAACGACGCAATTGAAATATTACATACGAGAATAACAGGCTTCAATTCGAAGCGTAGCAGGTAAGTATAGAAATGCGACTTGCACCCTATTGCCATTAAAAGTCAAAGCCGAAATCAAATCAGCACGTGGCAAGAAGGGGCCTCACGTATCCACAATGACTTGCAATGCTCTAAATACAGGCGGCAGCAATGATTCCACTAACTGCAGCAAAAGGCAATATCAACTCAATACAACAGCAGTAACGCAGTTGCCTCATGTGGGAACCCGTAGTCTTGTTACCTTACTAAACCGCATTTGCCAAATAGCTCATCAGACGAACCTAGCCACCTGAAAACCACCTATTTTCAGCCCCAGATAGCATATTTGTACCTCGTTTAACACCAATATGGATATAAAGCGGCGTTTCTTGTTAACAGGGAATCACTCGGATTAACTTCTTGGACTAATTTTCTTTTTCCAGAGCCCATTTTTCCACGGCATTGTGTTCCGTTTACTTCTATGTGATTAAAAAGAGTATCTAAGTTATATAATACTCAAGGGAAAATTTCAGCAGTGACAACACTGCACAGTTGCGTGCTCATCTTGTGAGCGGTGGTTCAGCAGTGACGTTAGTGTCGATACTATACTGCGACAGGCACACAAAGTCGGTAACAAAGTTACCCATTGAGAGTACTTACGTGGATCTCTAGGAGGGCGAGCTGAACGTTCACTCATAAGATGATCTCGCAATTGCAAAGGGTGGCCCCGGCACAGGATAACTCAAATAAGAAAGCAGATGGACTCGTAAAGCAGAGTTAGAACATTGCAGTGGATGATTTTGGCCGGGGGCCAACCAGCACTGCAGTGCGATTTTTGGAAGAGACGTGATGGCTGAGGCCGACAGTAAAGCACGGTGTGTCCCACGATCTGGGTTGCGTCGAGGAGGAACAGCAGACTGCTGTACCCGACGGCACGTTGTTTCGGGCAACTAACTTATATATATTGCATCCCACGGCACTTGTTGCATTAGAGTGAAGGAGGGCAGTAAGAAGATAGTATAGCGGGGTGAGGAACAACAGCTTCTCGCACCTGTTTTCTCTCTCCTTTACCCAAAGACTTTTAGGTCGAGCTCCCGAGTGACTGGAAGACGTGCTCTATTGAACGCAACTGTTAAGTCCTGGACGGATTACTGCATGCAGTAATCAAAGAAGAAAAAATATCCCTAGAATTGTGAGCAATTTTGTGATATATGTCATAACAAACATCATATTACCGGTTAAGAAGCAACTCCTAATGAAGCCCAGCTCCAGGACTTCGACACAAATAATAACAGAAAAACGATCATCAAGGCTCGATATGACGTCCGTAATTTTCATGTTTCTAATAATAAAACAAAAAGCAACTAGAGCACCCTCAGAGCGCATACCTCCGCCAAGCGAGGCAACGGTAACAAAATATTTAAATTGCCTCTGAAACCAAAATTTTCTTTGTATAAACTCCAAAATCTAATCATTTGTGTTTTTTGATAGTAGTAACAGCTTGTATAATTTTCTTGAAGATCCGTTCATAACTTTTTGAGTTATACTGCTAATAAACGTTATGACAAGCATGAGTCAAACATACAAACGAACAAACCGAGCTGCAGTAAAATTGTATCATGTATGTCCTTCAACATTACTAACAACCCTTACATATTTCATATAGATCCAATCATTATTTTTTGAGTTATTGTACTAACTGGCATAAAATGAAAAACAGGGACAAACGAAGGAACGAACTAACGGATCATTACCAAAATTCACTCATTTACTTTTTGTTATATACCTAACATATACCTAACCTAACAATTAATTTCATAAAAATCCATCTATAACTTTTTGAGTTATGGCATGGAGAAAAATGTGGCAGGCAAACTAACAAACGGATGGACATATCTTCATCAAAAGTTAATTATCTGTTCCTCCTAACATACCTAACATTCCCTGTAAATTTCGTCCAAATTGGTTCAGAACTTTTAGAGTTATCTTGGTGACAGACAGACAAATAGCAAGATAGACAAACAAACAGACAAACACGACGAAAACAAACCTCCTTGGCGTAGGTAATCATCAGGGCTCGATAACTTCATGATACACAATCAAAGAATTACAACAAAGAATATACTGCTTCTGGACAGAGGTTCGACAACCTGGGGCTGATGAACCAGATCAGGTTATCACTCCTGATGACTGCCGCTTGGTAACAGATTTATCATAGCTAACATTTCATAACAAGATAAGTAAGAGGCAATTCTGCTGTCATTCGATTATATCACTGGGCTGCATCAAACATGCAACATGTTATTTTACCAACCAATCATTTTCGTTAGCCCGCTTGCAGCCCCAAAATGAGTACTGCAGTCTTCCTGCAGGGTCAGAAGCGGGGACACCAGTGTCTTCTTCCCGGAAGTCCCTCTGCATGGAGGTTTTTTTTTCTGTCGGTGTTTGTCTGTGATTCTGTGTCTGTCACAAAAAAACTCAGGGGTTATAGACTGCTCTTTAAAAAATTTACTGAGTTTGTTAGAAATTTTAAAAAGACTAGATGATTTACTTTTAGAGAAGATCGGTTCAACCGTTGTTGTTGTTTTTTTTTTTTTTGCTCTTGTTTGTCTCCCTATTTTTTCTCGGCAACATAACTGAAAAAGATATGGTCGGATCTTGATGAAATTTACACCAATCGTTCGGATTGTCACAAGTGAAATATGACTAAATTTTTGTGATCATCTGTTTGTCCATTTATTTGTTCCTCTCCGTATTTGTTTTATAATTTTCATTGAAATATCCCAAAAAGTTTTTGGTGACTTTTCCTGAAATTTGTAGGAATTTTTAGAAATGTTGAAAGCCACAAGTCAACAAATTTCGGTTATGATAGGGTTTTTCGTTTGTGTCCAACTTTATACGTGTGTTTATCTAAATGCTTGTCAGAGCATAACTCAGAAGTCACGGGCGGATCTTCAAGAAAATTATAAAAAACTATTCTTAAACTTAATGCCAAGAGGCACAAACCGCCAAATTTTGGTGATGATCAACAGGAAAATTTTGGTGCCAGGCTCAATTACGAAATTTTCCGTTAACATTGCCTAGATAGGCAGAGGTATGCGCTCTCAGAGTGTTCCTGTTGCTAAGGAAAAAGTTCTGTACTGTACTATAATGAAATAAAAATTTCTGAGAGGTACTGTCGACAATTATTGGAAAATTCAATCTCGTCCTTTTGATTGGCAGTACACTCGTTTTTGTAATATTGAATTAAGAAGTGAAAAGGTACGTGTTGTACTATCGATATGTCAGAAGTTCTTTATGGTACTGTTATGATGCAAAATCATAAGTTATGTATTGTTTTACATATTTATGGAGAAAGCTCTGTACGAAGGTATTTCAAAAAGTTCGCGGAATTGCTGATAATATGCACCATAAATTGTAGCTTTCTTGCGTACGTGCAAATGTGTTGCTCTGCCAAGTGTGGTTCTCTTCTCTACTGATTCATTCTACCAACTTTGGCGTAAGTTGCTGCACTTAAATAGGCAAATGAGCAATTACTCATTTGAGCATCACCATGAAGCGTTTGGTATGGAAGTCGCTGAAAGTTCGTTACTATCAAATTTTCCTGCGCCTTGCTGTCTGTGGGGTGAGTGGTAAAATTGCGTTGCATTCGAATGAATAAGAAACAAATTTTAGGCCATTGTTTTGACAGCGGATTTGAGACTAATAAATCTTAGTACTTTGATATTAACAAAAACGAGGACCTCCACCTCATCGTTGAAAGCCATTTGTTATGACCTGACTTGTGCCATGTATATAGCAGTCGGATGACAACTACCATATCAGACAGCACTTGACGTTCTTGGATACGTTATGACGCTGCGAGAGAAATTTTCAGCAAACTTTTTGAATTCCCCTAGTATTGCACTACTGCCATGAAACATAAAAAACTTGTATTATGCTGTTGAATAGTTATAATGAACAGGACTGTATTGTTACTATTATACTATTGATGCTTGAAAATGTCAGTATTGTACCGTTGTAATGTCCTGTACTAGATTATTACTTCAGGAAAATTTCTAATACGTCTGCTCATTATGTGAATGAAGCATTCTGTATTACATCAATGTATGCAAACAGTTCTGCAGTGTAGTACTTTCAAAAATGCTCAGAGCTGCAAGTGGACACCCGATATGAAGGCAGGGAGAACGCGTAGGTGACGACGTTCAGTCAGAAGGTGTTAATATTCTGCAGATAGATTTCAGCTCACCGTTATCTATGTAATCATCGAGATACATATTCTCTCTCTCTAACAAACAACCGTAATCACTGTTGTTGGTCGGCTGGCCAGGAGCCCAGTCAGGAGAGGCGGGATCAGCGGGGTCGCGTTCGCTATGCAGCCAGTGCCACACTCCGTTGAGTTTCATTACGGCAACGAAAGCGCCTTCGGACCCTGAGAACGAAAGGAAAAGTTGGTACTAATTCATATGAATCAACATCATCGTGTCATGGGAACAAATACTACAGATGGTGAAAATTTGTAGAAAAATTCATCGTACTCTCTCTTTCCTCCTCTCTCAGGCCGCCCAAACACTTCTAACACATCATTGGCTAGGATGAATGATGAAACTAAAAGATTGAAAATCATATTTGCAAGTGTTAAACACGTGAAAAATGAGAAGAATGGACTGCTAAAAAAGCTAGTGAAAACGCGTTCCTTTATATTGCTATTCTCGAGATAACACTGGCCAAAATTTGTGCGGAAGATACCACAATGCTAAAGATGAAGTGACTTCCCAAATCTTGAAGAAGACCAACTTCACACGACTAATACCTCCTTATAGCAGAATGAACACAACGGAAATTAAGTTAAAATGAGAGTCAAAGTACATTCGTTGTCGTCATACTTGGCATTCGCACACCCTAATTGGGCTGATCACATGAGAATGGAAAATTCTGGTGACTCATTGCAGCAAGGAATTCTCTTTGATCCACAGTATCAGAGTTCGGTGCTCAATAATATTCTATGAACTCCGTATCCCAGAAACATACATCATATCTTCTATAAATATCCACAACCAAATGACAAATTGGGCCCTGAAGATGGTGAAATGAACTGGTTACAACCGTCGGATGTGTTGCACACATGGATACAGAAGAAGTCAGTAAATTGTGACTCTTGGTGAACTTATTTTCAATTTACCTGGATAAGATAAGCAAATAATTCGCTTTATCGAGTTGATACAGAATAAATAAAATGCCTATATTGCAGAAGTTTCGTTTGGAGAAATCTGTACCCGTGATGGACTTCAATCTAGTGTTATGAACATAACAAAATTTTGACGACGCTTAACCATGCAATTAGCGGGCATAAAAGTCAAGTGTAACAGGCATTTTGGCATACGTGGCAATATCTCCAGAAGTTTTTTATATTTAGTGAATTTCCTATTCAAATGCCGTACCAATAACTTTATATAATACAGATATGTATGACTTGATCACACGTCTCTGTATGGGCCAGCTGTGGCGTAGAGTGTAAAAGAGATCAGAGAAAATATAATCTAAGCAGCAATTTGCAGTCTTAAAAATGATGTCAACAACAGTAGATCAAACGCACTTATTAATTGTAATACATTTAAAGTAAAAGCAACATCAGCGGCGTAAAGCCTGTAGCTTGCCAAACGAACTCGTTATTGGTAATATTTTAGCGGAACTTAGTATCCAGTGTTGTACATACAACTGCAATAACTTAGTATCCAGTGTTGTACATACAACTGCAATAACTTAGTATCCAGTGTTGTACATACAACTGCAATAACTTAGTATCCAGTGTCGTACATACAACTGCAATAACTTAGTATCCAGTGTTGTACATACAACTGCAATAACTTAGTATCCAGTGTTGTACAAACAACTGCAATAACCACTGCGGCCCCGAGTTTGGGTCTAAGATGAAATGCATAAAGACTTGAAACGATATCGATTGGCTTCGATGCTTGACTCATTCGGAAGCCCCAAGTGGTGTGCTGGCTTAGACCCGCTCAATTCTGTTTCAGATGCAAACTCATAACCGATTACCCTTGATACCTTCGAAAACTCAAATGCAGTTTTCAGCTGTCTTAACGTAACTTAGATATAATCAAATCATTAAATTGCTTAGCTAAATACCATAAAAATTCAAGCGTGCTCTCCCTCTTACTTTAATTATCTAGCTAGCTATGTAGAGGGCAGTTGTTTAATTCTATTAAGGTGAACCACAGGTGTGTTGAAAAAATGATGATGTGTTGCATAAATACTTCAAAGATTTAATCGTTTGATAGTGTAAAAATATTACACTTTATGAAAAAAATTAAATAAATCATGATTTTTTATGAAATCAAAATCAATCAATCAATGCCAACCCTGAATAGGGTTGCTTGTAAGGCCTGCAAAATGGTTGAAGTGGTGACACCATCGCCCCTGTATAAAGTTCCGAACAAGCTAAGCCATGTGGGAGTAGTTTAAATTAATTCTGCTAAGTCCGGGAAAGATACCTTTCTACTAGTCTGTCTTCAATCTCCGCTCTCCCGACCGATACTTCCTTGCCGGGTCCTTGCTCGCGTCTCCCGCCCCAAGAGATACTCCACCGACACCAAATTGGAGCGTAGTTTCAGAGTTACCAGTTTTGCACTGTACTTACTTGGGAAATTGTGTTACAAGGCGGGCAATTACTTACTAAATGATAAAGAATTATTCGTCAAAGTTTTTTATTAGTTACAAAAATGTTGGAAGAACCGAAACGCATTTGCCAATGCCTTGTGCTTTTTAATTAGTGTTTTTTTTTCTTTGTTCTAAAAGAGAGTATATTTCATTTGTTAGCTTTATTGGCTCACTTATAGATCATTGACATGGAATTTCAAGTGCACAAAACTGAACATTGTTACCCCCATCTATTTTTTGTCTTAATGGAGGAGGTAACGCTGCCAAAGCCGCTTGTGAGACCTGGAACGTGTTTGAAGAAGCAGCAATGCCTCAAGTTAAGTATCGCCCCTCACTGATTTTCTCCCATGTAAATTGAGAATATAACACCAAATGGCAGTAAAGCGAAAAAGTAAAGTCGACTTTAACTGTACCCTCCACGAGGAAACCCACACGTACTGGTCCGTGTTCATATATAGACCAACTGACCCCAGAGAAGTGAGTGCAGCTGCAGCCGACCACGGGTCGCTAATAACTGTGGTGCTTT
Organism: Parhyale hawaiensis; assembly: GCA_001587735.2. NCBI lineage: Eukaryota > Metazoa > Arthropoda > Malacostraca > Amphipoda > Hyalidae > Parhyale > Parhyale hawaiensis. The sequence goes on from LQNS02000304.1 coordinate 4,899,101, forward strand.
TAGCGGAAAGTTCAACGACCCGAACCCCCATGCCCTAAGGTAAGTACCCCCATGGTGGCTGTGCTCAAGCATATGTAGTGACTCAGCGTGTCGACCGCCTTGCGCAAAGATCGCTCACCTGGAGTAGGGATCGTCCCGAGACTTTCAGCACAACTGTGCCACACGTAAGGTCCGCTGCCACCGCGGGCAAGACCAATTGAGTTTCAACAGGAGCTATGAAACGAACTTCCTATTGAATACCGCGCCAAACGACAAGAGAAAATAAAGAACAGAAGTATTGAGATAAAAAATAAGGATCATCTCATTCATTCCGTGAACGGTCTAGAAAGTTGGGCAAGGGCAACACATGCATTGACGTAAAACAACAAAAATCAGTGGTCCACAAGTTAGCTCGCTCAACATCGCCAGCCACTGGTTTACAAGATGTGCTTCGTAATGCATTGTCTTTATGCAATATGAAGCAGCATAAAGAAACCTCA
>LQNS02000304.1:4917604-4928772 GCA_001587735.2 Parhyale hawaiensis
GATACCTTCTTTTTATTTATTGTTATCTCCTTATTCTCTCTACTGCTTCCTGCAGTGGTGATGTGGTAACTCGTGTTCGGCTTCTGTTAGGTGTCGTTTTCTACATTATAATCTTAAAGGCCTACGCGCAAGCCAAGCTGAGCAAGACGCTGTATAGCGCAGTATTGACAGTTATGCTCTGCGGGACAGTCACATCCAGTGGCAGGCACGGTGCTGAGATTGCGCTGAAGGGATCTGGCTCCCCTCTCCGCAGTCCACATGGATATAGAGTTGTAAATAATGTTATGGTTCTTAACATTAGGAATGGTTTTGCATGAATAATTAGTAATCTGCGTATGAATGTCCGGGCAAAAGACTATGGTATGGTATCAAGATTACTGTAGGTCACAAAAAGAAGTAATTTGTTCTTATGGTAATGCAGTCCGACAACTGATTAATTGATACAGAACTGTCTTCTTCCTCCAAGACCTGTATCCAGCGTCCATTTTTGAGACATCATTGTGCACTACAGAGAATGGCTGGGGCCAGTATCTCCTACTGATGGTCATTGGAAAGCTACACTGAACTTTGTTATTTTGTGTAATTGCAAGCAACTCGTTGAGAGGGTCACACAGCTCGTAACCATCTTATTCTTGTGATCACAGACGTCTCTCACTCAGTGATGATTGATTTGCTACCAGTTGCCGATGTCTGAGGGAGGCGTGTATGATGAGTAAGGTAAACTGGAAAGTTGCCGCTTCAAATGCAAGGAAATTTCCCTGGTATTGCAAACACAGCTACTTGACTGGATCGGTTTCGATGAGGTTTGTTCCGAGAAGGGCCATGCGTGTGTTCTCACGAGACAAACCTCGGCTTCATGATCAATGTCTGGCTTTCGAGGCTAAACAAGCTGCTTTCTGAGCATTTCCCGGATTCTGTGCTATAGCAAAACTATATGGCATGCAAAGCTGAGGTTACGCTTGCATACGGAAGGGCCCAGATCTGCTTCAGACAATGTGCTAGGGAGTCTTTATTATTGCTTATAAACATCGTTAGTGGAGTAAGCTGAAGGTTCTTCGGTGTTGAATCTTCTTTCCAACCCTTGTCTGCTACGTTGGTGGTATCATTCTTGATCCTCTATCCAGTGCGGAGTTCCTCTCAGCACGCTTGACAGACTAGCAGAGCATAAATTGCTGCATTTACTGTCGTTACTTCATAGGACATCAACATAAGCCCAATTTTGACTTCTCCGGTATTCCGATCTGGCACTATACGAGAGCTCAAGGAAGACCTTGACCTAGCCTGTTTGGCCTGGGCGGGGTAACTTTTCATAAAAAAAAACTTTAGAGTGTAGACTGTAGAGCGCAAATCACTTTGCGGGTCGACCACGCCGAGGGATTATTGCCTCAGACTGCGACGGTCACATAACTGTAATTCTTTTTAAAGTTAGTGATTTTTTTTCCTTATGCCTTTAAACTATTGTAATACTCATCATAGAATATAACTGGGTGTATCTTGTTTATATTTGGATTGTTTAGCTAGCTAGCAGTGAAACAAAATTGTGATTTTTGCCAATATCTTTAAGAAGAGTTCTTGAGAACTGCTTAACTGTCTCAATTCTGAATCCTCTTCAAATAGTAATTCATTATCAACCGTAAACCTCAATACATCGAAACAATTGGTATGAAAGCGATCTCTGCTGTCAGAAGCACACGGAAACGCAGACTACAGACCATGCATTACAGCTAGAATAGCTGTAAATTATTAAAAAAAAAAAAACTTTTCACCAGGAGAGCCTTGTGATCGATGCTACTAGCTGTTATCGTCATTGGAAACGTCTAGTCAGGGGCGTGTCTTGTGTCTATAGTAACGATTTGTTCTGCACAGTCTCGTGTGCAACAGTTAGCGGACGCAAACACAGTGGTTATAATATCTACAGAGTTACTCATCCATCATTGCCTGTATGGCTAAACTGATGTATCTTCTCTTTTCAAAGTACTGTACAGTTTATAAATATTATTGAGAAGGATAATCAGCCAACGAGCTGTGAAAAACCTTCAACTCTTCTTGAAATAGCTGCAGCCTTCAGACAACAGCCAACGAACGGCAACCATTACCCAGCCTGGTGAGGTAGTTTTGTTACATCAACCCATCCAAAGTAGTCCCAACATAGTCTCCTGAGGCGTCAGCGTCTGTATTCAGTTGCAACAAAACTATATATGAACCTATAAAAGGTCTGTATCAAAAAATACTGAAGCTCTTGGTCATGGATTGCGATGGATTTGCCAGCTCAAGCCCCTCATTCAGAGTTCGGCCACCCCTCTCCTATGGGACAGATTCACCATATCACTTTCAGTGCACTGCATTAACGGAGGATCGCCAGTAGTTCAGGAAAACAGGGTTAAAGGTTTAATAATTACCGTGCAACGAAGTGTGATTTTAGATCAACCCTACCTGTGAAGGTGCTGCGTATCTTGCAGGAGGTGCTGCCGATGGTCCCATCCTTCCTTCCTCCACCTCGCTTGACATCCACGGCGCTCCACAGATAGCATTCGCGACCGACCCGCAGGGCAGAGTAGCAGGCCATGGTAGCCCAGTCTGTTCTGGATGCGACAGAGAGGCAGCGCGTGAAGGAGGGTGTCGGGTAGATTTCCCGACGGTTGATTTTCACCTCCATTTTGCCTTCGTGGACTGTTGCTGATACCCAAAGGTGCGCAGAGTCGACGGCCGCGCTGATCTGCCTCAGCAGCGAGGCCGTGATGGCGTACCTCACCAGTTGCATTTTATGCCGGCGATCAGAGAATTAAATCTATGAAAATGCACAAGTCACTTATCTGTTGGTAAAAGGCTTTTATATTTAAATATATCTCTAAATTTCATAATTCTACTCTACATAAATGAATAAAATTATTGGGATCTTACGTTGGGAGGATCATCTCATATTCTCGCAATGCCTTTCCCAGCAATCGATAGCCAGTGAGTTTTAGAACAGCAGAGCGCCAAGTGGCCCTTAAACGATGAAGCTCTGAGCAGCGGCCAGACTACAGCTCTTGAGTAACAAGTTTCGTAGCGCAATTCATGCAATTGTCTTTAATAAATTAAAATACACAAGTAGATAGAGGCTACAAGAAAGTATCATTTTCAGACCCATTCTAGAAGATTTGGATGGAGTCCGTTTATGTTAAGTAGGTATGCTTTTATTTAAGATAAGAGGTGGTATCACGATAAATGTTGGTTTTGTTATTTATGACAAAGATCTTCAAACGTTCATTGATATGGCATCAATTAATATTCCTTCTTTCCACTATCAATGTTACTATTGGAAAGAGAGAAAATTCATTTATCCAATCACATCAGGGTGCAGTGCTCACCATGTCAGTGGGCACTGCACCCTGAAGAGTCTGTTGCCTCTGGAACTAACAATAGATGAAAATTGGCTGTCGTTGTGCAAGCGTCTCTCCGTACCCTGCCGGCCGGAAATTCTACCCGCACTTTGCCAACCGAAATTGTTTCTGAAAAAAAAAGACCAAGCGGCTTTCCGCATCATTTCAACTGAAATTATCTCCACCGTTATGGTTAGCTTTAAAAGAAGCGACTTATGGCTGTTTAAGAGAGGCACGTAATGGCTCGTTTACAGAAAGGCATAATACGGCTGGTTTTCAGACAAGTCTGCTATGGCTGATTTTCTGTCTCCACGGACTTTTCTTTGCACAATACCGAACAAATGTCTTTCCTAACAATACTTACGAAATGCTTGCAATGCCTGGAAGAATTCTCTCCACACAGCACCGGCAACCTATCTCCATAAAATATATACTAAAATTCTTTCCGTACACTACCGATCAATTGTCTCTCCGTATGATAACAACTAAAGCTCTCTCCATGCATCACCGATTAGAATTCTCTCTGCACAATACCAACCGTCATTCGTTCCGACTATACCAACCAATTTTCTTCCTTATAATACCGATTAAAATTCTCTGAGTACAATATCGACCAAATTTCTCTCGGTACCATCATGACCAGAATTGTCGCTGCACGATACCGACCGAGATTCTCTCCGCTCAATACAGACCTAATGTCTTTTCGTATAATGCCAACCAGAATTTTTCCGCACAACACCAACAAACTGTCTCCGTAAAATATTAACAAAAAGTCTCTCCGCACAATATCGATCTAAAAAAAATATCTCTTCGTACAATACCGAGCAAAGGTCTGTCTGCATAGTGCTGACTAAAATTCTGTCCATGCGTGACTAATTATAATTCTCTCTGCACAATACTAACCGTGATCCTATCCAAACCATGCCCATTAAAATTCCCTTAGACAACAATAATCAAAGTGTTGTCCATGCAATACCATCCCAAGTTTTCTCATTACAATCCCGACAAAATTTTTTTTCTTTAAAATGCCAACCGAAATTCTTTCCATGTAATAAGGACCAAACTTCCCTCATTACCATACCAAACAAAATTCCCCCAACGCATTGCCGACCGAAATTGATTCAACATAAAGCTAACCGTAATTCTCTCCGTACAATACCGACCAAATGTTCTTCAGTATAATACCGACTACAATTCTCTCAATCGGTTGCCAGTTAAAATATGTTTTAAACAATACCATACAATACCATCTAAACTTCTCTCCGCACAATACCTATCAATATTCCTTCCGTTTTATACCTACCAAAATTGTCGTCATGCAATACCGACCGAAATTCTCCTCCACACAATGCAGCCCAAAAGCCTCTGCAGGCAACACCGAATAAAACTCTTTCCGCCCAATACCGACCGAATTCTCTTCGCACTATACCGACTAAATATCTCTCCATAAAATACCGACCGAAATTCTCATGCACAAAGCCAATCAAATGTCTTTCCGTACGATATTGACCAAATGGCTCACAGTACGGTACCGACCAAGTGGCTTCCCGTACAATACTGACCAAGTCTGCACAATTTCAGCAAAGAACTTGCCATTTTCAATTCACAAAAATTTCCACTGTTCAACAAAAACCAAGCTTCTCTCCATTCCCCCAGCATACATAGAAAAATCTACTGTTCGCCAGCGGCAAAATTTCTTGCTGTTCAATGGCTACCAAATTTTGCTTAGCTCATAAGCAACCAATACTAGCTATGATCTGCAGAGTTCCAAATACGGGTATTGCTCGTCGAACATCACAGAAGAAGCAGTAGGTGCCTAGCTGCCAACCCGCTACGTGCACTAAATTTAGATGGTCTTCAGCCGTTCATTTTAGGGGGTTTCGGACCCCCGCCGCCGCGGCACGTTTCGGGTCACCAGCACATTGTGCAGCTTTTCCGCTCCCAGGATTTTTGCACCACCAAACCATTGAAAGTTAATGGCATTACGGCCATTTACGTACAGTTCCAGCCCTTTTTGGATGAGTTAATGTTACAACTCATGTATTACATTAATTTTGTTCGCATCCATCCTCTCAGTGTCATACCTTCCTAGCCTAGTTCAGGTAAGCTACCTTAATTCATCCTATGCCAAGGGGTGCAGCGGCATACAAGAATAATTTCAGTATGTAGGCTACCATATTTACACCTTCAGCACATCATTATTCTCTCTTTTCAATCCACTTTGCTTTCTTCCGATTTCATATTAGGCTCAATAAGTTTTTAAAGACCCGTGGTCGATTGCAGCCGTACTTACTCCTCTGGGGCCAGTTGACCTATATCTCCACCACGAACCGATGTGAGTGAGTTTTGCAGCGAAGGGACCGGAACATCTTTTATTCCGCTTTACTTCCACTCGCTCTCACACTATGTTAATTATTTCTTGTAGTTGTTATGACTTCTCTGGGTCCCGCAGGTTTACATATATCTACAGCACGAAGCAGTGTCCGTGGGTTTCCCAGTGAGGTCAAGTTGACTTTACCTTCACTGTTACTGAGGGTGCTTTCGCCCTATTTCAAGTCCTGGTACTTCTGCTATCAGTGGGATCACCCTTGTGCATAGGTTCCATGTTTCTATCAAAATACTACATCTCACATATACTTTACTGTATTAAAATCACCGTTGTAATAAAAACGAAGGTTTATTGTATATATTAATCTTCGTATATTTTCTTTCTCATCACACTCGAGCATTTTTCTCCTGGAAACTCCCCTGTACAGATATTTGCATGCATAACATCCTGCAGAACAGTCGCCCGTAACGGGATTCGATCGTCCATCCTCTAGAATAGATACAAATGCTTACACCCTTCACTCGGCCGCTACGAACACCTAACAGTTAGGCAACAAGACGCAGGTAACATTTCGGACGTACTATCACCGCGCTCGATTGTGCTACCGATATTGGTAATGATGCATCAGAACTGTAAATCTGTTTAGTTCAACTGAAAAGATTAGATTAGATTAGACAGGCGGCAATAGACGAACCAACAGGCCCATTCTCAATGTGACACCGAAACTTACGCCCGGCCCTCTATGAGCTATTGCCATTATGTTAGTAGGATATAAAAGACTGGGTAAAAGAGAAGAAAAAGAGGGTGAAGAATCTCAGCAAAAGGGACGGTCATGAATGCACGCAATCACGATCAATAGCCGCTGACATGCAGAGTTAAAGATGTCAGACAGTGTAGTTGGAGCAGAAGAGAGAAGAAGACGGATTAAGGAAGCCTCGGAGTCTTTGGCCGTTATGAGTGTGCGACTCCTGAAGGAGGAATCCTTAGCTGCGGCGGATGTTTCTCCCAAGGTATGTCAACGCAATTTTTAAATGCGTCGCCTGATTCCGCACTAACAACATCGGAAGGGAGTCTATTCCAAATATTGACTATGAAATACGGAAAGAACTGCTGATTTAAGGTCGTTCTTCGAGCTTTATGCTTGAGTTTTTGACCGTTGTTTCGCAAGCGATCATTGAGGTCTCTTTCAAAGAGTCATGTTGTAGGTACATTGTTGAAGCCATTCAAATATTTGAATGTTTCTATTAGTTGCCCCCTAAGTCATCTGTGCTCGATAGATCAGACCCAGTTCATTTAGGCGACATTCTTACGGCTTGTTTCGCAACTGAAGTATCAATTTCGTTGCTCTGCGCTGGACTCTTTCCATGTTATCGATATCTTTCCACAAATTTAGCGACCAGAATTGAACAACAAATTCTAAGTGTGGCCGCACTAATGCCTTGTACAAGGGAATGATGATGTCCTTGGGCCTGTATTCAAAATTTCTGGTGATGAATCCGAGTACTCTGCTTGCCATTTTCACACTCATGTCAACTTGCTGACTGTGTTGTAGTTTGTTTGTAATAGTGATTCCCAACTCACGTTGTTGGGTGACAGCAGCCAATTCCGTCCCATTCATTTTCAATGGAGTTGAAGGGTTCACCAGCCCTACGTGCATTACTGAGCATTTGTCGACATTAAAGCTTATCAGCCACGTTCTGCTCCATTCCATGAGGTGGTCAAGGTCTTGTTGGAGCTCGGCTCTTTTCGTGGCAGGATGACATAGTTTTGTATCATCCGCAAATTTACTGATTTTACTACGGATGTTAAGATCCAGATCATTAATGTAAATTGAGAACAGAAGTGGGCCGAGCACGCTACCTTGTGGAACCCCTGATGATACCTGCGTCCAGTCGCTTGTTTCTCCTTCAAGCTACACTCACTGCTGCCGAGGTGTAAGCAATGCCCCGATCCATCGTAAATAGTTTCCCTGGATGCCATGGACTTCCAATTTTTTCATTAGCCGTTGCTGTGACACTTTATCAAAAGCCTTTTGGGATTCTATATACACAAGGTCTACACCCTTCTCTTCATCTTTAATATCCGTTACTTTTGAGAAAAAGTCCAGAAGGTTTGCTAAGCAGCTTCTTCCATTTCGGAAGCCATGCTGAGAGTCGGATTTGATCTACTGCATCCTCAGTAGATTAGTGATGCGCTTTATCAGGAGGCGTTCGATGGTTTTCTGACGAGATGGGGGGGGGGGCAGTATATATTTTGTCCCCCTCAACTTTTCGTCTTGAGATTAAATTTTAATTATCCTCTTACAGCTCACTCAGGGTTCAGGAAACGTAGAAAAAAATGCCTCGAATAAAAAATGAAGGTACATCGAAAGTAAAACAAACTTGCAGTTTCATGTTATTTGGATAAAATTCGTTTCATCCATATTTTGCGTCGCAAGACAAGAGTCCTGCATGAAGTCTTATTACAACCGCAAAATATATGATAGCTATATGATATTTAACCCGCGCAAACTGCGCAATGAGCGTCGGTATTGTAACACCCAGCTATTTGGCAGGCTTTTAAACTTAACGATGTTAGTGTTGCTAGATACTGTTCAAATTGGCAGAACGAGCTCTAAACATTGGTGTAGCGCGAAAATGAATCCCTGCCAAAACTACATTGTCATATCAAGGACAGTCAGACGCGTTCCGTGGTAGCTCTGTAGAGCTACCACGGTTCGTAAAGATCGGTTCGTAAATTTTTGAGTTATGTAACCAAGAAGAAAGGGGGTGAACAAATAAATACACAAGCAAACAATAGAACGAATCTTCAACGAAGCAAAGAATGTAATGGCAGGACTCACGGCAAATTAGTGACAAGTAACGTCATCGTCGAAGTCTCATCGACGAACGGTACGGCTGAGCAGCCTATCGGTATTTAATTAATTTCGCAAGAAAAATCTTCGTAAATTGCAAATTTTATCCCTGAAGAACATAAATTGAAGTAGAGAACGAATATTAACTCAACAACAATATCAATAGAAAATTGTAGTGGAGGCTGGTGCTAACTTTCACAGCACCAGAGGCAAGATCTGGGTTCTGATTTACCTTCCTCTTTGAAGTGAAGCCATACATACAGTTCATTTTCAGTTCGCATTGCTCTTCACAAAACATATGTAAGCATATCACCGTATCTTCGATTTGATTCTTGTAATCTCCCACTCTCGACTGGCCAGCTACTTGAGCTGCACCCATGTACAAAACACGGTAAAATAGTTGTCGTCAAGTTCTGCAAGTTTGAGCAATAACTGTTCCCATGTATTATCTCGTACCAAGAATATAACTGTGGTTAGATTTTTGGTAAGGATTTTTTTTAACTATTACAAGACCAGCCTACGAATGCCTGAGGCCTGACCTACAAATAAGCGTTTAAAAATCGTCTTGACATACATTGGGAGAGACATCCTCCACAGCTAAGAACTCCTCCTCCAGGAGTCGCAAACTCTTAACGGGCAAAGCTTCCGAGGCCACCTTAATCCGTCTTCTTCTCTCTTCCACTCCAACTACACAGATAGACGCCCCTAAGTCCAGCATATCAGCTGCTGTTGATCGTGGTTGCGTGCGTGCTTGTGCGCGTACATGATCGTCTCTTTGACTGAGATTCCCCCCTTCCTTTTCCTTCTCTTTCCCTCTGTCTTCTATCTTCTGCTGGCATAAGGGCAATAGCTCATAGAGGGCCGGGGCGTAAGTTCCGGTGTCTCTTTGGGAATGGGCCAGTTGATTCGTCTACTGCCATCTATTTAATTTTATCTAAATACGTACTTCGACTCGTCAATGTGGAGTAAATTGGCTACATGCAGTTACGACTGAGTTTTCTTTTAGTCCCACTTTTACTTCCGGTTCCACCTAAAATGCCTAACGATACCCGAAAATAGTGAAGATTTTGTAGCTTTTGAGTTATCTTTGGGAGAGACAAACTTAACAAAACATAAACTCCTTGGCGGAGGTAATAAACGCTACACAGCTGCTCTTCCTTTCATATGTACAAGAAACATAAAAATGGCCGTGACACCTCATTCAGGCTTGTCCCCACACGAGTGAAGGAACGTGATCCTCAACTCGGTACACGAAGGCGTTACTATGTCCGTATGCAGAGCAGATAATTTGGATTGGTTCCTATTCACTCCAAATTTGAAGAAATGTTCCGCCAGATATTATACTGATATTTACTAGGGCAACTGTGGCATGACGGCTAACATTTTAGTAACTTTTTTGCTAGGCCCACAGTTGCATTCGCCACACGCAACGAAATATTAGGAAACAGAGTAAAGACAACGCGTTCATTTAAATTGCGTGGGAACCTATTTTAGTACAAAAATATCGTTATTTATATTCCTGGTTTTATTACCAAACTCAAGTCATAGGACACGATCCAAGCAGTGATTCAAGTCTGTCAACAAGACCAAGAGAAAGGAAGTTAAGAGTATCGACGGTACAGAAGTCCCAGGTCTGTAACTGCTCAGCACGGCGCCCAACCCTCCGCCGTAGAGGTCTCAACACCAACTGGGGCAGCAACTTGAAGACTTGACCTCGTATAAAAATCAGTAATGAGCCGATAATGGTATTTGGTAAATACCTATACCGCAGTATTTACTCTGTTCAAAATCAGTGATGAGCCGATAATCAGTACTATATAATAATTCACGTCGTGTTTTTATTTAATTATTTATTTATATATTTATATCTTTCCTGTCACGCTCTATGGGAATAAGATAGGAGAAAATTCAGATTTTAAATGGCGAAAAAAGTTGGGTACCATGGAATAGCTGAGTGTACAGTAATCAACTTAAGTGTGCAGTCATCACGTTGAGTGTGCAGTAATCAAGTTGAGTGTACAGTCATCAAGTTGAGTATACAGTCATCAAGTAGAGTGTACATTCATCAAGTTGAGTGTACAATGATCAAGTTGAGTGTACAGTCATCAAGTTGAGTGTACAATCATCAAGTTGAATGGACACTCATCAAGTTGAGTGTACAATCATCAAGTTGAATGTACAGTTATCAAGTTGAGTGTACAGTCATCAAGTTGAGTGTACAGTCATCAAATTGAGTGTACAGTCATCAAGTTGAAAAAAATCAGATTTCAAAAGGCCAGAAAAAGTTTGGTACCTTGGAATCTTTTTCCTTCTTCAGTATCAGAGAGGGAAAAATCGAACTCTGTCTGCTTGCCTTATAGCAAAAAGTAAAGTTGGGTACCTTGGAATCTTTTTATTCAGTATTAGATAGGGGAAACATAGAACTCTGTCTGGTTGCCCTTTTGGCAAAAAGAAAGGTTGGGTTCCTTGGAATCTTTTGCTTCGGTATTAGATCAGGGAAAAATGAGGCTTCGGACAGACGGTCGGACGGACTGACAGACAACTATCTTATTACAGTATAGATGGTTTAGACAGAATGCTGAATTGACATTTAAGAAGCCTTCTAAAAGTAACAAGCACAGGA
>LQNS02000304.1:4928897-4939536 GCA_001587735.2 Parhyale hawaiensis
ATATAGTCTTTAAACATCCTTGTACAACCATCTACCATATATAGTCATCAAACATCCATGTACGACCATAGACCTTCGTTTCTTGACAAACCATAAACAACCAATATTGCCTCCACCAATATCGACCTAAATATACTAAAAGCAACGGTATGTTACGGTTGACATATCTACCATACTGTTTCATCATCCATAATCGACTTTAATCTCTCATACACTACTATATTCTACCATAATGACAACCATAATTTCCGACTGGGAACTCGGTGTCCGAAGGCGTTACTATGTCCGTATGCAGAGCAGATAATTTGGATTGGTTCCTATTCACTCCAAATTTGAAGAAATGTTCCGCCGGATATTATACTGATATTTACTAGGGCAACTGGCAAGACGGCTAACATTTTAGTAACTTTTTTGCTAGGCCCACAGTTGCATTCGCCACACACAACGTAAATATTAGGAAACAGTAAAGACAACGCGTTCATTTCAATTGCGTGGAAACCTATTTTAGTAGTACAAAAACATCATTATTTATATCCCTGGTTTTATTATTTGGACACGATCCAAGCAGTGATTCAAGTCTGTCAACAAGACTAAGAGAAAGGAAGGTAAAGGTATCGACGGTACAGAAGTCCCCTGTCTGTAACTGCTCAGCACGGCTCCCAACCCTCCGCCGTAGGGGTCTCAACACCAACTGGAGCAGCAGCTTGCAGTCTTGACCTTGTATAAAAATCAGTGATGAGCCGATAATGGTAATTCGTAAATACCTATACCGCAGTATTTACTCTGTTCAAAATATGACTGCAAGTTCTTTAAGAGCATAAGCGAATAAGATAGGAGTCAAATGATGTTTAAATTAAATTTTCTCAAGTCGGGACATGAGCTCGTGGCCAATTTTGAGAAATCAAATATTGTTGCATGTTCTATCTACCTGTGTGTAGGTCTGTCTGTATTTGTCTTTCTTTTCTCTGCTTGTTGATCACCTAGATAACTGAAAAAAGTTATAGACGGATCGGATATCTACCAAACATAGATTGATTGTTATGCATGTTAGGAGAATCAGATGATTTACTTATGGTGATGGGTTAAATTGTAGGTTTGATAGTCTCTTATTTCTCAATAGCATGACTCAGAAAGTTCTGAACCGATCTTTATGAAATTTGCAGGAACTACTGGGGTTATTACTAAGAGCAAATGATCAAATTTTTGCGTTGATCTGTTCGTACATTTATTTGTTTTGTTTATGTGTCTCTGTGTTGATCAAAATGCTTACCAGTAAGATAACTCAGAAAGTTTTCAACGGATCTTCATGAAAATTGTAGGAATTGTTAAACCTGATGAAATACTGAAATGACCATATTTTGGTAATGATCGGTTCGTTTGCTTGCATGTTTGACAAATGTTTGTCATAACATGCAGTAAGTTACTGACGGATCTGCAAGAAATTTACAAAAGCTGTTATTACTACCAAGAGACACAAATGATCAAATTTTAATAATGATAAAGGAGAAATCCTAATTTCAGAACCAAATTCAACTTTTCTTTCACAGTACCTTACTTGGCTGAGGTATGCACTTTCAGAGTGCTCTAGTTACTCATGCTAACTGCAATAAGGTAAAAATAGGTTCATCTTCCTATTATGAAAGCTCATTATCAACGACATTTTATTGAAACGCGACTGTAATATAAACAAAAGTACCATTAATTTTTTCTAATAAAAGCTTGTGTTTTACACAAAGCAAGTGCAGTTAGTAATTTTTCAGACACTTCAAGTTTTGAACAAAATAAGCATGGAAAGCAAACTTTCACCAAGAATCGAGATGCTCGAAGCTGACAAGAGTGTATTAGAAATTTGAATCTTTCAGTAAACCGAAAAATAAACGACTGTTCATTTATCGAACTACCAGTCGACTAAGGAATATTGAACGAATGCAAGATTGTGCAATAATTGACGTTCCAGGTCAGTCAGAACTTTCAAGCTCAAGAAAGGTATCCGTATATAATTTCAAGAAATTTGGGTTGTTTCTGGATCGAGAAATATGACTACACAGCAGAATGTTTCAAGACAGTCATTCAGGCGAGTTATAAAAAACGACTTGCGACCTCCTTCTTTGAAATGCACCAAAGTTCACAGTCTGATGAATACGTCAAATCGCTAGTTTACAAGTAGTTTTGTAGTGCTTGATTTACTCGAAGATCACGGCTGGGGGAAACGCGTTCTTCATTGACAAAATGTTTTTTTACTGTGGAGCTGGCTCACAACTTCCAAGTTACAAACACTGTCAATCAAGGCTTAAGGTTGCTGTAAACATCGACTTGAAAAAAAAAAAAACTCATCTGTGACGGTCTGGCAGGGAGTGTATGATGGAGAGCAAAACTTCTCTTGTTTTTGTTCCCGGAGTGAAAATAAAGGCAGTGAGCTAAATGCAACTTATGCTTGAGGTAAGGAGCATGAGTCGTAATTTGTTCGATACAAAATTGGCCCTTTCTCTATCAGCAAGATGGAGTTTTTATTCCAACGCCAGTAGGCCTCAAATTTATTGATCCAAGCAAAAATGACCACCCGAAGCCCTAGCCTTGACCCGATGGGCCTAAGCATCTGGTTCACTTATAAGGTAAGTCTTAAGCAAAGTCCCACCGATAAATCAGCTGCTTGGATGGAGTCTCAGGAGGGTGAGCGGAACTGTAAAATTATTTCGCATTGCATCTTACGCGCTGCTGTTGAAGCCCCGTAGTAGACTTTTAAGGCAACGCTTTAATAACTGAACTCGAGGCTATAATGAAGATATAAGGCGCATTTATCAAATTATTTTTTTAAGCAGCAATGCTAAAGATCAAACAAACGTATTGATAAAAAATTGCAAATCAATAATTGGTGACGATTAAACTACGTTTTTTTGCTCGAAATTTGTAACAGAGTTTTGTGTCACCTTTTATAAAGCACACATAGGTATAGCTACTAAATATATGTTAAAGGTGCACCGAATGTCTGTTTTTCAGCATACGCGAATGCGAATATTTACTCAAAGATTCATTTCTCGAGTAATGTGGCATTTTATTTGGAGTCTGGGTCTGGAGTGGACTATTCGAAATCATTGTACGAGTTTAGCCATAGAACACTGAATAGCTATTTAAATTCAATAAATTTTCTTTGTTTCCAAGATTCGGAACAAACACCCACTCTTGCATGCATTCCACCAACCTCTTTCCCCAACCACCGCCCTTTGAAAGGGGATTATTCACTAGTTGATTGACTAAATTCACTAGATTACATGTACGCCATTATTGCTGTTGCTAGTACAAGTACTATAAACAACAAGAATCTGATAGTCAAATTCTATTATTGGAGGTTGAACTTCAAAAATAAAAGTATTTCTGCTCTTTCGCCAGTCACGTTACTTCGTTTTTCATCGTACACTAGGCCGACACCAGTAAAAAGACGCTCACTCGCAACACTCTTATAGTGTTCACTGGCCGTGTTACATTGTTTTTTTACTAATAATTCTTAAACAAATTGCCGGAAAACTATGGTATTTCAATACAAAGCCTCTTACACCCTTACCTAATTTATAGCCCTCATAGGATATTGCTATAGTAGACAGCCCGCGCTGTCATAAAATGACAGCGAAGAATTTGTGATGACCTTCATTGATCAAACTTTCGTTATTGCACCTGCAATCCTAAGCACCCTGTAATGAGCGTTTACGGCTTCACAGCCGCTCAGTATCGGAGCATTTTTCTCTTTCTCTGAAATGGAGAAAATTCACTGCTTATTTTAGGCAGATCAGCAACGCTCAAAGTAATAACTCCGCTTCGGTATTGTGGCCACGGTAGGCTAGCTTATACAGGTCCAATGATTTTTGCTTAGCGAAAGCTGTTTTATCGACCATTGAATTAAATTTAGGAGAATAGCTGAAGCAACGAAATCATCATTGGGAAGAAACTACGAATCAATATGCATGAGAGTGCCAATGGAAGATTCAGATAACTTCAGTGCTGAGATTTCAACTTCGGCAATGCAAGAAGTGCATTTAGACTTGAGGTTACCCGATACGAGCTAATACTCGTACAAATCAGACTAAGCCAGCAATGTCTTCATTGTTTGAATTTCAACTGTCCCTGGATAAGATACTTTTGCCATCTTCTGCAACCTGGCCTATTTTCTAGTTAACAGTTTTCAATGGAACTTCAGAGGACGACCAGAGCCTCCAACCTGGACTAATTTTCGCACATCTGTTTTGTTAAAGCGTGACAAAAAATGGATAAGCAGATAAATAAATAAACAAACAAACAAACCGATAAATGCACATTGGTCTTTATTATATTGTAGAGGTGTTTTTCAGAGGAGTTTACTCTTGTATATTAGGCCTTTATTAAGCTTAAGCCTGGAAGTCGCGTCTACACGTTCGGACGACGACCCAGTGTTGCCAGGTTGTCGAGGCGTAACATCTGTAGACCGGAGCCGAAATATCTGTATTTTGCCAGAAATATCTCTAGATTTAAATACTTTCACTAACGTGTCTTGTCTGTCATTTGTCTATAAATATTACAGACCGATTCGAACTCTGTTAGTGATACAGCCTATGACAAACAATACCCATCGATCGATTATGGATTGTAAAAAAATACCAGTCGACGGTAGCCACATCCGACAAACACTCAGAACAATGGCGTAACTCTATGTAACTATAATAGCCTATTAAAGAAGCCATCCTATTTAAAAAATAACTCACTTATTTTTCGGGAAAAATATTTCGACACTGGAGCATAATCTTTCTTTATATATAGCTTTGTGTGAAGGTATTGGGTGCAATTGTCCCAGATCCACTGCCACGATAGCACTAAAAACTGCTAAAAATTCGCAAAGAACATACCACAATCTGCTGAATTTTCGGCTATCAGCTAGATAGGCTATAAACGCTATCGGCTAGGAAGGGATACAATCGGCTAAATTGCCAACACTGAAACTAATAGGCAATTTGTAAGCAAGTTGCCTACGAGAAATTTTCGGTGAGAAATAAGTGAACTGACACAATGACAAAGTTTCATTCATCTCATATATCTAATGATAAAAAAATGACAGAATCCACGAGAAAATGCTGATAGGAATCTCTTGAAATGTCATGGATGTAGAACAAATCCCCCCATATATCGTAGATCTTTAGAATTTTCTGAAAAAAAAAATCTGAACATCTGTAGATCAGCATTAAAATGTGTATATTTACAGATTTTAATGCCAGAAAAATCGGTAAATGATTGCGATTTTTTAAATAGGATGGCTTCCTTATTAGGCTATTATAAAGTGGTGGCAATATAATGATAGCACAATTCATAATTTTTCGTTCACTTAAAAAATACTACGCCATATCATGTGAAATTTTGACATAAAAACCTTATTTCAACTAGTTACCTATTTCTCACCATAGTTTCCCTATAAACTATTTGATTTAACTTTTATGATGAAAAGTATAAATTTGTGTTGGAATTTGGGTGGAAATAAAGATAGCACAACTTGAAAAAAATACATTTCCGCGTTACTACTTCCAGATTAGAGAAGAAGAATATCAAAACAAACCGGCGTCGCCATATTGGACAGCTGCTCCCCACCTTGTAACTTCTATATTTCGAAATATCTGAAAAGGAAAAGGGTCAAATAAGCGCATTAAATGAGAAGGATACACTATATCTGAGATTTCTAGGAAGGTTAGCAGATCTAGAAAGGTGGTAAGTAACTTTTTGAACAACCCAGAAGAATACGGAAAAAAGAAGTCTCCTGGAAGCTCTTAAAAATTGAGCCCTTCAGCCCGCCGCCGACTTCTCTGTGAGGGGTCTCGGACAGGAGAGGGGTCAAAAAGCCTGCAAACATCCCTACAATTAAATGTTACATCGAGAAGAGTGCGACAGATCCTGGGTTCATCTAAGAACTTCAGTTATAAGAAGGGAAAAACTGCACCAGCACTCACGAAAGCACACAAGGCAAAACGCGAAGAATGGGTTCGAGAAAAAGTGCAATGAAACCATGAAAATTGGTCTAATGTTATATTTTCCGATGAAAAAAAGTTTAACCTAGACGGACCTGACGGTTCTCAATACTACTGGCATGATCTTAGAAAGGAAGACAAAATTTTTAGCAAATGACTTTTTGGTGGCAGATCCCTCATGATCTGGGGAGTATTCTCCATCATGGGCAAGGCGAATTTGATGATGATGGAAGGTAGACAGAATGCTCAGAAGTACACAGAGGTCTTAGAAACTAGTCTTCTCCCATTTCAAACTGATTAACATCAGCAATAAGCAGTGTTCCAGCAAGATAATGCCGCCATTCACAAAGCGAGGTTGACCACAAATTGGCTTAATGCCCATAATATCGCCACTTTACCTTGGCCTGCTAAGTCACCCGATCTAAACCCAATTGAGAATCTTTGGGGATACTCTCACGGCATGTTTACGCCAATGGGAGACAATTTCAGGATAAAGAATGCTTGTGGCAGACCATAAATGAATGCTGGGAGGCTATCCCTGAAGAAATGCTCGCTAATTTAATTAATTCTATGAATAATCGATGTGTACAGATGTTGCAATCAAAAGGCAACGCTTGTAAATATTAGGAATTATGTTTTTTTTGCTTTCATTGTTTTCTAAAATACAATTTTTTCCATATGTGCTATCTTTATTTCAACCCGATTTGCACCCACAAACTACTATTTTCGTGGTAAAATTTTGAAAAGATAACGAATACAATAATGATTATAAAGAATCGGTAACTAGTTAAAGTAACATTATTCAGTTAAAATTTCAGCTATATTGATGCAGTATTTTTAAACTTATTACAAAATTTCAAAATGTGCTATCATTATTGCTACCACTTCATACAGAGTTACGCCACTGTTCTGAGTTGGATGTGGCTGCCTAGATTGATATTTTTTTACAAGCTATAATCGATCGATGGGAATAGTTTGTCATAGGCTGTATCACTCACAGAGTCCGAAACGGTCTGGTATATAATTTACAGACAAATGACAGACAAGACACGTTAGTGAAAGTATTTCGATCTAGAGATATTTCTGGCAAAATACAGATAGTACGGCTCCGGTCTACAGATATTTCGCCTCGACAACCTGGCAACACTGCATGGGTCGTCGTTCGAACGTGTAGACGCGACTTCCAGGCTTCAGCTTAATATAGAGAAAACTCCTCTGTATACACACATAGCAATATGCTATGTAGGCCATAAATTAGATAGGGATGTAAAAGGCTTTGAGTTGAAATACCATAGTGATCCGACAATTTGTTCATGAATAATTATTAGCGAAAAACAGTGTAACACGGCCAGTGAAAACCATAGTAGTTGGCGGACAGGCAAGCTACGACCTCGCTAGCAGAAAAAGATTGAGATAAATATTCGCGTTCATCGTCCACCATTTCAGAGGATTTTCATAGGTGGATCTGCTTAGATATTTACAATATATTCGCATGTCTACATTCGAATGCTAATATTGGAAACTATGAAAATGTTCGCGAATGTGACTTTTCGGTCCATAGTCCATGCAGTCATAGACTATATTTTATTGGATGAATGTGAATGTAATTCATTTGCACAATATAGTTGTGTACTGAAGATTGTTCCTAAAATGCATCACTTCAATCCGAATACAATATATATCTTCACTGCCTAATCTTAGCATACATAGCGAAGTAATAACAGTTCAATATATATACGCATGCAAGTCTTTTACTACTAACATCAGAGCTTTTAAGACATGGTAAAGTAGTTAATACATTTGATGTTTACGATCTGCACGAAAGTTCAACTGACAATGAGTAGATAAATTCCCTGAGTTATCGGGCTTGATAACTGTTACACTCGCTTAAGTGAATACCCAGATGAATTATTCATAAATCATTTTAACTCGTATGCATAATATAGCTACAATCAGAGCGGCATAATGTGCACGAAAAAACAAGGAAACTGAGTTACAGAAGAACACCAAATTGAAGTTATCAACTTAGCTGCATAAATAACTTGTAATTCCATGCATAATCACGGCAAGCAAATGCTGATACATAATTCAGATACATAATTGACTGCTTGAGCTGCTGCAGTTAACATGCTGCAGCAATGGTACTGTTTTAGAGGAAACAAGAGCGCAATTTCACGAAAGTGAGTGGTTTTATTATCTATACTAAAAGATCTAACGGTCAAAAATGTCGGCATGTGATTTGCGATTAAGCTACTTTTTGCTCAGGTTCCCAGTAGAGGTTTTGCTGGGAAATAGGTTCACACCGGCAAGCACGATTTTCCGTTAATGAAACGCAAGTTGTGTTGACAAACGTTGAGTAGCACTAAGAAACTAGAGCACTCTGAGAGCGCATACCTCCGCCAAGCGAGGCAATGGTAACAAAAAATTCAAATTGGCTCTGAAACCATAATTTTTTTATATAGACTCCAAAATTTAATCATTTGTGCCTTTTGATAGTAATAACAGCTTGTCTAAGATTTTTGAAGATCCGTTCATAACTTTTTGAGTTATACTACTAACAAGCGTTATGACAAACATGACTGAAACATGTAAACGATCATACCGATCTGCAAGAAAATTTAATCATTTATGTCTTTTAACAGTACTGACAACCCCTATAAATTTCATAAAGGTCCATTCTTTATTTCTTGAGTTATTTGCTGACAAGCATAAAATAAAAACAGTGACAAACGAACGAACAAACGGATCCTTACTAGAATTTGGTCATTTACTCTTTGTTATATACCTAACAACTCATGTTAATTTCATCAAAATACATTCCTTACTTTTTGAGTTATGGCTTTGAGAAAAATGAGGCAGACAAACAAACGAATAGACATATGAATCTTCACCAAAAGTCAATCATCTGTTCCTCCTAACATACCAAACAATCCCTGTAAGTTTCATCCAAATCGCTTCATAACTTTTTGAGTTATCTTGGTGACAGACAGACAGACTAACAGACAGTCAGACAAACACGACGAAAACATAACCTCCTTGCCAGACTTAATATAGTTTAGTCAAAAGAATTCACAGGAAATGTCCAGAATTCACCGTAACCTGGATACCAGCCAACCCAGTTGAACCTGTAGGGGAGAAATTTGGTTGAAGGATAAATACATCTATTTGAATTAGATTAAAAGTCTGTGAACCTTGTTTGTTTATTTATTTATTTACGTTTGCGTGTCTTGCTTGTTTGTGCACAGATTTTTTGCTTTAGCATAGGGAAAGTTCGAGCTTCAACGGTGGAGTTCCGCCTCTGGGGAACTTCAAAGTTCGTTTATATAGTCGATGTAACCGTTCAGGCGTCAGGATGGTACGGACACTTTAGGAGCGTTGTATCCTGGATACCGCTTGGTTTTTAAGTCGAGTGAACTGAACAACTTGAAAAAATGATAATTTCTTTTGTTTTATGGCCAGTATGAGCAGCTAAAACGGTTGAAGAATAGTATCAATCGAATGTTTTAAAAACTAAAAGTAATGTAAAAATTCGATACAATATGATAAAAAATGCAAGCGGTAAAGATTTAAGGACACTACATAGTCATGGGGATGAATGATGGAACCAGCCTGAGCGAAGCTACGAAATGCGTAAGTTACATTATGTAAAAATTATAAGGGAAATGCTGAAGGGCAGAGTGTCGAATATTTCTTTGAAAGAAGTGAAGCTGGTAATGGTGACCCGTACGAGAAATTACCTCAAGAGTGGACCGTCAAACAGCGGGAGGACTATGACCAGCTGAATAAGGCCTATTTTTACGAAAGCAAAGACGTTCGTGATGACGACCCAACAGGTCACGGGCCATCCAGTTGAATATAAAAATGATTCTCGTCAGAGTGAAGTTTAAATTGCTACGAAAAATTCAGCATAAGAAAATCAAAGCAAAATGGATTATACCGGAATGGAACGAAACCTTCAACCAACACTGAGCCTTTCCAGCTGCTACAAAGTAATTCAGCTAAAATATATACTATATAGGCCTAGCTTATGCCCGACAGGATGAAAAACTTCGTCAAAAGTACCGCCTTTCATCTACCACGCTCAGAAGAAAAATCATTATCGTCATCTCAAAAAGTACCGAGCAAGTTTTGAAAGCGAAGCGAGATTCAGAAAATGCAATATTTCCACTTTTGACTATACATTTCAGAAGCTATATTTGTCAGGGCTAGTTCAGGGGCTAAAATTTTATGATAACTCAACTTGCTTTTCAGAGGATAAATTTTTTCTTATGTATCTAAATCTTTAACAGCGTGACGGAGAGACGGACCAACCAAAGAGCGACCGAGAGAACAAGGAAGATCTGAGCGACCAACAACTGTGTATTATTATATAGTGTTGTTCAACTTCGGAAATATTTTAATTACTTAATTGTATTATATTATATAGTGTTGTTCAACTTCGGAAATATTTTAATTGCTTAATTGTTCCTGATCTTCAATTCCAATATTTCTAAGTTGCGAAACTTGATCAATACTGGCCGTCTATCACGTTTTTGCGTGCTGGCAGAGAGGCATTCTAATTTTGAAACCCAAAATTTGAGTAGGGCTAAAATAACCAAGCTAGCGATTAGAAGACGGGTTATATTTTCCTTTACACACAAGCTCAAACAGAAGTACAGTAT
>LQNS02000304.1:4939779-4959421 GCA_001587735.2 Parhyale hawaiensis
CGTTTTTGCGTGCTGGCAGAGAGGCATTCTAATTTTGAAACCCAAAATTTGAGTAGGGCTAAAATAACCAAGCTAGCGATTAGAAGACGGGTTATATTTTCCTTTACACACAAGCTCAAACAGAAGTACAGTATTCCAACTTTCTATTTCATCAAAACTTCACTCCCGGGCTACCACGGACAGGTAATACAACCCGAATGAAGCATTATACAACACCGGCCAGGCCAGGGCACGAAGCACCGACTGGACTGACGAGTTCGTCATCTAACATTCGCCAAAGTGAAAGCGTGCGCGGCAACCGCCTCGTGTGTAATCCTCCTAAAGTCCTTGAAGGCACTGACAGAAGAATACAGCCAATGTCCCTCACTGTTCAGCACATTATAAAACATACAGAGTCCGGCCACCCCTCTCATATGGGACAGATTCACCAGGCCAGTTTCACCAGCCTAATGTGACTGTCAGCAGCTGAACCAAGACCGGTCAGCAATAGTCCAACACAGGAAATAAAAAGCATAAAAGCATCTGCAGACTACCTCTTTGTCACCAAATACAGATTTTACTTTACGAAGGAGCCCCATCTTACTGGAAGCACGTGACACTAGTTGCCTAATATGCAGCCTAAAAGTAAACTTCTCATCAAATACAACGCCGCGTAAAAGTGTTCGAGACCGACTGACATTCATAGACTTGGTCTCCTTGGCATTGAGCTTCGGCATTCAGCTTCATGGTCCAGGACGAGCACCATGTACTAATGCGTGACAGGTCCCTATCCATAGACTGGGTGACAACATTGGTCGTGCTGGGGATAGGTATCACTCCTATCAAAATTGAGTCATCAACATAGTGTATTACTGTTCATCATCGTGTTCTCTACCGAAGACCGTATGCCACTACTATAAACAACGAACAACCGCGGGCTAATTACGCTACCTTGAACGACGCCAGATTTCCCTGCGACTGAGGCATTAAAAACAACCGTCAACAGACACACTCTGAGTTCGGTCAGAAACAGTCATGAATGATTGACAAAACCCTACTAGCCATATCAAACGACTCTAACTTATACAATAGATCCCTGTGGCGGACCCTGTTAAGCGCAGCGCTAAAGTTAAACTGTACAAGGCGGCCTCTGTCCTACTATCCAGCGCAGACTGTAAGTGGTGTGATACCGACAACCAAGCGTCACAACTACCCAAACCACTTCTGTACGCAAAATGACCAGCAGATAGCAAACCCGTCACTTCAGCAAAACGATCAAGCTTACAAGACACTAGTATCTCTAATGCCTTCGACAAAATGGGCGTCAGCGAAATAGGTCGGTAGTTGGCGACATTGGACCTTTGGGAATGGGTGTAATATTTCTAGTACGTCAAGAACGGAGAAAATTTCCTAACCGCATCAGGCGCCGGAAGATCACTCCAAGCTTAGAGGCTAGAAATTCAGCAAGCTGCTTATAAAACAAAGGAAACGTGCCTACTGGATCCACACGTCCATAAGGATCAAGGTCCTCAAGGAGCACCTTGATAGTACTAGATCCAAACGCTAAAGAGATTAACCAAGGTTAAGGGTGACATCCATGAGACAATGATAACACTTCTCTGCTCTGCTTCTCGTCAATGTGAGCCAAAAAGAGCACCACCCTAGAGAGAGGATCGGAATTCATTTACAGAAGTCTAAATTTCCAAAATGGCTGGGTGTTAAGTATAATAACTGCAAATGAGATTCCAGCACTTCAGAAATTATTGATAGAATCTACTGTTAAAACCTGTTTTACAACAAATAAATATGAAAAACTTGCCTGTTCATCCAAACAGGTCAAGATTTCGTGCATATTGATTACTTCAAGTACTTGCAAGTCAATGTTAGAGCAGTGATTAGGAGTAGTGATGGGGCGGATGTCACTTTTTGGGCATGAGCGGATGCGGATCTTTTGGCGGATTTACAGTTCTGACATCCGCGGTTACAAATGCTATTCCAGATGTTACCATCTCAAAATCCGCGGATGCGGATGTTAAAGAAAGGGGCTGATGTCGGCGGATGCGGATATTCGCCCCATCGCGAATTAGGAGTTTTGAGTTCATTATTACAGACCTTCTTCATGTAGGACAAAACTCCTAGTAGACTAGTTAATTTTTGAGACTGTAAATAAAAAACTTTTATCAGACACAATCTAATCATATTGGTGAAATTTTTGATCAAAGTAATAAACGGATATTATTAACAATGTTTCTATGGCTATAAACAAACGTTTTTGACTTATATAGTGCCATATTTGTTGAAGTCTAACTGACAAACATTGTAATACACGGAAATGGTACCAAGCGAAGGCTGAAGCTACCGTAATCCATCTGATGAATGGTATTTCCATCCTTCTGCCTCTTTTTTAGTGGACACACAATATAATTTTTTGCAGTCATTTTTTATGTCCAGCTAATTCTAGTGTTTTCCATTGGTCACATCTAGGTCAACTCACTAGATTCCCTGCAAAAAACTATGAACATTGTTAAACTACTTCTGCATCTTTTGGAGTGGAAGAAAACTTTGTTTGCTTAAGTCATCAACGAAAACATCAGCACCTCTCTCACGTTGTTTACTGATGATAATCACCTCTCTTACTTCATTTGCTGGTGTTTAACATATTTTGGTTTCAAAAAATTTTGAACAGGAAATGTGAAACAAATTTGTAAAAAATATATATAATATATGTATGTATTGATGCTCTAATCAGACACTCTACAGTATTTCCAACGTCTGGTAATCATGGCTGCGCTCCTCGTAATACAAATTTCCAATTATTGCAGTATCCCTGTCATATTAAAGAAAACTGTTGCTCTCTCTAGAGACAAAGCCTCTCAGTAGACAGGCCATGTTCGGAACGCAACCCTCGTCTATTAGCCGTATATTGTTGTAGTTGCGTTATATTCTGAAATTTCAAAATGATCATAGATTTTACTAATATAATGGCTGACCTCTGACCTAAGCGAAATAACCAGTTAGGATATTTTAGCCATACTCTAATTTCTGTTTCCAATAGGAAACCTCGTTTTTGCTATCCTGCAAGAACGCTATGGACGACCAGTACTGATTGAATTGTATGACCTGTAATTAGCCCAATAACATGATTCGTGCGTTATGATAGAGCTGATCTTACTTGTGTTTTATACTGGAGCTTGCGGCCAGCGCCCTTTTGGTCAGCTTCGCGAAACTTAGAGATTGTTCGATATGTTAGGAGGAATAGATCAACACAACACAAAAATCTATATATTTGTTACTTGTAACAGCCTTAACATAGCCAGCAAATTTCGCAAAGATCCATTCGTAAAGTTCTGAGTTATGGTACTGAAAAAGACGAGTAGACAGATATAGAAACAAACGGCTGAACGGATCTCCAGACATAGTAAATTATCTGTTCTTTGTAAGGCACCTAATAACTATTTCTAGCCATTTCTTGCAGGTCTTTCTGTGCACATTCAAATTATAATATTAATAGACAGGTAGACATACAGCCGGAAAGAAAAACTGACAAACTCCCACAAAAATATAACCTCCTCGGCAGGGGTAATAAAATGGCTGCAGTGCCCATGGCTAATATATGCACACAATATATTACTTTTCCATGTGGGCGTTTCTTAAAGTGTATGAAAGTATAAGTCGTATTTATTTTGATATTTTTTATTTTTAACAGTGGAAATACGTTAAAATGTAACACTTTGTTGGCTCCTGAGTCCTGACTGTTCATAATTGAGCGATATTCATTTTCGGTTAATATCAAATGACAACCATACCAGGCAGTCCAGGAGTAAATATGTTAACATTTGTTTTCAAACCGTGTCCCAATAGTTGGGAGCAAATAACTATGGAGCCGCAATTTCTTTCACAATGCCTGTATTTATTTAAAATTTCGTCCTGCACCTTAACGAAAGTTATTATTTTCAGAAATGGTCTTCGAAGACTTTTTTTGTCCTATGCAACTTTATAAAACTTGGCTTTATTTAACATAGATCTGTCGAAAATCAGATATTATGTTTTTTTCATATTCTATGTATATTTCAGTGGTCTGTTCTTTACACCCTCCATAAATTGCTATTGTTTTCATTGAAAAACTTGAAACTTGGACCATTTTTAATTTGAGCACGTGGAAATTAGACCATTTCGATATTTGGTCATTGTTCTTGATTTTCTCAATAACATCTCACAGGCACAGAACAGCAGGACTTGTAGGGTATTGTCAACATAAAGATCAAGCACTGCACCGCAACTCGGCCAACACTAACAGTGCTAGACTGTTACGGCACTGTGCTGCAGTCTGAACTTAACCTTGTCAAAATTTCATGCTTTCAGGAAAGGAAGTCGAGATCTTGGCCGTCAAAAATACAGGCAGCAAAAAACGATACTGTGCACCTGGATGTGTAATTTTTGCTTCAACAGCCTGAGAGAACCGAGTGCTGGAGAGTCCATGTGGGTAGAGCGTTGCCAGTCGATAAAAAATAATAATATTTACACCTGACGATAATTATTATCGGTGTATCATTCCTGTTTTTTCCTCCATTGCAGCATAAAATGAAAATCAGCCGTTACCTAACTTAAATTAATCAATGATGAGACTAAGCGGCGGGTAAGATTAGATTGCACACTTGGAAGAACTAGGGCGGAGCACGCTTTTGGAACTGAGAACAAACGCTTAAGCAACTTAAATTGATATCCTTATCATATTGTGCATCGTATCTACTTCAAAGCTGCTAAAAATAACTTGAAGCCCCTTTAGCTAGTGCTGAGCCTTCTACGATTCCGTGATCGAGCACTATTAGAAAATTGGTTGCCTAATTTTTATTAAATATAAACTAAATGTGTGATTGCCAGCGTACTTCTTTCATTCTGCCACTCCATGATCCAAAATATTGGCCCGAAGAACTAGTTTTCTATTGACATCTCTAACGCTAAATTTTAGATTGCCGAACAGCGACAGTGGACCACAATAATTGAACAGGGACCACAATAATTGAACAGCTGCCAAGGCGTCTCATCAGAATCAATGCATCGCATTCGCACTTCTATAGGGCCCCGAGGCGTTACCAATGCCCTCATTTTGCTATTCAGGTAATCACGACACCGAAACGCACAGGTGCTAATATCTGTCGTACTGCACTTAGTGTGTGTCGAAGAAGTTTACGTACTAGCTTCAATTAGACTGTCCGTCGGCTGAGTTTGCGTCATGGATATATTGGATTTGATAGATTGGTAAGCAGCAGTGCTGTTGTTTTGCTTATAATTATTCTCACCACTATCGAGAATGATGAGTAGTTCCATTTAGCCGTACTACATAACTTTAGTGCATTAGGCTCGCTCAGCGCAGCCGCTGTAATTACTCTACCTTCCTGTACAAAGTAAAGAGTGGAAGTACCCAAAGTTCTTTCTACCGAAGTGCATCTCTATATAGCACTGACTTGCCATATAGATACTCGCATAGGTAAGTGCACCTACTATTTGTTTTATTGATTGAATGAAGGATAATATTCAGTGAACTGATCATTCATCTTGGTAGCCAGAAAGATCGTATCTCTACAGCGCAATGAACAATAATTTCAACAAATTATTTAAATTTTCAGTTTGGAGATTTCGTCCCATGTAAGCATAATGAAAAGAATTCTAATGAATCTTTCTCGGTGTGGAGACGACATCAAACGAAGGTATAATAAAGTAAAAGGTAAATTAAAACTTAACACAGTCGTGTGGGAAAAAGTAAATAGAATTATTGTTCCAATGTCCGTAGACTTTCTCAACTGAAGTTTATTAAAGGGAGTTCACGCAGGTAGCTTTAGTCCTCTTAACACTGTCAGTCGTTTGGTGAAAACCTTTTTCATAGAACGTTCTCGACAGCTTATTAACTAAATAACCACAGGTTGTCATTGAGAATAGGCTGTACTTGCATCAAGTAACGACATTTTGATGACGATATTGTTGATGTCAAGTGTCATACAGAAAACAGTTTAGATGCAACCTGGGGTCGACAGGGCGAAATAAGCGCAGTGTGTGAATATTTATTAAAGCAGTATGAGCTGCTCGGTCTATTAAGTTTTGCATAGACTCCAATAAAGAGGCAGAAACAAAACAATCAGCTCTAAATAATATTAAATCTACCACTTCCGGTAAAGAATTTTCAGATGTCCTGCTGTTTTCGCTTAGACAACCAAGAAATTTGGCATACGTTTTGGTGATGAAACTCCAGAATAAAGTGGTTTCATTTCTCACACTGTTGGGAAACGTAGCCCAGCCTAATCAAATCATGCTTCTTCCAATCTAACTCAACCTAGCCTAGCGTAATAATACTAACTGAACGCAAGTTATTCTGGCCTAAACTTGCGAATCGTACTATAACTTAATTAACCTAATTAAAGCTCGCCTAGTCTATCATAGTCTAACTGCTCATAATCGAACCTAACCTTACCCAACCCAACCTATGCTGGCGGAAAATCACCTAACTTACTCTAACCTAGTTCAATCTAACCTACCTTGAACCTATCCTAGCGTGAACTAACCCCACCTGAATTAATCTATATTATAGGTTGATGCTATACGCGTTCGCACTAACAAATGTTTGGAAAATGCAGTTAATCACAATATTATGTAGTTTGCATAAACATACAGTACTTCAAAACTGCAGAGCTTCCAAATATAACTTCAAGAGAATGCAGAGGCTTTTTCCAGGTGTTTTTATACTCTGGGTTTTTTCCTACCGGGATATTCCTCCTGCCGAGGCCGTTACCGGTTATCTACTGATGCATGCGGAACTCTGATGCAATACCTATGTGCTTCGTCCAAGGAGTCTATGTTCATACTAGGGTTTGTATGTTGTCCTGTCTGTTATAAGTATCACGATTTAAAAATGCTTAAAATTGATGATTCGTCCGTGTCCTTCACGCTCTGTCTGTTTGTCTGCTGCCTTTTAGCAACATAACTCAAATGTTATTGGATACTCCTCATGATATCTACGCGAGTACGTATTAGGAATGAACCGTAAAACAATTAATTGAATTTTGATGACGATCCGTCCTACCGATTGTTTATTTGTCTCTCTGCCTGTTAACAAAAACACAAATTTACAGGATCTATTGGGATTGTCAAGTGGAACAGATTAATAAATCTGGCGATAATCTGAAGGAAGTCTCAGAATTTGGGCAATTTTCATTTTTTTCGTTCACAGTGCGTTCAATGTTTAGTGATATAAAAATAAGAACCAGACTACAAATTAAAAAACAAAATGTCTATTGTATGGATTGCAAACGTTTCGGATTATAAAATATCTATCATCGGTGCTGTAAAATAGAGAAAAATCATGTATAAAATTGTCGGAATAAAATTATGAATGAAAGTAGAGCAAAGCATTGCAACAACAGCCTAACTATAAAACAATCTAAAAGTCATTAGAAAACAGAAAAGAAACTGAAGTGGAAGCGCAAACCTAACAAAGGACTTTCAAGGGGATTGTCGATTGACAATTATTAAGCTCGGTTTTTATTTTTCAGTGTTAATTAAATTAGACTCAAGTAACGTAAGGTCTTGCATATCGTTTGTACTACCGATTATTGAAAAGTTATTGCACCGTATTGGATGATTTTCATTGAAACAATGGTTTCTAACTACTGAAATAAATGGTGCAGTAAGATGTTACCCGGTACGGTGCGATATACCCCGATATTATGCTTCTCTAACGTAAAGCTGTGCGGATGTGCTGCCTACATACGGAAGCTGGCAGCTGTCGCGCACATATTTGTGCACAACGCCAGATCGAATGGACGCATCCGCCGGATCACAACGCTTAAAGAAATAACCTACTGTTGCCATATTGCGATATTAAAATATTGGGGAAATCTGCGGAAAATATTGATTCAGGAGATACCTCATCTCACGGTCCAGGCTTTTATTTTGTGACTCTAAATATGGCAAATCCAGGTAACAGTTATCCTTCTCAACAGGTAATATCGGCTCATTACCGCAGTAAATTCGATCTAACAACTTCCTAAGCAGAGCATTAACTAATTTTAATTGGTAGTAATTACCTATAAAACACTTCTTAAGGTATTTTACTTTCTGGTGGAAGAAGTCAAATGAACAAGAAACACGATAAGCTCTATTAAGCAGGGTGGAAATGGTTTTCGATTTGTGCTTGTTAGTAATACTACTGAAAAAATTACTGCCAAGACCTAAAAATGTTGGTTTACTGTACACCGAGGTTACCGAGGTTGATCATAATGCTAACTTATAAGCAGAATACAATTCTAAGCTATTCAAATGCAAACACTAGAAACTTCTGAGTCCTGAGTAGAGCCCTGAGATTATTCGAAGTATGCAATTCTGGCAATAGTCAACAACAATGCAGCAAATATAGACGAGTCCTAACTAAACAATGGTGTTACGAAACCTGTACTCAACCTTCAAAGCTGGTGCAGCTCGCGACCGTAGAGCAGAATGGAAAGAGAATGAAATTCCGCTACAATCAATCGACAGGGCGTTTTTATAGTAGCTAGGTTGCTGATGCAACAGTGGTGAAGGGTGCACGAACCAAAGCAGTTCTGCTTCGTGGCATTCCTATGTGAGTTTGTCCTAAGGTCATATGACGTCATATGGCACGCAACTAGCACGCGATGGGATTTTCTATACTCGTGTATTCTTCTATTCACTATGTACGTATGCTATGTTGACGGCTAGCTTATGCAATGAGTCAGAAGTACAGTTGGGTTGCCTACCGTCTGCTGGTCTTCCCGAGCTTGGTAACTGGGTCACACCGGCCACAGGAAGGTTACCTTTCGCTCCTCTTGTACTAGCAGGGTATTTTCATAACACCATCGCACCAATTGTTCTATTGAATATTGTTGTAGTTCTACAGGTTCAACATAGTTCAACTTAAATGTATACTAAGCATCGGATAATAGGGATCTTAAGCGTAAAGTAAAACACAATAAAAATACACTTCTAAGGTGCCAGAGCACGTTCTCTCAATTTATTCTTTTTAGAACAAGGGTACCACCAGAAAAGAAGAGGTGTTGAGACAAGAGCTGAAAACAACAATTATTTTTGACATAAGAAAGAATATAAGTCAGAGATAGATTATTTAAGAAGAATCAATTTCCACCTAGCTGAGCCTATGGGTGGGTTTACATCCTAAACATACATGCAAATAAAAATATAACACTGGCAACAATACTTATAAAAAAATAGAAAGAGTTGTTAATTGGAGAGTCAAGTGGAGAACAGTAATGAAATGCATAAATACACAGTAATAGCTAAGTTATGACAGAAACAGATGAAGTCGTATTGTTTTCGCATGGAAAGGAAGTAGTAGAAATAAATCATGTAGTTAACGTACTGGTCTCTGGTGGCTTCTTATCAAAGTTTTAATAAACAATTTTGCTTGTTGCATTATTTAGGTTATTCGGCTTTGTTAATTTATAATCAGTTCTGGCAGTACAACAGTACAGCAGTGCAACTGCCTTGATTCGCATACTAGCAATTCGGTTCGCTCGCTGACTGGGTACTGAAAGATTCGCGTGAAGGTAGACTAATTCCCACAACTGCTGGGCACGGGAGGATCGGGCACATTTAGAACCGTTCGCACACTCATGCAATCATACTACGCATTAAACTGGGGCACTGATTAAGATGGCGTCCACACTCATCTGGCCAGCTTGGGATCCCGATAGTTATCATTGAAAATAATAGGCACAGAGTGTAATATAAGCCCATTCTTGCACCACTTCTCGTCTCTATCGCAAGATAGCGATTTTTTGGTTTCCTATGTTGTATTCTCTGTTTCGACAACCATCACCGGTAAAGTGACTATGCCGATGACGGTAATAACTAATACCGGCCCGGCCATACCGGACAAGAACGGGATCGAGCTTGGATAAGCACCAGATGATGGTGCGGCACCACGACTGACTCTTTCCCTCTGGCGTAGCCTTTGTGACACCCTTCCTGTTTCGCGTTTCTACGTAGTACCATCGGTAGCGTCTATACGCTTGCCGCATCGCTGATTGAATTTCTCACCCTTCTATGCGCTCTGATAGCTTATCTACGACACATATCTACTACTAATATCTAATAGACACTATCAATGTTTTTTAACTAACACACAGCGTTGCATGTAGTACACTTGTACTTCGTAGTTTGTTACCGCAGCTGGCTCGCAGCAGTTTTGGTCACGTCGCGACTCGGGTCCCGCGTCGCCCACAAAGAATCACTGAATAACAATTTTTTTTAGCCTTTTTTATCCTTTGATGGACTTGACTTCGCACTACTAGAGTATTATTTATTTCCTTAATTTTCAACTGTGTAAAAATAATTTTGACTGAATTTCGAACATCTGCATTTTATTATTAATTTTCGGAGTTAAGCATGCCTACCCAAATATATATTTGCCTTCGCTGACGCTTAATTGACGATGCCTAAAATAATAATAATATAATAATACGAAAAAACTCTACGTGTAACGTTAAATAACAACATGGATTTTGATAGGAAAGTATCCGCTTAGGATATATTCAGCGAGGATATTATGGACTGTGATTAATGTAGGATAGTACAAATTGTTCTATTATTATCACTGAAGGGATTTCACAACAAAAACTTTGCATTGGTTGAGCGATATTTAACTCTACGCTCTGGCGCCGGGTTGCATCCCGCACTTTGCGAATGATGTGCGTTGTTCCAAGAGGAGCGCTTTCCTGGAGGGTCCTGGATGGAGATGGCCCAATTTTAGATCTCGCAGGGCAGTCTTGAGGCTCTTGGATGTTGCCCCCTCCCCTCCCCCCCCCTCCCCCCAAGCGCCGACGACCACTCCGTGAACGATTCTGAAGTCGAAGAGGATTGAGACGTCAGTCAGTTTGGCCGACTTCTGCTTGACTTTGACAACGATGTCCGATCGATTGGCATGAATTTTTCTGTCAGTTTATTATTATTATTATTATTAAAAATTCACGCTCGGGCCACCACGGACAGGTAGTGCAACCTAAATGAAGCATTATGCATTATGCCCGCACTTTCGGTTTATTGCGACTAGAAAGAACAAAGAGGAAATGAATTTTTCATGTGAACAAAATGTGAATAATAAATACTATGAAAAATAATTATATGTCTAATATTACACTTACTAAGCACTCGATTACTCGTAGTCATGAGTGCACTCTTTGTAATGGAAATGTGAAATTATTACAGTGTCCTCAACACTATTATGGAAAACTGTTGTTCTCTTTTAAAGATAAAACCTCATAGTAGACAAGCCATATCCGAACCGTCGTTTATTAACAGTATTTACTGTATTAGGTAGTCAGGAGCATTTTGAATCAGTAATATATAAAAAATTGGGATCGTTTTCAAAAGGAAATGCATGAAAATTGCCTGCGAGATCCACTTGCATGGCAAGCAGTGCATGTGCCAGAAAGAATACCAATAGGAAATTGATACTTCATACGGGAGAAAAAGCGACGATAGTCGCCTATTATCAAGAGCACTTTTTAAGCGACGGGAAGATGACGCTTTT
Source organism: Parhyale hawaiensis (assembly GCA_001587735.2). NCBI lineage: Eukaryota > Metazoa > Arthropoda > Malacostraca > Amphipoda > Hyalidae > Parhyale > Parhyale hawaiensis. The sequence goes on from LQNS02000304.1 coordinate 4,951,316, forward strand.
GGGACGTAACAGACGTCTTGCCGCCGAATTCTCTTTAATTGGTCACGTAACGATAATCACCTATAACATTGTTGGGCACAGAAAATTACTAGCCATGCCGACGATAATTTCTGCTCCCAGGAGAGGGCTCCTCAATTTGGCAGCTTCATGCTGGCCATCAAAAGCAGCTCTAGCTTCGCCAGTAATTTGAAATTTTCAGAAGTTGATTTTCACCATTTACGTACCCAAGTAATACATTTTTTTCTCGTGGGTTTTGTTCAACGGAAGCATGGCCACAAGCTGAACATTTCTCACCATTTCCTCAGACATTGCATCGCGTTTATCCGGACAAATGTGAGGTGCTCTGTCAGCTATGTCAAATATGGTAGCGCTGATAATATTTGGATGCTTGCACATTCACCTGCTTCTTTTTTTAATGTCACAAGGTGACAGGATTCTTCTTGTGTCCTCATCTTTCCTCGATTTAAATTGTCGAAAATTAATAAACTTTATGATTTTAATAATAGTTGAGTGACCCAAACTACTGGCAAATTCTTGTACGGTTCTGCGTCACTGTGTAAGGGCGTGTTTGTCCAGGCCTCTTGTTGTACGTGCAACTGCTGTCGATTGCCGTGTAGTGAAATGAAGATAATGCTAGCCAGCGTGCGTCATCGTGAGAAGGTATATGTTGCGCCCTGCTGCCTGCCGCACCACTAACCCAAAAACCGGACTACGGGGAGCTTTTTTGTGGACGTCATAGGAAACTATTATACATTCTCGATGTACCACTGAATGTGCACATCTTATTCTGGCATATTCTTGATGGACTTTGGACTTTAAATCCCGGTCTTGGGGTCTTCTTAGCGGACTTCTGAATTCGTCTTCAGCCTTAGTGCCTTTCGGTGGACTTCTAATTTAAGATCCCGCTTTGTGGTCTTCTTTGTGGACACCTGGATAAACAGGCCTTCAACTTCTCATCGTGGCTTCGCATCTTCAGAACCGACAATGGTTAGGTAAGTGCTAGCGGTTTTCGTCCGTGGGAAGGCCCACTCTATTCTACAATAAGACTGCAAGAGCAGATGATGGCCAAGACTTAGAGGCGATAGCCGTGCAAAATTCACATAGTCTAGGCAATTCCTCGGGGTGCGTAACGTGATTTATTTCACAGTATAAGTACTGGAATTTGTCAGCTGGTGTTGGTCGTTTCGATCCCTACAAGTTTACTTAAAATACAAAACTTGCTGAAAATACGAAATACCTAGAACGATGATTAGTAAATTACTTTTTCATTTGTGCTATTTACTATAATTTACCACTTCTCATTCATTAATAAATTTCCTATTACATGTTATTTAATAATAGCACTTTGTGCTATAAGTAACGAAATTATCTTGCCATATTGTTTAAGTGCACACTTAGTTCAATTAATTTAGCATGTTATTGCTTGTAATTCATAAAGCAATCGGCTAATAACTAGAACATACGTACGATCTTAGCAACTATTTCTACCGTTCTAGCGATCATAAATTACTCTGACGGACTAACTCTATGTCTTATATTAAAATTTATTACTGTCTTAGACTAATATCTATTACCGTCTTAGACTAAAATCTATTACTGTCTTCGTGTCTATAATTACCAAATATACCGTCCTAGATCATTATACATCAGCTGGTTTAGCGACAATCAGGGTTGGCAAAAACCATGTTTTTTTTTTGTTTAGACCAAAAACCATGTTTTTTTTGCCAAAACCATAAAAACCCGTTTTTTTTTGTTTATTTATTTATTCTTTTTTAATATTTTGTTGCTTTTTCACGAGTTCTGGGAATTTTATCCAGCTTTTAAAGTGTTTTCTATTGTGTAGACACATGTAGCTAGCTACTCATTAACAATCTTAATCACTTCATTTCAACTGCCTATCAATTACTAAGAATGACTGTCGTGTGTTTATATATATATATGTTTATATATTTATATATTTATTTATATGTTTGGCGTCACGCTCTTAACGAAATAGATAGACAAAATCAGCTCTGGACTTCCCGGCTAAAAGACTGAGCTGATTTGGCCCAAGGAGCTTCAATAGAGAAGGAGGGAGCCTTGTGGCCCAGTTACAGGCTTGCCAGCGAGTCAACAAGATCTCTTATAGCTGTGAGACGCTGATTGGTGGAAAAGACGGTGGAGCAGCAGACGAATCGAGTTACTGCTATGCGATTGGTGCTTACTCGACTGGCTGCAGCCATAAGAGACTCTTTACTGATATGTGATTGGTGCATACGACAACTGGCTGACAGCCATAAGAGACTCTTGAGCTTCAACAGGCTAGGCTACTGGCTCCCTCCTTCTCTATACAAGCTCCTTGATTTGGCCAAACTTCACAGGAAACTAATAGGTAGAAAATATTCCAGGTTGCTGATGCTGGCACTCGAACAGGATAGGATATATGATTCCGGACTTTCTTTGATAAATTTGAAGTCCACTCGATGCAGATGCATACAGCTTCCCTAAACAATCACTTCCATCGTGATGTGTACTCTCATCTGAGGTCTTCTCCATCCAAACTTCAGCCGCCTTTAGTTTACACTGATCGTCTTAATTTGATTGCATAATTATCGAGGCAACTGGTAAGATATTCTTCAGCGGTCAGCACGTACGTAAAAACCACGATGATTTCTTTTCTCCATTTTGGATTCTTCTATCAACAGAACAAGTTTTCTCCGAGTCCGAGCTATATGCCACCCTCGAGTATCTTGGATACAGACCAATATATTCGTTAGGAGCAACATCGACTGTGGGCAAAGAATATTGCTAATCGTTAGTAACAATGAATGCAGTTCTTGCTCTTCCAGCTTCTCTTGCCGTTCCCGTGGAGCCTGATATTCATTACGGTACTTTACTCTATATTCAAATTATATTTTCTTTTGGTTTACGATGTACACATTTTGTAGCAAATCAGCGAAGCGTAGAGAAACAAATTTTTTCGGCACAGTAGACGTAGTAATTATTCATTCCAACTTCTTGGACGGAAAAATATTGTTATGCTGAAGCTAACTCACTGTGTATTCTGAATACGCAGCGGAAATGAAATTCAGTGGTGTTTCAGCGCTTACTAATGAAGTTTTTTTTTATGTCATGTAAAAGAGGGAAGGAGTGTGCTGAAGACGAATTGAAGTGTACTGCTCAGTAGAAAGCACGTATCTCTTACGCTAATTTGAGTTGGCCGTCGTAGCATTTGCCTCTATATGTATTTTAGTAAGGAAAGTACATTCAATGAAGAAATGTAATCACAATTTTTTTGTGATGAAGAAGAAGCAAGTCAAAAACGAGAAGATTCTGCACCGGCCTATATTAAGCAAATTTATGTATCTATTGTTCCGTGATTTTTTTTCACGCACGGGTCCACTAGTTGAAGATGAACGATCTTAATATAGATGGGTTATGAAAGAGCAGTTAGCAGAGTACCTGTATTTGCTATGGCTACATATAATATACAAACTGCAGAAATACTATGATCTAAAATTGCACTATAAAATCCTTTGGTAAGCTTGAAAACAGTTCAATAAACAAATACAACTTGACAGAAATAGCAGGTTAATAGCCAATTGAACTAAAGAAAGTGAGATAGCTATAAAATCCTTTGATTAAAAACTTAGAAACACTCCAAAATACAATGACATCGGGATATAAACAGCTAGCTACTAGCTAATTAACAGCAGAGTAATAAACGGAAGAAAGTGAAATAGCTATATGCCTATACATCCTTCTCATGAGCTCACGAGCATCTAATAGCAACTATATAACTACTACTTCTAATTTACAGTAGCTTCTATCTTAGCAGAATAGAATTAGACATGCATCTTGGAAATGAAATAACAAAAGATTCGATAAGTTATAGGTTTTAAATAAACATAAGCAATAGTTGACCCTTATTGTCCTAACACTCAAACAGATCCCTGAAAATAAACACATTAACTAATCCTTTTAGTTGTGTGACCAAAATTCGATACTTTCTAGAAGTAAAACTGTTTATATTGCAACGTTTATGAATAAAAACCAAAAAAGTTAAATAATTCAAAAACATTTTTTTGTTGGTTTAAACCATGTTTTTTCTTTATTTGGTTTAAACCAGCCAACTCTGGCGACAATCATTACTCCATTGTTCTATGGGCTATATCTACTGCCGTAAAAAAAATTATGGCTAATTTCTTAATTACCTTAACGTCTCACGTAATAACTATCTGCAGTGGTGGGCAGTACTTAAATACAATTGTATTTTAATACAATTTGTTATTTGAAAATGTATTTCCAAATACTTTGAAAAACATGTAATTAGATATCGTAATTAACTACAATTTCGAGTATTTAAATACAATGTATTGAAAATTATTTTAAATATATTTCGTATTACTTTATCTGATTTTGCTGTGCGTTCTGCCTTGAATACTTTTTACCTTACTGCTAAATTTCTCGTATTTGTACGTAAACCTGCAGCTCTTGTAATGTATTATTAACTTTAAGTTACAATAGATAGGGTTCGTAATAACTATTAAGGCTTCGATAGTATTGATTTCCTCAGTTGTTACAATACTTAACTTGTGAGCTAACAAACTGTGACATAAAAAGTATGTTAAGGCATAGATTAATAGCACTGTTCAGCGCACCTATTGAATGCTGTCATTCCCGAAGCGCTCTGAGCCTTGGGTTACGGGATTCAACCCGGCGCTAGAGCGTGGAGTTAATGTGATCAACCCAGACTTTTCAAAACCTTTTTATTTGCGGATCAACTATTCTGGAATTTGCACAATATATGTAATTTTGAAAAAAGAAACACGTTTTGCTCCTACAACTTTTTCAATTTAGGTCTTAGTTTTTGAGAAAATGGGAAATTTTTATTTTTCATAAATCATTTTCATAGAAGTTTCAAAAGACTAGAAGTCTATGAGTTTTTATGCTAGAGCAAAAACTAAGACAGTTTTAGAATTCTTGAAACAGTCCTAACCAAACAACTGCTCTGGATTTTCCATTTTCTTTTTCGTTTTTTTCTGATATGCCATTTTCAATCACTAACGAAAATATTCATAAATATAACACAATTTCCGGATTTGAACTGGCATAAAAAAAATTGAAAGCGAAAGTCGGAAAACAAAAACAGAGCAGTTGTATTGTTAGAAATGTTCCAAGGATTCCAAAACTGTCATTGTTGTTTTCCTAGCATGAAAACTCATTGACTTCTATTCATTTTTAGGTGGGAAAATCACATTTTACACCATAGGCAAATAGCGTAAAATATTGTGGTGAAAAGTCATATAATGCACTTTTTGCTCTAGTGACAAGGTTAAATGCTGTATTCATGTTGTATTAGCATCTACAAATGATATGCATGCAAAATTTCATTATTTTTACCCTCCCCCCCCCCCCCCTCGTTAGGACCCCTCTTTGGGGTTCTATATAGTGCTCAAAACTCCATGAAATTTTAGGACACAAAACAGATTGGTCAAATTTTCTGTATTTGTTGACCGATTGTTCTGAAATTTGCTCAGAATACGTATTTTTGAAAAAGAAACACATTTTGCTCATCCACCGTTTTAGATTTAGGTCTTAGTTTGTGAAATAATGGAAATGTTATACAAATATAATTTTATTTTCCATTATCTCAAAAACTAAAGCCTAAATCAATAAAGTTATATAAGCAAAACGTGTTTCTTTTTCAAAAATACATATACTATGCAAATTTCAGAACAATCGATGCAACATCGATAATTTTGATCCATCATGCCTCCCTTTGGGCCCCTATATGGGGCATTACAGTGGCCGTAATTCCTTAATAATAACTAGCGGGACCCGTGGAATTCCAGCGGTTGAATAAAGACTATACTTTCCAAAATAAACCAACCCGCGCTACACTATTGTAATTTACCTCAGTTTAACCCAATGCAGCTCTTATAACGTAGCCCATCACGTCTCAGTAAACGTCCGTCGCTCAATTAAACTCAACAATGTCTGTCTATTCAAGCGTAATTAAGTCGTATAAGCTAACGTGACCGGTGAGAATTCACCGATTAGTTAATGCTCCCACTTTGTAAGATGTAGCAATCTAAGCAATATAATATTATAACGCACCTTTACTAACACAGTTCCTTTAACCAAACCTACCACATAGATAACGCCAGTCACTTATTCCTGACGAAATCAGTCTTAAAAAACATGGGAACGTTACTTCCTACCCTTCTGATTACGCTGCTGTGGGTCCGACAGTCCTCAGTGAGGTTAGGGCCAACAGCATCTGAACACCGAATGTTGCCTTTACAGGCGAAGCAGAACTACTAGCCTGCTGGCAACAGTCTCAAACTTATGCAGTCCGGGTGTGACATTGCCACTGAAGCATCCTGTTATTGCACGAAGCTTGATTGTTGAGGTGAGGGGTAGGTCTGTTTGTGGTTAGCTTAACAGCGAAATTACCCTAATCGCACACCCCTAGTGGAAAATCCACAAGTAGTAGTGGAAGGGTTCTCCTATTTTAAGCCCCTACCAACCGTGTACACCGTGATCCAAAGGACGAAAGAAAGAAGAGGCGTAAAGAATATCAACAGAAACGTGGAGCCCATGTTCGAACGACGCGCTTGATTACAGCAAATCGGGAAAGAAGAGGCAGAATAGAACAGAGCATGATCAGTACAAGGATGAATTTATAAGGAACAAACAAAGTGGGCACGGAAGACAGGTCTTCCTACTGTACTATTTCCTATTGATTGTTCGAAGTACGGTAGGACTATGTGTGAGCCTGTTGGTATATTGGTGACTGAGCTCTGGTTGCAATCTGTATTATAACCATTGTTATAAGCTCCTTGGCCAGGCTAGCTATCATTAAACGGTGTGTCTCCATCACACTGTAAAGGGGTAAGCTGGCAAATTCTCTGTACGAACGCAGCAAACAGTTCTTACTCTCTTGTCGATTACATGTGCTCATGTGTGAGATTGAGCTGCTTAATGTCATTCGTGTCTGCAGGTGTAGGCTGAGTGTATCCATGTATTCTCATTGTGCGTGGCCACCAATATTTGTGACTGGGCCTAATCACTAGGTTGGACTTAAGCCACTTTGTTTGTACTTGTACGCTTGTAAAGGTAATTTTGTGAACCCATTGTGTTCTTAATAAAAGTTGTTATTATTAATTCTCTAGTCAAGTGATTGTAAATGTCAAACTGGAAGCTCTCGCCTCTGAATAGTTTTTATATTATCTAGACTCCAGAGTATTACTTACGATTTTTGCAGAATGTCACATATTGTGCTAGTATATCAATGTTCAATAATTCATGAACGCCAAAAATACTGCTGAGTTAGTGCCTTTTGGTGCCAGTAGTGGGTAATGTAGCGAAATTCTCGTTTTTGAGGGTAGGTTCCCCTCGCGCTGCCGGGTCACCACGCCGCCCCTTCCGGTTTTCCAGGCCTCGCCCACTTCCGGTTTGCGCCTTCCAGACCCTCCGCTAAACCGGTAGTGCATTGGCCGTTATAAACCGGACGCTCACGGTGCGAGGGGAGCCGCGAGGGTAGGTTACCCTCAAAAACCAGTGTCGTGAAGTATATTACGACATGCCTAAATTACTACCAAAATCCAGCATACAGCTTCTGCGCAGTTGAGCAAGTGAGGTAACCGGCAGGCGATGCTGCCCAAGAACGACAAAGGACCCAAAAGACGCGGTGATGTCAGCGAGCGTCGCACCTGCCTCAGCCAATCACGAGACATCTGAGGGGACACGGCAGTTGGAACTGCTAAATTGTGTTTTCTTAGGAACCCTTTATGGATAATTGCGGCCGAACCAGGGCATGCCGCAAACTGCTTTGTATATGTATTCATAGCTAGAGTATACCGTAGCCTTGATATTAGTGTATATGCCCAATGGAATCCACCAAGCTAGAGAATTTAGATCTTCTAATGGGGAAAACGAAATAGTCTCGCTCTCCTCTCTCGATTTATGGCAAATGGTATAAAAATTAGGAACTATAGGAGCGGGGAAGATCATTCAATAGATGTAATATCTCGAGGGCTGTAATTTGATATATAAATCGTGGAGATTGGTGTCACGGTTAGTTAATTAGAGGGCAAAATAGTCGGCTAGAGAAACACAAAT
>LQNS02000304.1:5063329-5076940 GCA_001587735.2 Parhyale hawaiensis
AGGAATGCTTCAAGGATTCTAAAACTGTCATTGTTTTTATTGTAGCATGAAAACTCATTGAGTTCTATTCCTTCGAAATTTAGAAAAAATATATGGGTATATATTCATATATATTTCCATTAGCTCAAAAACTTAGGCCTCAACAAAAAAATTGTGGGAATAAAATGTGTTTTTTTTTTCAAAAATACATATACGATGCAAATTTCAGAACAATCGGTCTAAAATTGCTCATTTTGCCACCCCATGCCCCCCCTCACATAATGTACAAGGTGAAAAAGTTCAACCCAACATTTTCTCAATGGCCTCATCACATAGAATAGGAAAATACATGGTAGCTATAGCTGTAAAAGAGAAATGTGCAAAAAAAAAAAATATCCACATTTACATTTTTTTTCTAAATTTGTGACTGAAAATTTAGATTTGAATGATACTTGTTTATAAATGGCATCCCGGAGTCGGACTAAAAATTCCGACTCCTACTCCGACTCCTAGAGCAAGTGAGATTCCGACTCCGACTCCCCCTCAAATCCTCCGACTCCGCAACCCTGCTTATGACTATAGAAGCCTTGCTCACCTATTTTTGCAGTATTATGGATCGTATTTATATTTTAAATACATTCACATTGCATGCAGACTAACTATTTGTTAATTGAAATCATGAACACTACGTTTGACAAAATATTGTTCTTAATTATTGATGTTCGAAAACGTGATTTAAATATGAGAATATTCGGAAGATATGATAAAACGGCACATTTCACACCGATATTTCAAGAAGCAACCAGAAATAATGTGCTAAAAAATTAGCATGGGGCACTTTAATTCCATGTTGCTGATGGTTTGAAGACTCTATAAACGTTTCCAGGAGCGCGCGGAACGTTTTGATTGTCCGTCTGTAAGTGATTGCATAGAAAGACCGTAATCTGTTCGACAATCGGGTAATTCCCCTATAATAAATTAATATACAGTTGTACTCGGTTTTCAATATAAAAAATTATGTTCTTTCGAATTATGTATCCATTCAAATGATCGTTGGTGAGGCTAGTTGTGGTTTTCTGGGCACAACGTTTATTTATGTGTGTTTTATATACACACCCAAAGCAACAAAATCCTAGCCAACGCACAATAGAGCTACTTACACAGTTTAGACCCACTAAATAAATTGTAGGTCGACGTGCTGTAAAGTCTTTGGTTACCAAAAATATCAAAATATATTGGTTAAACTTGAGATTACTGGATAATTCTTTTTTAGTTTGCAGGACGATGATGCACTGTGTGCACTTCACTGACAACGAAGGCAAGCATATTCTGAATAATTCTGATAATACGCAGTATGTTAAACGCTGTGTGAGTGACAGATGAAATCGTGAGTACCTTACGGCTTACAGCATACCTTGAAATTCGAAAATTTTGAGATAAAACGTTTGTTACTTTTAGCTCAGCATGCTGCGCTTCCAATAAAGCTAGATGATAAACTCAGTGTAATTCTTTAAAAACTTTATACTGAAAAACGAATTACCAGCACATCCACATCGAAACTATAATATATGCACAGCTAAGCTTGTCACTTAAACAACTTCGTTGATATTCTCAATGTAATCAATGTGTTAGCCTACCCAAAGTCCCAACCTTAGACCACACCATACAATTATGGACAGTCCACTCGTCGCAAGTGAGGCTGATGGCGAATGGATAAAACCTTGATCGAGTCTGTTCCAGAACATATAATCCTGTAACAAATATAAACTGTTATTGGCGACGGAAAGAATACATTAGTGGAGAGAAGCACGCATACATGAGCACTGCCCGATAGTAAATTAGAAAATTTATTCAATCTCTAGCTACGAATTTGCGTTTCTTGGTGATAAATAAACATTTTGTCTCACCGAGAACAGCTTAGCTTTGTTTGAGGTTGCTCTAATGACTGGAAAAGATTTATGAAAGCTTAGTCAATTTGTCATCAGGTCTCTGCTCCCATCTAAATCACATCGAAGATAGAAAAACCTTTTTTGAGACATTGTTATTTGAGTTCATGTTTAAAGTCAATCCATGAATTGGGAATCTAATTAATGCAAATTTTTCGTTGCGAATTTCTCCCACTACTGTAAAATGTCCAAGAAGCATATCTGTATGTGCGGGTAGAAAGTTCTTGGAGCCTTGCGCAACTTCCGGTATGTTAGCAAGTACATAGGCTTATTAGATGAGGTTTGCTAAGGGGGAACGCCCAATTTGCCCGAATTTCACATGGTCCAAGAACTCTAATTTGCTTTGGGTCGGAGTGAAAACCCTCGTACATCTGTTATGTGACCAATATTTTATCGAAAATAAAGAGAAATCTAACAAAACTGTGGGCTGTGGGTGTGGCGAATCCATTTTGTTTTTTGTAGATGCTCTATTTTCAACTTATCGTTATTTGCTGATACCTATCCTACATTCTTTCATTTTTAAATAGATAATTGTTAGTCAAATACGCTTTGACCCGCTATGCAGTTCTTAGGCTGCGTAGAACACTAGTTATCTATTGGAATCGGGCAAAATTAGAGTATTTATACCATCCCGTGAAACTTCGCACAATAGTTGAGCAGAACTTGTGTTATGGCATTAGATCGCATGTATGAGCATACATGTTGCCTATCCTTAGTGATGCTACGTGAAATAAAATTTACTAAGCGTTGATTGCTCAGCAGTGGTTTTAATGTTGCATATGATTCAGCAGTGGTATTGCATGTAGCGCATCAAATGCTACGAGGATCACAAGATTAATGAATAATAAACGAAAGAGTTTGTGTGTACAATTTCAGGTTTTTCAACTTATACAGGGAAACTTGGATGCGCTGAATACGAAAATGCTGCCTACCCGGCCGCCGTTCCTCTGCATCAGGCCAAATTTGTGTGATCAGCCAATTACATAAAACGAGCCGATATTCTGACAATATTGGGCGCCCTCAATTGGGTGGTCAAAGTCGATCAAAGTCTAATTGGCTGAGCTTGACTTGTTCGAAACTTGGGACAGGCGCGCTGGCTTCGACCTCGGGATTTGAGTTTCAGGCGTTGAAACGTTATGGAATATCTTAGGGACTTATAAAAACTCAGTAATACACAGAAAAAGGGAGTAGTTAATAGCTCAACATAATATGGTTGTTTCTAAGTTTTGCAACGCGATTCACAGTGACGATGGTACTTTTTCGTACAGGTACCAAACTTGTAACAGCGATTTTGCTCTATACAATATTGACCATTACTGCCGTAGTGCCTGTGATGTTGAGATCGTATTCGTTACTTTGTGACTCATAGCAGATCAGTGTTTCTTTTCAGCGGAATGATATGGCTTCGGGGAGATGTTCCAAGATGACGCCCGTTGTAGTTTGTCATGAGCTTAATGTTATTCACGGCAGGAATCCATCATGAACCTCATAGCATACTTACTATGTTTACCATCAACCACTAATGTATAGAAATTGTATCGAATTCGTAAGATCGTTTTTTTTGCCATCGCGTCGGCATAGCACAAAATCCTAACCGAGTAAAGAAAAAATGCACAAGTACACGTAAAGATAAAAATATGTGGCGATTGCTGAGAAAATTGACCTGATTGAAGCACCAATATTACAATTTTAATTAACGTATCGCCATACATCTAAATTAGCTAGTTGAAAATACAAGGGTAGTTCCAAAAGCAATGTCTCCTGTTTTTTAACTCAAAAAGTTGAAGTGTTACGAAAACAGATGTTGCACCAGTAGAACGAGCGATCTTTTTTGTTCAGAATTTAATTTTCTACCTAGTCACTGCCCTTCTCAATGCACTCTTTCCAGCGTAGAACAAGAGCCTTGATGCTCCGTCGTAAAGTCAGCTCCTGGCGAAGCGGTCCATTTTTACACCGGCACGATTACGTCATTGTTGTCGGGGAAATGCGGCCCGCGTAATGTATTCTTCAAAGGTCCGAACACGAGGAAGTCAAACGGTGCCAGGTCAGGATTATTGGGGGGCGAGACAGCACCGTCCAGCCGAACTTTGTCACACATTCACTGCTCTTCAAACAATTTCTGGCCTAGCGTCTTTTTGTAGCAAATGGAATGTTTCCTTTTCTCTGGTCTTACACGGGCAATCCAGGCCCCATTCAACTCTATAGACATTTCATCCATCGTTTTCCGCCGATCTATGAGGATGAGTTGATCGAGGTGCCCTGTTCCAGCGTGGCGGCTGTGCTTGGGCATCCAGAGCTCACTCTTTCACTCGCATTTCTGTCGTAACTATGATGACTTCAACTGCATCAACTTCTTAAACGTTCACCAGACGCCGGTGAAAGTTGATGTGTGTTTCAATTTTTTCGGCAAGGAGAAATTGAATGATGCATCACTGTTTCTAACGGACGTCCATGACAAGGATTGCTCTCATACAGTGCCGGATCGTCGGTGCCTGCTACAGTGCGATAAAACTTTTAGGTTATAGGTGCATGAGTTTAGTCATCATAACAATGTACTTTACTAACCTTTCGGGTTCCTTCAAGTGAAACAAAATATAGGAAGCATTACTTTGGGAACGACCCTCGTCAATAAGCTATACCGGTAGTTTGTTTTTGACCAGTGAATTATCGATTTTATCTTGAGATCGAATAATTTTTACAATCTGCTTAGCATAAAAATCTGACCTGATAGAGAACAGCGACTGTCATTTCACAGTTAGCTTATTAGAAATAGCTATCCTGAAGCAGTTAAATTAACACTACCGTTGATTTCATTGATGACTAGTGAACTGGGAAAATTGGACTGAAGAATCACCATCGGCAAAAATGTGCCGATGCCCCAAAATTTCCAATTCTCACCTGCCTATATCCTCCAAAACTCCGATGCTTGCTGATGCCTAAGTAAAACCATTTAGACTATTAGAATTCTTCACTAAAGGTGATAAGATGCCAATGTGGACCTGATAGTACTCGTAGGTGTTTCAAAAAATAAGGGAAACGTTTTGAAGGCTAACATAACTCACAACAGGACATGGTATTCATGGTAAGAGAGCTGAGAAAAAATGGGAGCGTACGAGGGCCTTAAAAGAACTGAATAAAGAACTCGGCCAACTCCAAGAAGGTGCGAATTTTCTCAGTCGAGAAGCTCTTCGCCATGGACGCCGTGGTCAACTGGCAAAACAACAGATGCATCTGTGATCTTCCCGTGAGCTTGGTAAACCCTGAGATCAAGTTCAGCTCGACGTTCAAGAACCTTGCGAAGATCATGGTCCTTGCCATCATAGCCAGCGACGGCAAGAAGTGTCCGATGATCTTCATTCCCAAGAACGAGAAGATCAACGCCGTGGTGTGCCAGAACGTGCTGAAGAAGCAGATCTTGCCTTGACTAAAGAAGATGGACCTTCTGCCAGTTATGACATCCAGCGAGACAGCACCTCCCCCACTCAGTAAAGTCAATGCAGGGATTCTTGACCTGCAGGGATCGAATTCTGGCCACCTTCCATGTGGCCTCCCTCCTCACCGGACCTGATCCCTCTTGACTACGCCATCTGGTCGCAAATGGTCAACGAGGTCAACGCTGAGAGGCACAGCAACTTGGACAGTCTTGAAAATGCCATCATGAAGAGCTGCAGGCACATGAACGACAGCTTCATCAAGCGCGTCAGCGGCCGTTTCCGCAGCTGACTCGAAAGGAGGGCCAGGGAGTCTATCTGTCTTAGTTTTGTAAAATATAACTAGGTTATCATTCTGGGAAATTTTCACTTTAATATCTAATAAAATGTACGATTTATTCAACTTTTTTTGACAAATTTTCTAAAAAATCTGTGAGAACTTTCGGGCAACAGATAATAAACATGAAAATTTATTCACCAATAAAAATATTTGTTGTAGTTCTGTTATTAACGTCTTTATATTTACCTGAGTTATGTTTTTCAATGCTCTGCAAGTTTGTTAGTGAAAAAAAAAATACATAACGAGTAATTGTTTGAAGAGCTCAGTCAATATTTGTTGCATATTATAATTTTTCTAGAATTAAAATATGAGAAAGGGAATACAAGGTTTTCAACAGTTTAACTAGACAAATTACGGTAACAAAATGGTTTAGAATGCACCTAAGACAATGTGAAAAACAAAACTTCCAGTGGGACTTGAACGGTCCCCTACTCCCCGTCGCAATACCGAGTAGCCCTCCGGATAGTTGAAAGATTGTGAAATATTTTTGTAACCCCTTACACTCAAAGTCTGGCTACAGCTCGGGTATGATGCCTGCCAATAAGACAATATATGAGTAATCTGTCAATGTCAGAGGTGAATGAAACATAGTATTTTTGCCCAAGTGATAGTTTTATTACACCCCTAATCCTGAGTGCATGTCTATCAATATTACAGATTTTCAATTTTTGATTGTGATCTCATCCTCTTCATTTTCGATAAATATAATTTTGTTCTCTCCGAAATTCCCGAATATCCCATACAATTTGCTCGAATGTCATGTCAGCCGAGCCAACCAAAAATTTTGAAAGCAGAACATTGCAATGTTTATTATGCTATTCTCTCGTGACCACAGTGTCAAACTTGCCATTTTCTCTATGGGGAAGAGTAGAATTCCCAAACGTTCTGCAGTGATGCTACGGAACATACATTTGGCTTCCAAAAATGATTGCATATACTTGAGAGGTCTAATAAATCTGCGCTTACTCTACTACAGTACTACAGTACTTCCGCAGTGAAAAACAAGTTTACCTCTATAATACCGACCTATAAAATCTATTACAGTCCGTATATGACAAAAGTCTTGATTAACTTACATATCATACTTCTTCTGCATAGGAATATTCACTGCAATCCACATCTCCATCAACGAAGAAGTTATTTACAAAGTACGAGTATTTAGGAATTTCATAATTATTTCTTCTACAGTATATATCTGACATGCTATGGGGTATCGTGAAGACATTGATCAGCTAAATGCTGACTAGCTAGTCTACGATATGCATGCAGCTATGAGTGACGACATTTCTTTTACCTTGCTCAAACACAATTGAGCATAGAGTGTACTTTAATAGCCTCATATTTCCAAATTTTTCTTCAGCTGCTACTCTATCTCTAGTAATATGTAAACTTCACGCATATATCTTCACCAACGTCAGAAGAAAGACTAACAAATTTTAGTGTATCGTTAGCAAGAACCAATCTTCATACAAGCAACTGCACGCACGTCAAAACAATGTCCAACGAAGTTTGAAGTTTCGTTAGCAGAGCTTGAAGTTTATGCCAGTAACTCCACGCACGTCAGGACAGTGTCCAGCCCATCATCACAGAACCAATCGTAGAAACTCAGCGGCTGCCGCGCCACACCAATGCAGAACTCTTCCCCGTTGTGAGGGTTGTCTCCTCCCCACGTGATGTCGGACGACTCCGCAACGTTGCCACGGCTGTCAATGTAGGTTCCGTCAGGCTGTCGCTTGAGGTTCACGTCGATGGCATACCGCACACGTAGGGTGAGGATGGCTCGCTCCTGCCCATGGTACAGCTAGTGCTTACATGTGGGGTAAGGATATTTTCGGTCTTGTAGCTGTGGGATGTTGCTACTTCAGCACATATCGCTATCAGCATAGTTGCCGAAGACAATATGGTAAACAGAATCAATCTTTGCCTAACCTAGTCATACCTTGCTTAACTAACCTCACCTTATATTCATATACAACACGAATGTATATTAGAAAGGAAAGCTTAGTCATGTAAAATGTAGTATCTACGAGACATCGTAATGATTCTTCGGAGAAGGTCCTGGTGGCGCTACACACACCGCATATCTAGTGGAGGGGTGATGCTACATTCCGTGACCAGCGGGTGGGCTAGCAGCGAGTTAATGATTAATGTTTAATTAGGTTTGGACTACTGGCGGTAGGTTTGCATTGCTGGGGGTGGGTTTCGACCAGTGGCGGTAGGTTTGGACTACTGGCGGTGGGTTTGCACTACTGGCGGTAGGTTTGCATTACCGGCGCTAGGTTTGCATTACTGGGGGTAGGTTTGGACTACTGGGGGTAAGTCTGGAGAACCGGGGTATGTCTGGAGTACTGGGGGTAGGTTTGGACTATTGGCGTTAGGTTTGACCAACTGGCGGTAGGTTTCGACTACTGTGGGTAGGTTTGGATTACTGGCGTTAGGTTTGGACTACTGGGGGTAGATTTGCACTTTAGGGGGGGGGGCAGGTTTAACTACTGGCGGTAGGTTTAGACTTCTGGTGGTAGGTTTGTAAATCCTGGAAAAGTTTAGGAACCGGAACTGCAATGACAAGGGTATGGTACAGAGATGGGGACGGTTATAGACAGAGATGTTCAGCCTCAAAGCCATCAGTGTGGCGCCGCCCATTTTGAAGCTACATAACTTCAATCTTCTCGACAAGGTTTCTAAGTGACATGTAATATGCTCTTGGTATTCGAGTATATATTGTACTATATGTCACTCAAATGTTAATATAAAGTTGTAAAGCAAAATTTATATGGTTTGTGAACAATGTATTACTCTAATTATTGTAATGGCCGCCAATGTTCCCGAGATTATCATTATTATATCACACTGTATGTCATAGTCTTGATGCGCATTGCTATAAAAATTATTTCAAAAATTAAATAATTTCTAACCAGTGGAAGTCGATGGAGCTCACGAGGGACTCTTGGAGCTCTGCCACCCCTAAACCACATTGGTCTCCTCCTCTGTTTTGCAAATGAGACCAAGTTGGTGGCTACCTCGTTTTCAGTTAATTCCATTTGGCTACACGAGAGCCTATTGAGGTACTTGTTACAGCGTAAATCGCCATCTGGAAACCACAATGGGCAACAGTGATATGAACGGAGTACAATAATGGGTACGTGGTAGCGACGGAGGCCCCAGTGTTGCAGGAACAGCTACCGCCTTCAAAGCACATTGCGTCCCGAAGCCCACTTACGGCAACCTGGTAATTTCCTTCGGGTTGTTACTCATGTTTCTGCCACTATATAATAGTTTTTCTTGTATTAGTGCTTTCATCAATGATTGCTCATGCCAGTAAAGGGAAGTTTCGTTTTTTCCAAGCGATGAAACCATAGGTATCCCCTATAATTTTAAAACACATCTCTGCTGTGGCAAATTATTCTTCAAATTATTATTTCCTTCGAGTTAACACCTAGCAAGCTCAGTGGACCCTATTCTAAACAACGTAATCGTATCGCTTACCCGAAGAGTCCGAGGATGGGGTACTAGCTCGTAGCCTTTGGCAGAACACATGTCAAATCCGCTCCTGGAAACCAGCAGGGAAATGGATCATTTAATTTTCAATCAGTGAGTAGAGCTCTTTGCGAATTCCAGCTGATAACATCGCGTAAGTTAGCAAATTTTGTTCTGTCTTGAATTTCATCTTTTTAACTAATAGGGATGATACAATATGTGGTTAAAATTAGATGATAATTTAGATAATTAGATTTAAACTATGAACACGAATCCTTAAATCAGTGAATTTCCAAGCCGTAATTATCACCGCCAAGGAGGTTATCTGTGTAACAGAAAATGAAACGGGTTTCGGCAACCTCCAGCCTGGCCAAATATCTCGAAAACTATGCACAAATACAGCAGGGCTTCGATGACCCTGCAGCGAGCTCAACGGATTTTTGGCATCCTACAACCAGGTCAGATATGTCGTGAACTAAGCCAAAGCGAAATCGTGCTTCTCTGGGCACAACCTATAGCTTGAAGGTACACTGACCTCCGCCGGGTTATTTACTCTGAGCTCACAAGATAAGTTTCTTGCCTCGCCTTGGGTAAGCTCACCACCTGTCATCACAAGTGACTCCTTCGCCGGACGGCAGGTCTTGACGTCCGTCCTTGCGCTTCTCCGGTCGCCTCCCCACCAAAAGCGCCCACACCACGCCTACAAGGCACTCAGCCTCCAACAGCCGATGCTGTCAGCGTCCAAAATTGCCGTGGACCCGAAAAAAAACTCACTATCACTGGAGTGATACACGAACACAGCGGGAGTATTTGAGTATATGGGCAGGAGCAGTCGTACTGGTAGCGTGCTAGCATCGCCGTCATTTTCTTCCATGCGCCAGCATAGTGAACAGTGCAATAGTCCAGTACAATTGTCAAATTTTAATATTTTCCGCTCTTTTCATGACCCTTCCGACCTGAGAATTTTAGAGTGCTTGTACATTTTAATGGGAAAACCACCTCTTAATGACCAAAATAGTTCCCATCCCCTGTTTATCGCAAAAAAGCTTGATTTAACTTTTTATTCATTTGAATTAGTTTTTATTACTTTTGTGAATTTTGTACTTATATAGTAGGAATAAAGATCGTTTTGTCTCTGTTTCAGATATACTGATGATGGGATCAGGTCCCGATACGTCTAATTTTAATAAGTTTTAGTCATGAACCTATTTATTTCACCATCTTGAGACGATATTCCCAGCTATGCTAACGTTAGCAACAGACTAACAGTCACATTGGTGCTCTGTTTTTTTAGTGAAAACTAGGTTTTTAGCCACTCGCTCTAATGATGTAATTGGTTATCTTCGTAACATTTCTCGTAAAAAAATTAAAAACCCATAAAAGCTTTGTGAAGTTGTGTTCTTACGAGAAAACAACGCGGCAAACACATAAACAGATGAAAAAATCCATATAAAAAATTGGTTATTTGTGCTTCTTAACTATCCTAACAGTTTCTGTATATTTCAAAAAATTCATTAATAACTTTTCTTGTTATATCGCTGGCAAGCAGTAAAGCACACAAGCAGCCAAACAGACAAGTGGCATGACAGATCCAAATAAAATCTGGGTTTATGCTCCCCGTAGCATCCCTTACATTTTCTGCGAATTGCAGCAGAATTGGATAAAAATCCTATGAATTATGGCACTAAGAAAAAGCAGATACTAAAACAAACGGGAGAACGTATCTTCACCAAAGGAAATTGAATGTTTCTCCTAACATTCCTAAAAATCCCTGTAGGTTTCATAGAGATCTGTCCATAAGCTTTTGAGTTATCTTGGTGACATACAATAATACACGCAAACAAACAAACAAAAAACAAACAAACAGAAAGGCACATCATAATAAACCATAACCTAATTAATTGGCAGAGGTTATTGGAGGGCTAATACGATAATTACAATAACACCTACGATTACTGTACAGTAATTTATGGCATTTTTGCTTTAGACATATAAGCCTCCAATTATGCCTGGTTTGTTACCTTTCCTAGCATGCGACGTGCGTATGACCCCAAAGAAGCCGTGGTGTCAGTGTCTCCAATGACCTCACAGCATGGTTTGGTGCACGAAACATGTTCTGTTCGAAGTATGTTCGAGTTTCAGCAAGAAATGAACTACACACTTATAGTGAGGTAAAAGTCTGTGACTCATTTTAAGAAAACCTACAGATTTTGGGAGCAGAGTTTCACTATCTTCTGAAGAGTCTTCAGTCTTGCTTCAACACAGCTAAAATATGTGGTGCAGTATTGTGACTGATTTCTGGTAGAGAGTGTTTGCAACTACCGAAGCCCTCTCAGAGCGTAGATCTTTACCAAGTAACGCAACGCTGACGAAGAGTTCAAAACGGTCTTAAATTCTGTTTAATCGATGGATTGGGACTTGGCTTACGGGTCGGCAGCAGCGTGTGAAGCTTAAAGAAGAGACGAGCAACTGGACACAGGTATCATCAGGGGTTCCACAAGGTAGCGTGCTTGGCCCACTTCTGTTCTCAATTTACACCAATGATCTGGATCTCAACATCCATAGTAAAATCAGTAAATTTGAGGATGATGCTAAACTATGTCATCCTTCCACGAAAAGAGCTAAGCTCCATCAAGACTTTGACCACCTCATAGAACGGAGCGCAATACGGCAGACGAGCTTTAATGTCGATAAATGCTCAGTAACGCACGTAGGGCTGGTGAATTCTTCAACTCCGTTGAAAATGAACGGGGCAGAATTGGCTCCTGTCAGCCCACAACGTGACTTGGGAATCACTATTACAAACAAACTACAGTACAGTCAGCAAGTTGACAGGAGTGTGAAAATGGCAAGCAGAGCACTCGGATTCATCACCAGAAATTTTGAATGCAAGTCCAAGGACATCATTGCTCCCTTGTAGAAGGCATTAGTGCAACTACACTTAGAATTTGCTGTTCAATTCTGGTCGCCACATCTGTGCAAAGATATCGATGACATGGAAAGAGTCCAACGCAGAGCAACGAAATTGATACCTCAGCTGCGAAACAAGCCGTATGAATGTCGCCTAAAGGAACTGGGTCTGATCTCTCTCGAGCAAAGACGACTCAGNAAATCGTCTAGACATACATTGGAAGAGACATCCCCAACAGCTAAGGATTCCTCCTCCAGGAGTCGCACACTCTTAACGGCCAAAGCCTCCGAGGCTTCCTAATTCCGCCTTCTTCTCTCTTCGGCTCCAACTACACTGTCTAACAACTTTAACTCCGCATATCAAGGGCTATTGCGTGCATTCATTATCGTCTCTTTTGCTGAGACTCTTTTCCCTCCTCTTTTTTTCTCTTCTCCCCAGTCTTTTATATCCCACTAACTTAATTTGGCAATAGCTCATAGAGGGACGGGGTGACAGCTTCAGTGTCTCTTTGAGAATGGGCCTGTTGGTTCATCTACTGCCGCTTATCTAATCTAATCCAATCGCCAGCAGCAAATCCTCTGTTGCTCGTGACATTCATTGCAGTTCCAGTAAATTTCAAAAGATCCGTTCACAACTCGTTGAGTTATGTTCTTGGAAACAAAGCAGAACACGTCCAGACGAACAGATAAACGGACGAACAGATCTTAACCAAAATTTGGTCATTTCTCCCTTCTTTTCAACATTGTTATCAGTACCTATATATTTCGTGGAGATCCGTTCATAATTCTTTGAGTTATGTTGTCAAAATGAAACAGAGAAATTAGCGGTCGAACGGATTACTCCTAAAATTAATCTTCTGTCCCTTCGGACGTCATTATCCATGTTGGAACGAATGATCTACGAACGTTTTCCGAATATCAGCTGAAACTTTTTAAAAAGACCTCATTGTCACGGCCAAACAGAAAAGTGACCCTGTCACTCTGACAAGTATTCTGCCCCGTCTCTGGGCTGGTAATCGCATAGACTCTAGGATCCGCTACATCAACAGAAAAATTAAAAACGAGGCAGAGGAGAATAAGCTCGAATATATTGACCTGTTTCCCACGTTTGAAGACAATTGGAGACTGTTTTTACCAGATGGGGTTAACTTTAGTGGCGCTGGACACAATGTCTTTGGAGAAATGCTACTCGATGCGGCGGCTTCAGCAACCGCTGCTCTCGAAAGAGGCTTGCGCACAAGACCTAAGACCAATATTGAGCAGCCTCGCCACCCAGCCCCCTCTCACTCACTCTCAGCCGATTTGCCTGCAATGGAGCAAACGGCTCTCAATATCTTTGCGGCCATCCCCTGTAATCCTCTGATCTCTAGTGGGATGAAGGTTGGGGATCATAAGGGAAATGAGGGCACAATTATCACCAGTACGCTTCTCGCAGTCGAGGATGAAATAACTCCAACTGCAGATGCATCAGAGCAGATGTCACGTCTGGGTCCACCTCTAATACCCTCCGTAGTCTCAAAGATTCTAT
>LQNS02000304.1:5182482-5193493 GCA_001587735.2 Parhyale hawaiensis
CGGGAGCACCACACCTCTCTGCATGGAGTCTAACGTTTGAATGGGGAGGGTTAGCTAGGGGGAGTCCGGTACGTGAACTTCGGCCAGCATGTTCGGATGCCCTTACAGAGAGCCAGCGGGAAGTGAATCCCACGTAAAAACGTCCGTTTTTACTTGGATTTTAATACTAGTATAGTAATAATAGAAATGTATTATCTATTATTGGCCTTTTTGTTCATAATGAGGACGCGACTTAAGCAAACAGAAAAGTTATTAGATCACAAAAACTCAATCAGTTGGTCATCGTCCCATTCATGGCAATTGCTGCAAATTCCATGATTATCCGTTACTAACTGTTTGAGTTATGCTGCCAAGAAAGAACAGGCAGACAAATGAGCAAATAGCTACGGATCTTAATACAAAGTTAATCACATGTTCCTCGTGATACACTTAACATCCCAATTGCACGAAGATCCAGCTATCACTTCCTGAGTTCTTTTAGTGACCGATAGATAGAATAAAGAAAACAGTCAAACTCAAACGAAAATATAACCTCCTTGGCGGCAATATGCATAAAATCAAAGAGAAACGACAAGAGCTCCGCCCTAGCCAAGGGATCAGTAATGATACCACCACTGGGACCAACAAGAGGCGGCAATGAAGGTTCAGTACCGCAAACTGAACCCTCCAGCTCAATTCATCAACGATATGAATGGTCAATACTGAGCAGAGCTTCCCTGGAACGCTGCCTCTGACGATGCTGTGCCATCTCATGCACACGCTTTGCCTCGGCTGTATGATCTACAAATGTCTTCCCCAACAGGCGGTCACGCAAGCGCCGCCAAGCCCCATAAGCTGTTTGTATAGCTTCAAAGCTAACCGACACTAGTTGTCTAACCACGATTTGTCCCGAGACCTCACAAGAATAGTCCTCATCGGGACAAAGCTCTCCAAAATAGGCACAGTCAAGTCGTTAAGCTCAGAGACAGGATCCTCACTGTGAATGATCTGGCGCCAACGTAACGTCCTCACTGCTCCAGTAATAGCCTCCCAGTCAGCCCTGCTCCAAAGGAACACCACGTACGCTCCTGATGTCTACCACAGGAACAACCTGGTTCAGGTCCAAGGACTCAAGATGAGAGTGGTCTGTAGTAACAACAGGGGAGCCAGCTGATACAGTCATCAAGTCCGGAACGTGTCATGACGAGGTCGAAACAATTACCAGCAATATGCATGGACTCACGGGTTAGCTGCACACAACCAGATAAAGCGCAAAAGTCCAATGCAGCCTAACCATGGCCATCAGTCGGTGACACAGATCACAGAATTAATAATCCACGTGATGAAAGCCGTCACATTATGAGATATAAATACATAATTTCAAAGTTACATGTTTGTACTGTAGGTCATGCTGTATGCACCGCCATACCTATTAGATGTAATTGAATGTAATAGTATTTAATCAATCAGGTGAAATAGTATTAAGCCATGTAGATGTTTCCTCGGGAAGCAATTAGCTTCTGCATTTTCCATTTACCTTACTTTAAGTGAACAAGCAGTAATGTTCATATTAGTAGAAACAATTATATCTTACTTTGCTTCTCACGCGAGCGTGATTGTTAGGTAGCTCTATTGCGGAGCCAGTCCAGTTAACTCGTTTGGTATGTGATGGCACTGAGCCATGTAGATTAGGTTGTGAATATATACAGTAGCTGTAATATTACTAAGAAATGAATGTACACACAATTTTTAATGTAAGCTGTAATATAATAATCCAAGAACACCTCCCGCCTGTGGAGAAAGAAATGTAAATAAAAATAAAATAATAAATCTCCGACAAAAACAAACGTTGACTTAGGATCCGTACACTAGATGAGGGCCATCGCCGTCAGCAAACAGTCATACAGAAAATTAATTAATTAATAAAAAATATTCAAACGGCCACACACCCTACTACTATGATCTCATGACAAGCGCATTTATGCGCTGACTGCCGGAAAGCACAGAAACCATTGCGGACACAGACGGCCATACCTCGAAATTCAAGCCCCCATC
The DNA here is from genome assembly GCA_001587735.2 of Parhyale hawaiensis. Lineage (NCBI taxonomy): Eukaryota > Metazoa > Arthropoda > Malacostraca > Amphipoda > Hyalidae > Parhyale > Parhyale hawaiensis. The sequence continues at coordinate 5,184,517 of LQNS02000304.1, forward strand.
CCCATGGCCTGCGAAAAGGAGAATGAAAACGCGCCGAGGCTAGCTCCGTGTCGTGCCTCCTACCTGTCACCAGCGTCTCGGAGCAGCACACGACATCTACACTACGGGACACAAAGCAAAGCTCCGCGAGGTTCGTATGCGATCTTCTAACATTGCAATGAATGAGACGACACCTCCGAGCCCGACCCGGTCCCGGGTTACTCTCCACGTCCCCACAAAGAAGCAAGAGAGAAATAAAGATGAAAGCAGAAATATACCAGTCACCAGCGTCATCAGAAATGACAATATACAATAAACAGAAATGACAAAATACAGAAGAGAAGACAAAAAATCCCATAAACAAATGAGAGCAGAGGCAGAAGTATAGTCCACTCGGCAGAGCTGCATACCGAGCAAAGCTAAAATACCCCCAGGTTCGTCCGGTCATGGGAGACGACAATCACGGTGAATATGTTGAGGGCCTCCACCAACCTCACATGGCTCTGCCGCCCACATTACGAGATTAGCACAGTAGGAGAAAAAAGCAAGAAAGTAGAGGAAAAAAGAAGAGGGAAGAAGAAAAAATAAAAGGCGTCTCGATTGTGATATCGACAGGTAGGGAGAGAAGCTGAGTGTGGAATGCCGGGCACACGGCTATGGCAACAGTCATGTTCATCTCCTTTCAGGGATGCCGTTGAACCAAAAAGGTGCCATCCGCCTTTAGAGTGGCATTTTCTCCAACTCAAGGACTACCCAGAGCCCTAACGCAAAGCTGGCCCATACGAGCAAAAAGGCGTCCGATGACCAGACAATGGGGGTGGCCTGATAACACGCAGGCCATAACGATTGTTTTGAAATTGTGCTATAGGGCTGCAATGCCATGAAAAAGTGCCAGATTTATCACTTGCAGGTTTAAAAATGGGTCATGAAACGTAATCATTCTAATATCATGTACGTAAATTCGACATGTGCGAATTCACCTTCCAGATGTGAGCTTTATTGGGACCGTAACCTATGTATAACCGGGCACCAGGTTTACTGCAAACTATTAACTCAGTAGGTATTCAAATATCTTTCGATTGTGATGTTTTGACGGTAGTGATATTTGTAATGTTTTGATAGTACGACTAGTGAGGAATACACGAGCGAATGTGGGTAGCCAAACTTACATGCGAGGTCGTTCTGTGCGTATTGCCTGAGAGCATTGAACTCATCGGTCGTGTAGACAGTGTACAAGTCGCCGCCTTTGTCAATGCAGGACTTCCGAGCGTCGCACCAGCGCATTGTGGTGGTCTCGGCGTAAATGCAACCAATGGAGACACTCTGGAAGGGAGCCGGACACGTCTGCTGCATGGTATTGCCTGGAAGATAGGAACTTAGCGATTAATATCGAAAGAATACTGTAATTACCACAGTGTTTCCAACCAGGAACTCTAGAACATAACCTGGGCAAAATGTACTCCAGGCTGAGTAAAGTGGGGTTATAATAATGTGGAACAACAGTAGTAAGTTTTTACGCAAAGTTCACGCGGATAACCTGCTATCACTAAGACCTATACCAGGCTAAGACAACGTATGACGTCTCCATGGGTGGCGTCTCCAAAATATTAAGATGATGGGCCATGAGTCTGAGTCCCTATGTAATGAGGGAGCACCTACCGTCAGGGGATGGGCCGTCCGCTGTGCAGGAACGTGTAATGGCACTGGGGCAATAAGGATCGGGATAGCTTTCACCAGGTGCAGCCTGGCTACCATCGCCCTTCCAGCATCCTGACAAGAAAAATGAACACTTAAAATGTAGCCTTAAATTTTTAACCACTAGATTTATTTAGAAATGGAATCACAATGAGCGCGGACCTCTGAGCCTCAGGGATGGGTGCAGGCCCATATCCCCCTCAGCAAAGGGCACAGGCCCCACACCCGCAGCATGAGCGAATCCAAACAGTAAGCCTCTCCCCCCCCCCTTAGCTCAGGGAAAAAACACGGGTTCCAGCAAGTTCCCTATTTCAGAGAGCTGTAACAAAGAAAAAATGTAGCAATAAACGGAAAAATCCAAGCATACCATCGCTAGAACTGAATCCCAGTAATAAAAATACTAACGAGCAGTAAGTCGAGCTTGGCGGGAAGTGACTCACTGTCCGCCAAAAAGTTGCGGACGTAAAACACCATTTTGATGACTGCACGGTCATAATGCACAATTATTCTTCCCATGCTGAGGCTCTTTCGCCGCTACTTATGATCTTACTGTTGGTGCCCCGAACGCCAACCCCAGCATGCGGACACTGCAAGCGCAACATTGCCCAGGAGGACGAGTGCAAACACCAGCATTAAATTCCTATTTGGCGACTTTCAGAGCATGACCAACAAGATCAACAAACTGCAAGCTACAGCAGCATCAATGCGTATGATGTTATTGCTCTCTAGGAAACATGGACTAATCTCACAAACAAACATCTAGAAGGTGAAGTTGCGCTGAAAAGTTACAAATGGTTCAATATAGGCAGACCTACAGATTGTGGCAGGGGGAGGGGCTCAATTATGTATATCAAAGACCACCTCAACTCCTTTCCTAAAGGTCCCTCAGCATCTAAAGAATATGAATTTATCGCAACCTACGCTCGCCCAGGAATTCGACATGCGTTGAATGTTATGCTCGCTTATAGGAGCCCTCGTAGTATCACCAAGACTGATGGAACAGTTGACAACAAAAACAAATGCGAACTAAGTACTTAGAATGAGACAATTCTAATGAGAAACTTTAACCTCCCCAAAATTGATTGGAGTATGCTGTGCAGTCACGCTCCAGGCCATAAATTGCTCCAACTTTTCAGCAACAACAACATGACCCAACACGTTAATGAGCTCACTGGATACGACAATATTCTCGGTCTTGTATTCCCTACACCTGATTGTGAAATTGTTCACCTAGCCATCTTAGACCGGCTTGGTAGACCACATTGGTATGTTATTAATAATAATAATATTACTTAATAATAATTTCATTCTCGTCTCTTGCAACACCAAGGATAACGCTAAGAGAGTCATTCATTAGTACTGATACAGGTCTGATAGCATTGTCAGTCACAGTCCCCACAATTAACAATATACGATACCTAATGCGTGGATACATAAGGAAGTAAAACAAAGTAACAAGTGCTCGCCCTGGCAAGTAGCGTGAGACTGCATAATAATATGGCACCTTTAGCCTTGCTAAGCTTTTTGCTAACGGCTGCTATATGAGATAAAAAATATAGATTATCATCGATATGAACACCAAGATACTTAAACGTATGAACCCATTCTAATTTTATTCCATTGAAAAGTATGTCAGGTAAGATATGATTCCAAGATGAGCAGAAAACCATGAGCTTCGGTTAATTGACATCCAGAGTATGTTTGTTCCTGTTTAGTCAGAAAAAACTAGAGCACTGATGGACATATCTTCACCAAAAGTTGATCATCTGTTCCTCCTAACGTACCTAACAATCCCTGTAAATTTCGTCCGAATCAGTTCATAACTTTTTGAGTTCTCTTGGTGACAGACGGACAGACAAGCACGACGAAAAGATAACCTCCTTGGCGGAAGTAAATATTTCCTATCACAGAGGTAATTTTCTGCACCGCGTTGTTAAAATAACAATCGTTAACATGGAAAACCGCATCAACTGCAAATAGAATTGTAGAGGCATCATCAGTAAGTACTATATCATTAATGAATACATTATATAACAATGGCCCTAATACTCATCCTGTGGTACTCCAACCCTGTGGTACTCAAATATTAATATTATTTGTTCTTGATTCAGCTTCCCAACAAATCACGTATTGTCTACGGTTGGTCAAATAATCTTTTAGGAGGCTGTTAATAGGCCCCCAAACCCAATAACGCTCTAAATTCTGTTGTAGGATCCTTTTATCGACAGTATCGAAAGCTTTCTTTAGATCCAAAACAAACAAATTGAAAATGATTTATGAGCAAACGCTGGAAAACACTTTTGTTAGTAGATTGAAAATTGCCTGGGTCGTGTTCTTCCTCTTACGGAAGCCATAATGAGCTTGTGGAAACTGCGACAATCTATCATATGTAAGACTTTCTCAAAAATTTTATTGAAAATGGACTATGTCGATATTGGACGATAGTTGGATACTTCGTTAGTGTCCCCAACTTTATGAACAGGAATTACTCTAGCTTGCCTTAAGGTTTTGGTATAAACACCAAGAGCAACGCATTTGTGTAGAATAGAAGTTAGATAATCAACAATGAATGGAAGTATCCTGACTAAATGCTTCGGCTGAATTTCATGTCTGTGGTACGTTTTGGATTGCATAGAAGCAACAATAGAGCTTATTTCATCCGCGGTTAAAAGAAAATTAAAATCAACGTCAATTCTAGGACTAGAAACATGGTATTGCACTCGGTTACGCGGTAGTGATTGCACCAAGTCCCTTGCTATTCACGTAAAATAATCATTCAAATAGTCTGCAAGATCTGTTCCGTCAATTGTTGCGCCATTAATAGCGATCGCTCTTGCAGCTTTCTTGATGCCCTGGCTACTGCGATGCAACTCTTAGCACGCTTGGATGGTAAACATAGCAGAAATAACTGCATTCAGTATCGTACCCTCTAGGATATTAAAATAAGCCCCGTTATGACCCCACTGCCGTTCCGATCAGGCACAATTCGTAAGCTCTAGGAAAACCTTGACCCAACCTAGCTGTTTGCTTGGACGTGTTTCTATTCCAAGGGAATTAATCCATATGATTCAAACAATTTTATGTAAAAGTAACTTTTCGCAACTATAAATACTTCAGAAAGTAATGCGAAAAGCACTTGCCGATCGACCAAGGACAGGGTGTTGCAAAACTGTTGGTAAAAACTTCGGCTACTAACAGAAAATATTGATATAGGCTCTATTTCATTAATTAACAAAATTCAAAAACTGTTCGCTTTCTATATAATCAGATATGCAAACTAGAGCACTCTAAGAATGTATACCTCCGCCAAACAAGGCAGTGGTTACGAAAAATTCAAATCGGCTCTGAAACCATGATTTTATTTGTATCAACACCAAAATCTGATCACTAGTGCCGTAAATAATAGTATCAACAGTGTCTGCAATTTTCTTGGAGATCCGTTCATATCTTTTTTAATTAGGCTGCTGACAAACATTTTTTACAAACATAAGTCAAACACACAAAAGGACCAACCGCATCACCAAAAGTTATCAATTATACATTCAACATTACTTTCAACTCCTGAAAATTTCACAAGGACCCAGCCATTATTTTTGAATTATTACGCTAACAAACTATTTAACACACATAAGACAAACAGACCAACCGATCATCACCGAAATTTAATCGATTATGTCCCTTAGCGTCACTAACAATTCCTAAAAATTTCGCAAGGATCCACCCATAATCTTTGAGTTATTGCGCTAACAATCATTTTAACAAACATAAGTCAAACACACGAACGGAATAAACCAATCATCACAAAAATTTAATCATTAATGTCTTTCAACATTAATACCTGTGAATCTTAAAAAAATACGTTGAAAACTTTTTAATTTTTGTTGCTATCAAACATTATGACAAACATAAGTTAAACATACAAACGAACCAATCGATTTGCGCCAAAATTTAATCATTTATGTCTTTTAACATAACTAACAACTGCTGTAAGTTTCATAAAGATCCACTCAAATTGTTTCGAGTTATTGCACCAACAAGCATAAAATTAAACACAGCGACAAACACACGTACGAACAAACATATCATCAAGAAAATTTGGTCATGTTCTTCTCGTGATATAACTAACAACTCATGTAGGCCCTAAGTTATATAAAAAACCATCCATAACTTTTTGAGTTATCTAGGTGACAGACAGACAAAGCCGATGAAAACCTTCATCGGAGGGAGATGCGTACTTTGCCAAGGACTCTTAACATTTCAGGAGTTTCTCCAACAGCTACAGCAATTCTGGCGACAGAACTTTTTCCGACTCGACCGGTGTCTCATAAGTAAGACTTTTTATGTGCCCTCACAAAAGGAGTCAAATCAGGAGATCCTGGTGGCCATGGCACAGGACCATTACTAACAATCCCCTGATTTGGAAATAGAACGTCAAGATAACGTATCACATCCATAGAAATATGTGTCGGAGCTCCGTCCAGTTGAAACCACGCTCATAACCAAATATCGGCTAATAAATCCGGAAGGACTCTTCAAGAAATACAATTTCTAAGCATAGGTAATATTCTAAATATGAATCTCTTTTGAACTTTATCAATGAAATAGTGCCTACTCGTATATCAATATTTTCTATTACTAGCCGAAATTTACACTAACAATTTTTCAACACCCTGTACATTATCTCACGGACAGCTAAAATGCAAAGGTTCATATGACTGTAATTCATTTCATAGTCACTGCACGTTTGCTATCCTATTGTGATACCCATCACAGCATACTGCTGGATATGTATATCTTCATTAATTTTTATAGCTTAGCAAGCTAACAGTGAAATAAAATTGTGATTTTCTCTCAAGAATTTCACATGAGCTGCTGCAGACTGCATGTATTCGCTCAATTCTGAATCTTCTACGACAAGCAAGACTATTAATATTCTTCGGGACTATAAATAGTTTAACGGGATATTTTTGTTGGTATGCATCACTTTTGCCAAATTGTATGTAGCTTCATAGTCGATTTAAATTAGTGCTGCTTCATCAACCCTTGACCTTAATGTATCGGAACAAATGGAATGAAAGCGACCTCCTCGGTCAGAAGCGAACGAAATCCCGAATTTTAGACCAAGCATTACCGCTAGAATAGCTGCTAATTACCGAAAACTTTTCACCAGAAGTGACTTGTGATCGAAGTTACTTGGCTGTTATCGTCGTCAGGGGCGTGTCTTGTGGCCATAGTAACGATTGTGTTGGGCACAGTTTCGTGTGCAACAGTTAGCGGACTCAAATGCAGTCGTCATATCATCTGCAGCGTTACTCATTTATCATCGCCTGCAGTGCTAACCTAATGTCGAATCTTCTCTTTTCAAAATACTGTGCTGTATATATCTAAACTCTATATTTAAGCTCCGCATATCAGCGGCCATCAATCATGCTTGCGGACATTAATGACCATCGCTTTGGCGTCGACAATAGCTCAAAAAGGATCGGGGTGTAAATCCCGGTGTCTTTTTGGGAATGGGCCTTTTGGTTCGTCTACTGCCGCCTATCTAATCTAATATAAATATTATGGAGAAAGGCAACATCAGCCAATGAGCCGTGAAAACTCTTCAACTATTTTTGAAGTATCTACGGCCTTCAGACAACAGCCAACGAACGGCAATCATTGGCTAGCCAGTTAGTTCTTTTACATCTACCCGTCCAAGATAGTCCAAACTCAAGCTTACGAGGCGACAGTAACTGTTTTCAGTTGCAGCAAAGCTATGAATGTACCTGTACGAGGTGTGCAGGAAAAAATATTAAAACTCACGCAAGTGGATATCGATAGAATTGCTAGCTCAAACACCTCAAGCTGCTATCTTTTACACCTAAATACAAAGCCACATTTAATCCCTAGACAAGGGAAATCCGCTGTGAATCTTCCCGTCGATATGAAACTTTGACTGCCGAGGCCTAGAGAAAAGTAATTTAAATTATTGAAACCACATTTGGGCTTTTGCCATTGTGATAGGAAAAGATAAAAAGGACATTTGGTGTAAGACGGGATGAACAGCGGAATAATCAAGTAGGTTGTGGAGCACTGATTTTTTTCAATAATTATGTAAAGTGATCTTGGTGGCTTCTACTGTTACCGTAGACATGGCGATTAATGCATTTTGTATTTTCCAATTCTTTTTCTTCTACCATGTAAGTTGAGAATCCAGCTGTTTGCTAGTTCTTTTAGGCTTAAAGCCATGGTTCACAAACATTATTTTTTCTGGCACCGGAGAAGCAAGACTGAGTTTTTCCCGAGAATGCTGACACCCACTGCCTACTATGGCATGTACCATCACCCAGATAGAACAAATACGGCATTATACAGACAGACACAGACGGCGCACCCAACAGAACCACCTTTCTCCTTACTCTACCGTATATGTAGCTGGATGCAATTACGATTTCATTCGTATATTTAAGGTGTTTCTGTGTCGCACATGGAAATCCTTCAGCACCATACGCCGTATTTATACAGTGATTTTCCAAATCGAACATACCGTAACGCTGAACCTTGGGTTATATGGAGTTAAAAAGGAAATAATTATCGCACATTGAAATACAATTGTAGATCAACCCTACCTGTGAAGGTGCTGCGTATCTTGCAGGAGGTTCTGCCGATGGTCCCATCCTTCCTTCCTCCACCTCGCTTGACATCCACGGCGCTCCACAGGTAGCATTCGCGACCGACCCGCAGGGCAGAGTAGCAAGCCATGGCAGCCCAGTCCGTTCTGGATGCGACAGAGAGGCAGCGCGTGAAGGAGGCTGTCGGGTAAATTTCCCGACGGTTGATTTTCGCCTCCATTTTGCCTTCGTGGACTGTTGCTGATACCCAAAGATGGGCAGGGTCGACGGCCGCGCTGACTTGCCTCAACAGCGAGGCCGTGATGGCGTACCTCACAAGTTGCATATTATGCCGGCGATTAGATTAATAATTTTTATTTCTGCGAAAAGGCACAGGTCAATTATCTGTCGGCAAAAGGGTTTTACATGGAAATTTGTCGCTATTTTTATATAATTTTGCACCGAATACATACAAAAATATTGAGATAATAAACGTTGAGATAAACGCTTCACAGCTACAGCTTGCACGGACCTCCAGATTATTTGAAGTCCAGGGATTTGTTAGCCTCGTCTGTTTGCCCACATAAATGGTGGTCAACCTTGAAGAGCGCTGTGCTTGGTGTGAGCTCTTCTGTACCTCCTTTGATTGGTACTGGTGGTGATCTTGTTGCAGACCCCGCTGCCAAGGCGGACCTTTTGTTGCGCTACTT
>LQNS02000304.1:5223499-5235597 GCA_001587735.2 Parhyale hawaiensis
ATGCAGTCCCTGAGACGCCAGTTCACTCTGAAGGTCAGCACGAGTTGTCATGGGGTCATTAGTCACCTTACGTAGCATGTAGCGCCGAGGACGACCCATGATCTTACTCGGAGCTCCAGCTCTTGGCAGGTTGGAGACCGCCCCAGTCACTTGATGTTAGCGGACTATTGCTCCAACCGTTGAAAAGGAACATTGACACATTCTGCTATTACTCCATAAGTTAATCCCTCACTACGAAGTTGAATTATCCGTTTATGAGTCGCTTCAGAGATTTCTTTAACTTTTGGCATTGTAGTAAGAGTGTGCGCGACTTCAACGAGGTCTAGAGAAGTAATGATTGCGCCGGCTGTGGTTTGTTTACATTGCATTTATTTCGAGACGTTTCGTGAACGTTCTAGAATAATTTCCAAACTAATTTATTCAAGTTATCGGACTGTCGGCTCAGTCCGATCCGCCCTTCAGAGCTGGGTACTGAGCTCTCAGTCCGATCCCCCCTTCAGAGCTGGGGTACTGAGCTCTCAGTCCGATCCGCTCTTAACAGCTGGGTACTGAGCTCTCAAGCCGATCCGCCCTTCAGAGCTGGGGTACTGAGCTCTCAGTCCGATCCGCCCTTCAGAGCTAGGGTACTGAGCTTTCAGTCCGATCCGCCCTTCACAGCTGGGTACTGAGCTCTCAGTCCGATTAGCCCTTCAGAGCTGGGGTACTGAGCTCTCAGTCCGATCCGCCTTTCACAGCTGGGGTACTGAGCTCTCAGTCCGATCCGCCCTTCACAGCTGGGGTACTGAGCTCTCAGTCCGATCCGCCCTTCACAGCTGGGGTACTGAGCTCTCAGTCCGATCCGCCCTCCACAGCTGGGTACTGAGCTCTCAGTCCGATCCGCCCTTCACAGCTGGGTACTGAGCTCTCAGTCCGATCCGCCCTTCACAGCTGGGTACTGAGCTCTCAGTCCGATCCGCCCTTCACAGCTGGGTACTGAGCTCTCCGGCACAAGGTAGTTGAACTTGTTACATGTGCCGCTCAGTACCTCTCAAAGGGTTCATACTCATTATCTTTCGAGGTCGGTTCAACCTGTAGTACGTTGTCGTAAGTCGGAGGGCTGTTATACATGCATTTCAATAATGTTTCATGGGGTGAACAAAAAATGGGATTGCAGTCACGCCCTTACAAGTGTGGCTGTTGCACTGGAAGAGAACATGTTTTTTTTTATATAAATAGCTCTGACCTCTTGTAATTGTTTCAGAGTAACTTGAGTAAACTGGGTTGATCATTCAGTTTAAATTAAAAAGATTTTTAGTGTGCTATTCAGCTTTGATGTGAAGTAATGCCAGTTAATGGGGAAGGCCTCGAGCCGAGTTTGAACGTTGTTAGTGTTATTTTCTTCGGGCCGCGGCCGAGAACTGTGTCGTCGGAATTGACGGAAAGATAATTCTCAATGACTGTCGTTTTAGCTGTAGTTCTCAATTACTGTACCGCAAGTAATGGCGAAAGTCTGATACAACGTAACTATAATGTGATCGGTATATTTTAATTAATATCTTTGAGTCAAGGTAGGTCTTGTTGTGGATTGTATTGTTGAATCGGTGTCACCGATGGCGAAGACCGATTGATAATCGGTGCGTATTGCTTCCTGAACACCGATTGGCACGATTTAATTTAATAGTGCCGAGTAGTGCGCTGGTTTAGTCTGGTGACTGGCACGCAGTCATTGCTTTGAGTGAACGGCAATTATTTTATAAAGTTTGGTGATTGCAGCAGACAGTGAGAGACTACTGACTAAAACCAGGTCACAGACATAGAGTTAACGATTGTTGGATCAATCACTGCTGACATCCTTTTTCTCACTTAGTAATATTCCTCTAATGGAGTACCGCTCGAATTGGGACATGCTTTCAGTCGCTGTTCAGTTGATTATTCAGTTGAATTCTCTCCCTACAATACCTACAATACCAACTGAAATTCCCCTATTAAGATATCGGCCAAAGTCTCGCCGTACAACAGCGACGTAATATCTTTTCCAACAATGCTCACCAAAATTCTCTCCGCTCACAACAACGATAAACTGTTTGTAAAATATCAACCTACATTTTTTTCGCACATTGTCGACCCAAATTTCTTTCGTACGTTACCGACCGCAATTCTGCCTGTACAGTGAAGACCGAACTTCTTTCTATACCATACTGACCCAGCATCTCCCGTATAATACACACTTAACGTCTGATCGCTGATCAAAGCTTTCGCCGCACAATACCAACCGTTATTCTTTCCAGACAATACCAGCCGAAACTCCTCTCTCATAATACCGACAGGAGCTCTTTCAGTTCAATTTGGGACGAACTTCTCCCTGCATCGTACTGACTGAAATACTCTCGGTAAAATACCGGCACAAATTCTTATGTCACAGTTAACCGTAATTTCCTCCGTACAATACCGACCAAATATTCCTGCATGCAATACCGAACAAAAGTCTACCCGTATAATACCGATTGCAATTCTCTCAGCACTCAAAACAATCCTGGCTTTTGCAAGCGTGCTCTAAGCTCTAGAACTCACTGTCGCCGTGCTGTATAAGCACGCTTAGGCGTGCATTGAACCTACCGTACGGCAAAACGCGCTAACCCGGCAGCACTATCGTCTCTCACGACGATTTTGCGTTGACGTAAGCTTGCCTGCGCGCGCCACCACTAAAATAAACACTACCTAGGCAAACCTAACCTAGCCTTACCTAACCTAACCTAACCTCCTTACCTAACCTTCTAACCTTACCTAACCCAACCTAACCTAACCTAACCCAATCTAACCTCTCTAACCTTACCTAACCTTATCTAACCTTACCTAACGTTATCTAACGTTACCTAATGTTACCTAACCTAACCCAACTTAATCAACGATACAGCGAGCAGCGTGGCGTATCAACGTGAACGCCGCTCACGCGCACTCGATCTGCGTACACAAACAGGCACACCAATCGTTGTGAGAGACGATAGTGCAACTCGTCACGCGTTCGATTTTCTGGTATATTTCTCGCTTGCATGCCAAAGCGCGAGACGTGTTCCACCACACCCTTACCCGTGCAGACCTCACAGTCAAGGTGTAGTTGTGCTGAAGTCAGTGATGACTAGTGATATTTTGGATTGACTTTTAGATACTGTATTGTTCGCTTACATACTTCAGACATCCCACAGAAGTAGGTATAGATGTCATGGGCAATAAACTGCATATTTTTTTAACTGCTTGGCACGTATGCGCATCCAGAGGTGCGCGAGCACTAGCTGCCCGTATCACAAGTCCGAATTGGGGGTCTAGAGCACGGCTACGTGTGAAATTAAGGCACGCATTTGTGTGCTGATTTTGGGAAAAGCTTTCTGCACGCATTCATGTGCGTTTCCATTTCCCTTGGCTTCTCTCAGTGCGCGCGTACACCATTCGTTATCGTCTCCGGACATTACCAGTCAAACTTCTCTCTGTCATTATGTACCAATAAATATTTTGTCCGCGCAATACCGATTAAACTTCTCTCTGTACGTACCGCTCGAAATTCCCTCCGAACACACCCAACCAAAATTCGCACCATACAATTGCGACCTAAATTCTCTCCCTACAATACAGCCCAAAAGTCTCCCCAGGCAATACCGACTGAATATCTCTCGGCCCAATACTGACCGAATTCTGTACGCTCGACACCGAGCACATGACTCTCCGTACAGTACCAATCGAAATTCTTAGCTTGCACAGCCAACCGAAATGTTCTGCCCACAAAGCCAACCTAATATCTCTGTATAAACGATACCGACCAATGTCTGTCTCTCCGTAGAACGCTGACGAAATATCGGGTGTTTCAAATTCAGAGGTAGCTACAAAATTTGACTATAAGTAGAACTAGAACGCCTCGGTGGCCTAAGACCATCACCCGCGGTAGGGAGCAAATTCAACGAAGTCATTTTTGATGAACGAGGCTAGGGCACCGCCCTATTTCTTCCCAGAGATTAGCTATTCAATAATAACATAGGGAAACAGGGCTGGCGCGGATCGAGGGCTCAGCTGCGCTCTTAATAATAACATAGGAAAAATGGGAGGCCTCGTAGCGCGAGACGATCTGCCGCGGTGAAGGAAAATTCAACGCCGTCATTTTAATGGCCAGTTTGGTCCAGTGTTTTTGGCATTGGTCACATCTAGGTCAAGCCACAAAACTTACTACAAAAAACTATGAACATTGCTCAACTCCTGCGACCACTTATTGGGTGGCCAGACAAATATAAATACTTAAATCTTCAACGAAAACTTCATCACCTCTCTCACTTTGTTCGCGGGTGATAAAAACGGAAAATAAAGCGACTTTCATGAGTGAAAAAAATTTTAAAACTCCTTCGTTTTCGAGAAAAGACGACTTGAAATACTTAAGGGGGAAGCCCCCTCCCCTCCCCATTTTCTTTGTTCATTTATTTACCGATTGAAACGACACTTAGTACAGATATGTAAAACTGAAGATAAATGTGGGTTAGACTCGTGGGCTTGTTTCCATATTTCTGATTGAAAACGAGATATTCAAAGAAAACAGGAAGGGCGGGCTGGGGAAATCCTATCTAGTCCTACAGTTTTTGACGTACAGAGATGATTTTGATCTTAAAATTAGCAAAATTTGGTTCTCTATAAATAAGCGCTTGGGCTTTATGATCGTCGAAAAGTTTTTTAAAAAATTCTCGAACTAACAAAATAATATTTTAATTTCGATATTTTCCTCAAAAGTGAGCTGTTACTCGTCTTCTAATTCGACGATCATAAAACCCAACTTCTTATTTGTAGAGCATCAAATTTCGCTTATTTTGAGACCAAAATCATCTCTGTAGCTCAAAAACTTTAGGACTATAATAGGTTTTCCCGCGTCCCCCTTCCGTGTTTTCTTTGAATATCGCGTTTTCTATGGGAAACATGGGAAAGAGCACACGAGCCTAACCCACATTTATTTTCAATTTTACATATCTGTACCAAGTTTCGTTCACAACACTAAGAGCGGTATATAAAATCGAGAGTACCTCTTTGAGAGTGCATACTATACGCAATGTTTATTTTTTATGCAAATAGGAGGGCCAATAGGACTAGTGCAGTAACGCCAGTAGATATGACTAGAGCACACTTTATAGAATTTTCTTGAAAATCTGTACGTAACTTATTGATTCAACAAGCAATGAAATGAACATTCAGTCAAACATACAAACGGACGAGCCAATCACCAAAATTTGGTCATTTTTGTCTAGAAACGTTGCCAATAGCTCCCGCACATTTCATAGTGTGTGTCCATAACTCATTGCGGCAAGTTCTGATAAACATTATGACCAACATCAGTCGAATATATATAAACGGACAAACAGATCGCAACAAAAATTTCATCCTTTGCGCCTCTCAACATTTCCAACAACTTCGGCAAATTTTGCAAAGAGTCAATCATAAGTTTTTGGATTATGTTGCTGACAAACATAAAATCAAGTACAGAAATAACTTGAACACCTCGTGGCGGAAGACCATCGCCTGAGGTGGGGGTAAATTCAACGCCGTCATTTTTTATGACCATCTCCCTCTAGAGTTTTGGCATTTTTCACATCTCAGTCAGCCTACCGAACTGTCAGAAAAATGATTGTAATGATGACTCAACTCCTTCTGCCTATTTTTGAGTAGAAGTCATCTCCGTCATTTTTTATGGCCAGCTAATTCTAGTTTTTAGCATGTGTCACATAAGGTCAACCCACCAGACTTCCTACAATATATTATGAATGTTGCTCTGCTCTTTCTCCCTCTTTTTGATCTTACAGACACAAATATACTTAAGGCTTCAACGGAAACATCATCACCTCTCTTCGGTTCCCTCGCACGTGATAAATATAGAAGAACAAGCAGATCATTACCAAAAGTCAGTTAGTTATCGTTGTGTACAGCAATTGCATCAAGTAAAACAGAAAAGATACAGAAGCACTCTGTGAGAGCATACCTCCGCCATATACGACTCTATGGACAAAAATAATAAAATGGTTTTGATGCTTGGATTTTTTATCATCACCAAATATTGGCTATTTTATGCACCATGGCGTTAATAACAGTGTCTGCTAATATCACGAAGTTCCCATTCGTAACTTTTTGAGTCATCTCCTGACAAGTACTGTAGGAATATATAGTCTAACGCAGAAACGCATCAATGGATCATCTTCAAATTTGATCACTTGTGCCTCCTAAGATTACTAAAAATTCCTGCGAATTTCATGAAAATTCGTTCGCACTTTTTTTTTTGAGCTATGTTACTGACAAATAAGCACACAGACAGACAACGATTCAAGAAGGTTGACATATTATCCCAATAAACTTTGTCAGCTGTTCTATGTCATATTTGCAACAATTGCTGCATATGTCATGTAGATCCGTTCATTACTGTTTGATTATTTTATCAAGAAAAATAGGCACACAAACCAACTGTCTGATTGTTTTTTTCACTAGAAGATTGTCAGCTGTTTCTCATAACATCCCCTGCAAATTTCATTGAGATCCATCCATTACTTTTTGAGTGTCTTGATGACAGCTAAATACATAGAAAGACAAATTCCAACCAAAACATAACTTTCTTGGCAGAAATAAGAAGTAAGAATGGGCTACCATGAACTATCCACGGATCCAGCAAAAGCATTCGCAGCAAAATATCAACTTCCAGATAAGAAAATATGCAATGTCATATAGTCCAGCCATTTTGTCAAGGCAATTGGGTCGTGGTCAAATTCCTCTATAGCGGTGTCACTTCTATTTTTCTATATACAGGTAGTGGGCGGGGCTAAGAAAGAGGCAGAAGAAAATCTAAAAAATATCCTTAGAATTGGTAACGCTATAGAGGAATTTGACCAGGACCGAACTGCCT
The DNA here is from genome assembly GCA_001587735.2 of Parhyale hawaiensis. Classification (NCBI taxonomy): domain Eukaryota; kingdom Metazoa; phylum Arthropoda; class Malacostraca; order Amphipoda; family Hyalidae; genus Parhyale; species Parhyale hawaiensis. The sequence continues at coordinate 5,230,392 of LQNS02000304.1, forward strand.
TGACAAAATAGTCAGGCTATATAGTTTATGAAAATCTGAATGATAAATAAGTTGCAAAATACATTGAATCGGGCTAACGAATGGTGCGTAGCTAACAATGCAGAACAAAGAGAGAAGTACCGGCAAAGATTGATACTGGTATAATTACCTGCGCAAAAGCCGTCTTTTTGTGACCATTTTGCTGATGATTCTGCCTGATTGCACATGATCCGTGAGTTTTTTTCATGACCGCGTTTTTTAAGGCGGCTATGTTTTTATTAGAGTTTGTCTACCTGTCTATTTAGATATTTGACTGTTTCACTACCAAGATTACTCTAATGTGGTGGCCGGATTTAAAAGAAATGTTATATCTCTTAGGAATAACATGATTAAGTTTTGAATGTGATCCGTCTGGAGGCTTGATTTTATTTTTCTCATCCTGTTTTCTTAACACCTTAATTGAAAAAGTTATGAATAAAGTTTCATGAAATTTAAAGGAAACTTTGTCAACGTCTTAGACAATAGATGATAATATTTTTGTAATGATATGTATGTCTATTTGTCTCTTTGTCTACCTGAATGAAGCTTTTGCTGCTGTCTCTCGACAACGTTAACTCTGAAAGTCCTGGCCAGATCTCAATAAGTTTGCCTGAATTGTTGGAAATATAACAAAAAACAGAAGAAGAAGTTACCTGATGATTTGGTACTCTGTTAGGGGGTTCATCTTCTTATTTATATTTGTAAGAAATAACTCAGGTACGGATCCTCATGAAATTTGCAGTGCAATACTGTTAAAGATGTTGCAACAACAAATGACCTAATTTTGATAAAAAAAAAAAATTGCATGAGCTAGAAATGTGACGGGAAAAATGAAATCCCGAATTGAAAAAGAATTTGAATGTTTAGTTAGCATCGCGTTGCTTAGCGGAGGCCAGAGCACTCAGAGTACTTCTCTAGTTGTGTATTTTTGCCTTCTCTGGCATAAAGATCAAAATACAAATAGGAATCCTCTGCGAGCTCAACGTTTCTGAGATCTACGGTTGAAATCAAAGTACGAGGATACACAGTATAGAATCAATATAATGAACTAAAGCTAATCTCATAAAATATCTGGAGCACTCACTCGGAGAGGGCCTATACCTCCGTCAAGTATAGGGCAGCGACAACGAAAAATTCAAATTGGCTCTGAATCCATAATTTTCTTTGTATCAACACCAAAATCTAATAATTTGTGCCTTTTGATAGTATTAACAGTTTCTGATTTTTTTTTTAAATCCGCTTGTAACTGTTTGAATTAGGCCGCAAACAAACATTGTGACAAACATATGTCAAACATAAAAACGAACCGACCGAGCTGCACCAAAACTTAATCGTTTATGTCTTTTAACATTACTAACAACTAAAGTAAGCTACATAAAGATTCATTAAAAACTTTTTGAGTTATTGCGCTAACAAGCATAAAATCAAATACAACGACAAAGAGACAAACAAACAGATCATCACAAAAATTTGGTCATTTACTTATTGTGATATACATAGCAACTCGTGTAAATTTCATAAAATTCCGTCAATAACTTTTTGAGTTATGGAATTGGGAAAAATGAGGCAGACAAACAAACAAACGGATGGACGGATCTTCACCAAAAGTTAATCATCTGTTTCCCCTAACATACGCTTATCTATGAATTTAAAATAGGATCCTGAGGTAAATGTGCTTTTGTAGGAAAACCTGAAGCTTATGTGCCGGTAGGCCTCGGAGAGGAAAGCATTCAGGGAATTGACTTTATCGACAGTGGTTCCGCTGTAGTATGGAAGGGAGTGGAAAAAGTTTAACTTACGAACGGCAGGTTTAGTTATACCGGGATGGAATAGTTTGTCAAGAAATAGCATGCAGTACCTAGTGATCTAGAACGTGGAATGGGTAGCCGTTATTCTTGAAAGAGGTTTGGAGAATATCTATTTCATTGGAGAATGCTAGATACAAATGATATGCCCTAAATAGTAGATTCTTAAGGTATTTATTTTAAATTGATTGTAGCAGTGACTGAAAAAGCTAGTTCCAAGGCTTGAAAATGCCGGCTTCTTCAAAACTCTGGTGGCTAGTGTTGAGTCATGCTTTGCGACAATGGTATCTAAAACAGCAACAGAAGCGTTTGATTGATTTTCGGCAACGAACTTCATGTTGTGATGCTTACTATTTAATATTGTATAAGTAAGTCTGAATCAGCTGGGTCTCTGAAACTAAGGAAAATATCAGCTAAATAGCATTTATAGTGGATGGGTTTGAAACAACTTGGGCAATCGTTGAGCCATATTGATTCGTAATGGCATAAAAAGATATTGGCTAAGGAGGGGGCGAGAGGGGAGCCCATGAAACTCCATCACTTTGTTTGTATAACCTGTTACTAAAAATAAAAAACGAATCTTTGATGGCCAAACTAAAGAAGTTTCTGAATGTAAGTTGGTCCATATTGTGAAACAGGCCATTGTTATCAAACCCAACATAGTAATATTACAGATCATGCAAATTCAGCAAACTATTATCTATCGCAAATTAAAACTTCTTTCTCGTTTCTTGATAGTCTTTGTTTAATTCCTTTTGTACGCCTCAACAATAGAAAATTCATTGATGCAATGAAAACTGTCCACAGCAGAGAGCTCAACACATTAGGCGCATCCTCTAACTTAGCTTCTTGCAACCCAGATAACGTCATTTTCAATAATTCCAACTTAACCCTCCAGTCACGCCTATAATTTTTATTGTCATTTAGTCTTAAGTTTTCCCTGCCTGTATTCAAACCTAATTACTGTAGACATTACATGAGTTTCGAGAACCTTGCAAGTAGACTGAAATCTCAACAACCCAGTCCTTAATTTTCCTTGGCGTCCGTAAAAAAACTAGCAATAACTTGTACACTTCTCGCAGCAATCCCTATATTCAAAAACTGATCTGTCTCTTTTATCACATTTTAGCGAAAATTATTCAGTTCTAGTTTGTAGGCCTGACAAGCGGAGATTAGCCGTCATTATCAATAAGAATGAATACGATAAAAAAATGAACACCATTTTAACGGATACAACAAAGTTCACCCGCTACGATAAACATACCGACCCTTACAGGATTACTCTTAAATGCGTATAAAAAAATCCATAGATTCTTGAAAAAGTTGCTAGATCAAGACTTCATCTCTAAATCAACTTACAGTTGTCTCTTCAACTCTGGCGCCTCACCATGAATTATATACGATCTTCCTAAAGTACATAAAACCAATATCCCTTTGCGACCAATTTTAGCTGCATATAATACTCCATCTTATCCAGTTAGAAAAATTTCTCGTTCCATTACATAAACATTTGACCACTAATGAATACACCTTGCGTAACTCTTATGAATTTAAAGACAGAATGAAAGACCTTCAATTATCACCGAATGCTTACCTATGCTGCTTTGACATCTCTTCCCTGTTTATTAATATACCCATTGAGGAAACCATAGGCATTATATGCAATAAAATTTTTTATAACAATGATCTGTTCCACAATATGGACCAACCTACATTCAGAAACTCCCTTAGTTTGGCCAACAAACATTCTTTTTTATTCTTAATAACAGGTTATACAAACAAATCGACCTAGTTTCCATATGCTCCCCTCTCGCCCCCACCTTAGCCAACATCTTTTTATGCCATTACGAATCAATATGGCTCAATGATTGCCCGAGTAGTTTCAAACCCATCCACAATAAACGCTATGTACTGTATATGAAACTTTCTTAATTTTCAGAGACCCAGCTGATTCAGACTTATTTATACAATATTTAAATAGTAAGCATCCCAATAGAAAGTTCACTGCCGAAAATCAATCAAACGATTCTATTGCTATTTTGATACACTGGTCGCAAAGCATGACTCAACACTATCCACCAGAGTTTTGAGGAAGCTGACTACAGTGGAACCACTGTCGATAAAGTCAATTCCCTGAAAGCTTTTCTCTCCGAGGCCTACCCGCACATAAGCTTCAGGTTCTCCTACAAAAACACATTTACCTTAGGATCCCATTTTAAATTCAGAGATAAACCTCCCACAAATCTTCGGTCCAGTGTTGTACATGAATTTCCTTTCACGAGCTGCTCAGCTCTGTACATCGGCAGCACTGGACAGCATTTCAGAGCCCGCATTGACCAACAATTAGGTGCATCAAGCAGAAAAAGCTTACCACTAGTAAAACCTGCGTACTCAGATCCCCGTCTTCGTGCAGAGCAAAACAACCATCCAATTAGCAGGAAGGACTTCTTCAGCATGGCTTATTCTAATCCAATAGAACTCACAGCAGCTCTAGCAACACTTTATATCCATAAAACAAAATCTAGCCTCAATATAATGACTTCAGCCGTGCCACTCGTCACGTTCCATGACTGAGGCTTTTGTCTCCGACTGTACATGCTCGTTTTCCTCCGCTTCCCATACCGTCCGTCGCTTATATAAGGACTCTCATAGCGCATTGTAGTCATTTGCCTTTTAGGCCGTCCAAACATAGCTCATGTAAAATAAAAAAATTCTTTTTGGGCATTCTTTGTAGTTTATGATTTTTGAATTTCATATGATTGGAATTAATTTTTCGAAACGTTGAGTTTTTAATGAAATTTGCCGACACCTACGGAATCGGGATTCCTGTTTGAGACAAAAAGTTTCTTCATAGAACACTGTAAGTTGCGAGGAGGAGAAATCAACATTTTATGTGTAGACGTGATAAAAATTTGTAAGTTTGATACAGCAATCATGCTCACATCCTTACAAAAAGAATATTGTCAAAACTGTTGTACTTTCAGCTAATTTTTTTTTTAAACACAGGAGTACAGGAATCTGTATCACCCTTAGGGTTTTCTTGCTTAATAATACCCATGAACCTGTACTGCTGTGTGTTAGCTTGTCGACCCTCCGTAGTTAATTTGTGGCGGGGCACATGCGAAGGGGGTGCTAGGTTAAGCGACATGCTATACGATAGATATCGTTTGCGGGGAACGATGAAAAGGGTAAGGTAAAGACGAGATACAGTACGTGCGTTAGAGACGGTTAAGTTGGGTTAGGTAATGTTAGGTAACGTTAGGTAACGTTAGGTAACGTTAGGTAACGTTAGATAACGTTAGGTAAGGTTAGGTAAAGTTAGAGAGGTTACATTGGGTTAGGTTGGGTTAGGTTAGGTTAGGTAAGGTTACGTTAGGTTAGGT
>LQNS02000304.1:5276610-5287579 GCA_001587735.2 Parhyale hawaiensis
TCTATTCCAAATGCTGACTATGAAATAGGGAAAGAACTGCTGACTTAAGGTTGTTCTTCGAGCTTTATGCTTGAGTTTTTGACCGTTGTGTCGCAAGCGATCATTGGGGTCTCTTTCGAAAAGTCCCGTTATAGGTACGTCGTGTTCGTCGTGTCACGCTTTAAACGAAACTGATAGGCGAAAAATAGACCAGGTTGCAGATTTTATAACTAAGTTGCATTGTCATGGAAATCGATGACCACTTTGCAAAAGATGGTGAAAATGGGATCATTATCCCTTTATCTGAACGGCTTCTGCTTGAAACAGCTCTGGACTTTGATACAATAAAAATATTTCCAACTTCTCCTAGCGCTGCCGTGGAGTCTGAATTATAATTTACTCCTTAAGTACATCAAATCATATGTTTACTCTCAGTTCACGACGAATAAATTTAGTGGATAATCAACAATGTACGCACTGTAACGGCGGAGGCGACTTACCGCTACTCTTTACCTAGTTACCTCAATTCATAACTCTTCCCCGGCCGGTGGGTCTCGGGCAAAACTGCTTCAGATTGAGGAAAGGTAAACAATTCAGCAATTCAGACATACGTTGACAAAAACACATTCAATCACAATCCTAGGGGTCGACCGCAGACGACACCCCACACCTTGAGACGGTCTAGTGCACAGCATATGCAATTAGGCACTGAGCCAACTAGCGGCAGCAGTTAGACTATGTAGAAATTAAAATAAATACAATACGTAGGAGTTCAACACCACAAGAGAGCCTGAAACCTTAGAGGCACACTCAGTTCAAATTTAATTATGTTAAACAACCAATTATTCCAGGATTAAATAGTAATTAGTCACATTACAGTTACAAAGAAATTTTCATGAATCCCATCCAGTAATTTCGCATCAGTACGAAGCGGTGATTTTTCACTGGGCAGTAGACACGATTATTTCTTCCAACTTGCTGTCTTTCTTTAACGGAGCAGTTTTCGCTTAAAAAAATCAGAAGTGCTGACAGCTCAACCTTCTGTGGCTAGGATACGCGGCGGGAAATTTTATTCAGTAATGCATTGCTGCTTGCTGATGAAAGTTTTTGTGTGCCATCTAAGGTTGGAGGATTGTGCTGCTTGGATGAATTGAAGGAGAGAGCATTCCCCTCTTAGGATAATTTTAGCTGGCCTTTGTAGCGTATTCTATAGAAGCATATTAGTAACGAAAGTTTGGTTAATGATAGCGAAAGGAATTACTGAAAACCCTTTTTCATTTATCATTCTTTTGATACAAAATATTTCGGAAGAATACGCTACAACATCAGACTCAAATTGTCATAAAAGATAAGTGCTCCCTTTTTCAATTCATCTAAGCAATCGTAGCCCACCTTAGGTGACACGCTGAAAAAATCTTCCATTATCATCAGCAAAACAGTATTGAATTTAATTACATTCCCCTCATAGTATTCAGACGCCGCGGCATCGCTAGAGAAGGTGCAAACACTCTATGTTTCGATTCAAAAAGTGCTTCAAGCAAAGGATAAGGATCCCACTTTCGCCATCTTCTGCAACCTGGTCATCGATCTCTATGACAACGCAACTTCATTACAAAATCTGCAACCTGGCCTACTTTTCGCCTATTATTTTAGGATTCTGCTTGTCCCTCCTGTAGCCAGTTTACTTTGTTAGTATGACCGTGGCGCTCTCACCAGTATTTGATGAGAGAAAATTAGAGCATCCCTGGAGTATCCTATAGTATACATGCGACTCGGGAAGGGATCAAAAGCAGATGGGGTCAAATTCGAATTTCAGCTGCTACTGCTAGCAGAGCTTAGGTAGAAGATTCCCTGCCTGACTTCGAACATTGATCATCCTTCGTATATATGATAAGAATGCATTATAACTGATAAAATGAATCAGATTTTACACCTTTTAGCAATTGCTTTTGACCAAGTTGTCATATATGCTTGACAGTCTTCATAGTTTTTTTTGACAGAGTTTATTGCATTTTGACACATCTCATAATTTTATGACGAAAGAACAGAACTGTTTAACAATTTGACACATCAGTTTGTCAGGGTTCTATCGATAAAACCCTTTGACAATTTGTATTTCACTTTGTCAATGGTCAATTGAATACGATTCTGGAAATCGTTTTGACAATGTTCAAATCTATGTACATACCCCTTTTCTCATTCGCCTTTGACACAAATTCAGTCGCTTTTGACGCATGCAAAATGCATTGACATTGTGCAAACGATCTTGACGTACAATCGATTCCTTTTGACAAGTTTACGAGTTCTCTTTGACAATAGTATCAATTTTGACATCTTCATTTGCGTTTGACAAGTGTAAATTTTTAACAAACGTGTTGTATGAAATTGAATATGTGCAATTGGATTGACGAGCTTCAAAACAGATTGACAAACGTAAATTGCTTTTGAAAAACCTTGTTGTAAGTTCATAATGTAATTTTGATTATAGTTAGCAAATTAAAATATTAATTTACTTGCTTGTAATCTTTATATTTTTATGAAGCTTTGAGAACACATTCTGTAGTTGGGGCCTCTGGGATATTAAGTATATGCAACTTCAAAATTTACCTATGTGTATGTAGTGTATTGCATAAGATTACATGTGTAATTAATTTAGCCAGTAAATACGTAGATGAAACAGGTTTTCGTACCGAATTAATGTTCGTAGATGAAACCGAATGAAATTTTCTGGTTTTGTATCTATAAAATACGAGTTTAATTTCCATTTAAACATTGCCAAATAGATGTGAACTCTGACAATCTTTCATTTTGCAAAGACTATTTCAATAGCTCAATGTCAATTCCAAATGAACAAGTGTCAAATTAGGTAACTTATCGTGTCAAAGTGTTTGGTGATTGTCAAATTAAATTTTCATTTTTCAAACTCATATAAGCTTCCTGTCAATTAAAGCGTGCAAGTGTCAAAAGCAATGGCTGATTGTCAGAAGCGGCTGAATTTGTGTCAAAGGCGAATGAGGAAAGGTATATAAGAAGGCGGATTATGTAAGAGATGGTGGAGGACTGGAAGCCATAACTGAGAAGACAACGAACCGGCGAGATGCAACACATAATGCATAACACAAAATACGCAAGAGGTAAACAAGCGTGTCTTCGTAGTACATAAGAAAATAGGCGCCCTCTGTCGGCATTGTATGAGAAAAATTTGAAAGAAACTAAGTTAATGAATAGGTTTTAGCAATTGTCAAACTATTTCTATGATTAACAACATTTTTCAAGATTGTCAGAAAGAAATCTAATCATTGTCAAATTAAGTTTCCGTTTGTTATTTTATTTTTATCAATGTCAGAGCAATGTACATTTTGTCAAAGTGTCTTCAAATTATTGTCAATATGTTTAGCAAGTTTGTCATTCCCAGAGTGGACTTTGTCAAACCGTTATGAATGGTTTCAAGGTGTAATGAACATTGGTTAAACTGTATTGCACATTGTCAAAATCACTTGTTAAATTGTTCAAAAGTAATCAAAAGTATGTAGCAGTATGGGTTGCCCAAGAATGAAATGAGTACCTACATTGGAAGCTGTCTTTGCACTTACTTTTGGTCTTCCTTCAGTATTAGGGAAAAATTAGGATGATACGGGTCTGAGATATCACTGAAGAACATTGGTTTTGTTCTGTGCAAATTCCACAGATTCCACAAAACAAAACCAATTTTCTTCACTGATGCCTCACACCTGTATCGTCCTGATTTCCCCCTATATAATACTGAAGGAACCTAGCTGTACCTCAATTCTGATGACATCAAACCCGTACCATGCATACGAAAGGTTAAAACTATTCGAAGTCAGGCAGGGAATCTTCTCCGTAAGACCTGCGAGTAGTAGCAACTTGGCTCCTTCCTCTATCGGTCACTTCCCAGGTCGTATCATGGATACCTCAAGGAGACCATAATATCCCCAATCTAATAATACTCATGAAAGCATCACGGCTGCCCTAACTATGCAATCAAGAAACGGAGAGACAAGCAGAAATACGTTGTAGATATTCCAAATAGCATCTTACTCTGAAACAATAACATATAGGGCTTCCAGCAGCTATAATAGATCCTCGGGATGCGCAGTCTTCTTTTTCGCAAGCTTGGTTAGTTTTTCCCGTATTAATAACCCTTTCATTCATACATCTTACTTCCGAAGAAGAGCAGATACTGTATATATACTGCAGGACATCTACCAAAAGTAGTCAAATTAGAGCAAAGGAATAAGTTCGCAAGTAGCGCTAATGAAAAATATGATGATGTAACTGTGTCCTAAATCTTAAAAAAGTTCATATATCCCCCAAACGTGCTGTTATTGCTTTTCAAGGTCCTGCGTGGCACGGTAACATATATCAATATTGTATGATAACGACACATCATATTGCTGTTGCTAGCAATGCCAAATGTAGCTACTAAAGCAAGCAATTAATCAATTAGCGCCCTGTTTCATGGTTGCCATATTCATAAAAAGGCTCATTTTTGACAAATATAATGTTACAACCAATATAACCAAACGACCCGTGGCCCATTGGGTCACCATCAAAATCTTATTTGCATTTCAAAAGATGTTCAATTCTGTGCCTGTAAGCCAGGATTAGTATGTATTTATATAAGACTTAGTCCAGTCGTATTTCCCGTATCCCCTCTACATTTAATGTACGCGTTTATACAGCCGAGCTCACTAACAATAAGTTCAAAGGCATACTAAAGGTTCTGAAATGTCACTGCCTCTGAAGATAGATATGTTTTTAAGGCGAAATTTAAAGATTAAAAAAGATTTTTTCCGTGCTTAGTTGGTCATATTTTCTTATTCTCACGAATTCCCCGAAAATTATAATACCGCCTCTTTAAAGTCGTAAGTCTAAATTTGAAGGACATATTTTACGTCACTCAAAATTTGGAAAGAATCTTCAACCTCTGTAATTTCTATCGCCATCTAAAGTCTTTGATTTGCAGATAAACTTGCGCCGCGCGTTCAGTTAATATCTGCATAACTTTGTCCCCCTAATGAAGGTCAGTGCTCGAAGTTTTGTGTATGTTGCGGTCTTTCCGTCTTTGCTAACCAAAAATGATGTTAGCGTTTATAGGAATTTCATTCACTTCGACATCTTCATCCACACGCAGGCTTTCAACTGCATGATTATCCTTTTTTACCAATGTGAAAGACATTCTCTGTATTGTGCTTATCCATTGTTAAATATTCACATCCTTACACTAGATCGGTAACCGCAGCTCCAACCTAAAACTTAAAATGAGTGAGCAAAAAGGCGCAGACCATAAGCATTTACAGCTGCTCGAGCTGAACTGTTGCCCTAAAAGTTTTGGATATCGGCGCTGATAACGTTTTGCAAATAGCTCTCCCACTATGCGTGTTACAAAAAAGTGATTTTCCGATAATCCATGCCGAAAAAGACACGCAATGCTTCTAAGTTTCATCCCTCAGAGTGCGAAGAAAGACGAGCTGTCCACTGACTGGCGAGGGGAGGAGCCATGACGTCATCGCACCTCCCGAACCTCCAATCAGAGTCGAGCATTTCCTGACCCACGTCACCTCCCCGAAAAATCCCGAAGAAAATTACAAATGCTCAGGCGGAAGGGATTGAGCAGCTGACGTCTATAAAAGAATCCGTCAAGACGTTAGGACACCAAGCAGCAGTGGGTGTGTGTCCGTCCAGGGACCTCAAGGTGTAGAGCTTGTGGCACCATGTTGCTTTTATATCGGACGAGGTAAGTTTCAGACTCTACTGTAGTTATATTCAGACTTATTCTTTTACCGCCGAGAAGGACAGTTCGGTTACGGTTTAACCATATCAACGTCAGACTATGCTGCCTCGCCTTATAGGCTTCTTGGTCGTAGGAATACAATAGAAAAAAGTGCCTTAAAACTGACCAACACAGCCTACTGTAATCTCTTAACCGCTTGTCGTAGCTATTTTTGTCCGTCGCATATTCCTCCGCAAAGTTCCATCTAACTGAGGTAGTAAAGTGTGTTTAATTCAGGCAAAACGTGTAAAACTGGGCTTCTCCTATAAATATTGATGTCTAATGAAAATTGTGAAAGGGGAAGCCTATTTATTATTGAGTACGGCGATATATAAGGTTGTTCAGAAAATATTGACAATTGCACGAAAAGCATTAAAAAATCCTTGAAAAAATAATTCCAAGAATGCCTCCTGGCCGACGTAATATCCTTCCTTATATTATCCGCGCACCGCTGCCGAACATAGACCAGATAAAAGGTGGGCACGTACTGCCACTGGCGGCCCGGCCACAATAGTAAAGAACCTGCGGCCTCTTGTGCTTTTGTGGCCGGGCCGCAAGTGCAGTCATCTGAGGGATCTGTACACCAGCGACATGGTAATGAAGTTATAGCTTACTGCTATTTGATGCCGCAGCCACACTTTACAACGGCACGCACCACTTGATGGGTGGATATGCAGCTCACAAGACGTTCATGCTACCTCATCTATGCTACTGACTTTATATATATGCAAGCTACACATCCGTATTCCAAGTTGTGTGTGCGATTGCATAGTTCAGGCTCGGCATAGGAGAATCTCTGCATCCGTAAAGCAGTAGCAACAATTGACAAAAATCACTCCAGATTTCTAATGTCACCCAAATGCTGCAAAACACCATTTATTTTATCACAGCCGAACGCTACATAGCAATACCATTTATTTTATCACAGCCGAACGCTACATAGCAATACCATTTATTTTATCACAGCCGAACGCTACATAGCAATACTATGGGTCATCGTGAAGACGATCGATAGCTAAATGTTTCGGTGCTACATACAAATCGGTTTACAAAAATTGTTGTAATGTCGCTCAAGTCTGTCATGATACTTTCGAAAGTTAATTTACGCTGGTTCCTCTAAATATGAAGTACGTGCACATTGTGGTACAGTATTTGTTTCCTCTTTGCTTGCATAATAGAGTGGAAATCCAAAAATGTAAACAGAAATGTTATCGCCGTTTCGAGAACCTGGTTCTCGAACATTAGTTCTTTTTAGCTAATGCCCTAGAAAACCGTGAAGTTGTACTTTGGTGTGCACTATAAATGAAGCTTACTACACCATTCTGCTAGTTACTATCTAGGGAGCGGGCTAGTGCCGCAATTGCGACAAGTGGCGCGGCATAGTTGCCGACGGTTCTGTATTTTCTCCATTTCATGAGTGTTCCCTGTTTTGGGGATCCTTTTTTGGTGATTTCTACTGCAATGTTATTCAGCACAAAGATTTGCCCATGACTTTTTTAATTTATGATGCTAACAGGCAGACAACCCGAGTAAAAAACATAACCACCTTTGCGATGGTAATGAGTGATGGACAGAAGTGATTGAAAGGTCTACCGCTGCCTTTGGAAAGTGGTGACGGTTGATGCTCTTAGACCCTGAGGAGAATGCTGTGCTATGTTTATGTTACGCTTTCTAGAAAACGAGAATACAAGCAAGAAAAGCTAACCTAGACGACGGGATAAGCAGGTTCATATATGATTTGGATCGCTGATTAATCAGCCAGTCTCAAGAAGGTGTAATAGCCAAGCTTTGAATGGCGCTTTCCTTCTTAGTTATTTTCAGCTTTTTACATTGTCATTGCAGGTAAAACACATGGCACTCCATAAAAAATAACTAAGACTGTTTATGCTCAACATTTTGTCCAAGAAACTGACGTCATGTAGAGTTCTGGCAGCGAACGGCGCCGAGTCGCTTGGCACCGCTGACGTCACTGAGCACTCCTGCCCCTGCCCCCCTCCCTGGTCGTTAAACTTAGGTGTTCTTGTGCCCTGGGTCATCTATCTATATTATACTAAAAGTCTGTGAACCGTGTTTGTTTGCTTGCTTGTTTATTTGTGTCACGTTTATGTGCTTGTGCCTTGCTTGACACAGCTTCTTCGCTTTTAGACGGGAAGCAATTTGAGGGACTAGGGCACAGCCGCTTTCTGTCTATGGATTAGCTGTTTAATACGATTGTATCTGTGATACGGAAGTTAAACTGAGCTCGGCCTCAAGAACGGGTATGGTAACTTCATCGGTTCCATGGGCAAAACAGCTGAAAATACGCAACATATAAATTGACTTTACTTACAGCCTGGGTGTTGAATATTCGATAGAGACGCAAAGAATCTGTAGATAGTAAGCCGTATGGGCAGCTCCTTAACGGGCAGGAGAGGACGACCGAATAGCAGGTGGTCTATGACCAGTTATATAACACTTGCTTTAGTGCGAAAGCAAAGACGATTGTCATGACGACCCAACGAGTCACGAGTCGTCTAGTATTATACTAAAAGTCTGTAAACCTTGTTTGCTTGTTTATTTACTTGTGTCGCGTTTATTTGTTTATTGACACAGCTTCTTCGCTTTTAGACGGGAAGAAATTCGAGGGACTAGGGCAAAGCCGCATTCTTTCCATCGACTAGCTCCTTAATTCGATTGTATCTGTGATACGGAAGTTAAACTGAGCTGAGCCTCAAGAATGGGCACGATAAATTCATCGGTGCCGTGGGAAATATAACTGAAATACGTAACATATAAATTGACTTTGCCTACAGCCTGGGTGTTGAATATTCAATAGAGAAGCAAAGAATCTGTTGATAGTGACCCGTATGGGGCGCTCCTTGACGGGTAGAAGAGGACGGCCGAATAGCGGGTGGTCTATGCCCAACTAAAAAAACCTGCTTTTTTTGCGAAAGCAAAGACGATCGCAATGACGACCCAACAGGTCACGGGCCGTCTAGTAGGTCATGAAGTTCAGTTAGTTACGATCGCCCATCCTATGTTTAGGAAACAGCGCCCCTGGAAGAACCATAGTCACATTCCCAATCGGGAAATCTTTCCTTTCTCGCACTCCAAATGTTTGTTTCGCTCTTGGTTTACCCACGGCTTTTTTCAGCTTTTACTGATTTTCCTCTTGTTTCTCTATTCTTTTTTCCCATCCATGGGTTCTTTACATTACTTTAACGTTTTACACTTTCCTTCCTTCTTGTTCTCTATTGACTGCTCTTTTATAAGGAGGCTAAACTCAAGAAGTTAATTCTTGTCACGCTTTTGGGCCGACGTTTCGTCCTTAGCAACATTTATTATCAAGACATCATGCACGGCCAATATAGCACCCGGCTGAGTCCAGCCAATCAGAGCTTTTTTTACATTTCTGTCAATTTCCGGCTTCCTGTTCGTAGGGTAAAAACGGTACAAGTCTTCTTCACGAAGTTCTGATTTTCTGGGAACACCAGTCAAAGCAGTTCTTTCGATCAGAGGACTGTGCCGGAACGATATATCGACCAGGGCTTGTTTTTAATCAGTTACTGCCCTATTCATAGACATATTCTTTTCTATATGTCAGTTCTCTGGATCTTTCATAACAGCTTGTGAAAAAAAGTTCCCCAACGTGACCAAATAATTTTGCCAAACGCCCATTGTTTTTCTAGTTAATTGCATGTTATAAGTTAGAGTAGAAAGGCTTAACATTGTGTAAATAACATTTGTGCTGAATATAATTATAGTAGATCTCGTCAGCACAGAAACTCAAAGCAAAGAACGTTCATGAAACAGAGAATTACCGAAACGGATATCATCCAGAAATGTTGACAGAGTGCAGCGCCATTTGCCGCGAATTGCGGCAAATGGCGCTGAAATGTTGAGCAAGTAGCAGAATGGTGTAGTATACCTTTTTGTATTTGCTTTTGACCGGTTTAGCAACTGGTTTTGACAATGTGCAATACAGTTTAGGCAATGTTCACGACGCCTTGACACTGTTCAAAACGGTTTGACTGAGTCCATTCTGGGAATGACGAAATAGCAAAACATATTGACAATTGAAGACACTTTGACAAAATGCCCATCGCTTTGACAATGATAAAAATAAAATGACAAACGGAAACTTAGTTTGACAATGATTAGATTTCTCTTTGACAAACTTGAAAAATGCTGTCAATCATAGAAATAGTTTGACAATTGCTAAAACCTTTTGATTAACATAGTTTCATTCAAATCTTTCTCATGCAATGCCGACAGAGGGCGCTTATTTTCTTATGTACTACGAAGACACGCTTGCTTGCCTTTGCGTATATTGTGTTATGCATTATATATTGCATCTCGCCGGTTCGTTGTCTTCTCACTTATGGCTACCAGCCCTGCTTCACCGCCTACATAATCCACCTTCTCACACCTTTTTGCAATTGCTTTTGACCAATTTACCCTATATGTTTGACAGTCTTGACAGAGTTCATTACATTTTGACACATCTCATAAATTTAAGACAAAAGAACAAAACTGTTTGAGAAAAAAATGACAAAACAGTTTGTCAATGTGCAATCGATAAAACCTTTTGACAATTTTCATTTCACTTTGACACTGGTCAAATGAATATGACAATTCTGGAAATCGTTTTGACAATGTTTAAATCTATAGATAAGAAGGCGGATTATGTAAGAGGTGGTGGAGGACTGGGAGCCATAAGTGAGAAGACAACGAACCGGCGAGATGCAATACATAATGTATAACATAAAATACGCAACAGCCAAACAAGCGAGTCTTCGTAGTACACAAGAAAATAGGCGCCCCTTGTCGGCAATGCATGATAAAGATTTGAATGAAACTATAGTCTAACCATTTCATGAAGGTGGTTCGGTCGTGGTCAGATTCCTCTATAGCGTTGCCAATTCTATGAATATATCTGAGATTTTGTTCGGCCCATATCTTAGCCACGCCCACTAACTGCATCTAGAGAAATCTCAGAAATATTCATAGGATTTGCCTCGCTGTAGAGGAACTGACCACGACCGAACCGCCTTCATAAAATGGTCACACTACACCTTTTTGCAATTGCTTTTGACCAATTTAACAACTGATTTTGACAATGTGCAATTTAGTATAACCAATGTTCACTACGCCTTGACACTATTCAAAGCGGATTGACAAAATCCACTCTTTGAATGACAAACTAGCAAAACTTAT
>LQNS02000304.1:5298153-5310276 GCA_001587735.2 Parhyale hawaiensis
GCCATTAACGCTACCGAAAAATGAAGTGCACCGATAAACGATTAATTTGAAGATTCCTATCGGAAACAAAGAAGTCAACGTAAGATTACCAAAAACCTAAGACAAAACATTTTTATACAGTATTGTACGAGTTGTCAACTGCAAAGAATGTAAACTTAGTCTTGCGAACTGAGAGCCTTGTGTGTGTGTATATTAAAATGCCACTTTGCATACAGCCGTGCATCACAATATGACAAAATGTAACTGTACAATATAAGCGTGATGTTAACAATTTTAGAGCATAATAGATCCTAAGTTTATAAAACTTAGACTAATACAATTACTTACCGAGCAAGGCTGCGGCACAGGTCGCAAACCTCACGTCCGTTAGGCGCAAAGGATAAGAAAGACTGGAGACATCGCTCTGCAACTACAGTTAGCTGCAAAATTATATGTATGCCCTCTACTTTTCAAGATAATCTTCAATAACTTGAATACTATTGTTTGCACAGGCCTAAGAGATTTATACGGTAAAAATTACGTGAAGGGAATATCAACAGCAATTTTTAGAGCCATTGGGCACGTCATAATATCTTATCAAGAGTTGTTGAAAATTCGGGTATTCAAAATTACAAGATTGTTCATAAATTTGGAAACAAAGCGCATTAATTGAGAGGAATGACCATAATACTTCTTTTACTTAATATTTTCAGTGTTTAAAGGATTCTAAAATATTCCAGTTGTAATATCATTCTAGACACTGTTTCTAAAGCTAACGTGGTGCAAGAAGAGTCGTGTCTTGTCAGGCTCACTCTAGCTCCATGATGGGGAAGACAAAGCATCTCAGTGTGGACTTGAGACAGATGATTCTTGAATTTCACAGAGCAAGAAATAGTTATGACGACATCTCTAAACGCCTGGATATCCCAAGATCTGCAGTACAATTTGTTATAGCAAAATTTGCTGAGTTTGGTATAGTAGAAACATTACCTGGAAGTGGTCGAACGAATACAAAAACTATCGGTAAGAACTACGCAAAAACTGTACTGTGAAGTCAATATTAATCCACGAGTGGCGCCAGAGAACATTGCCGAGAGATTGGATGCTGAGGTAACTATCCAGCGCACAATCCAGCGCTGTCTGAACTAGGATGGCTTGCATGGTTGCCGACCTGGACGAACTCCACTTCACAAACCATGTCATGCTGCTGCTCGCTTGACCTGCACCAGAGCCCACTTGGATAAGGGGAAAGGCTTTTGGGACAGAGTATCATGAAATGATGAACCAAAAATTGAGGTTTTTTTGGATGCTATGACGTGAAAAAGATTAAGCGTGCGAAAGGTGAGGCCTTCCTGCCGAAGAGCACTGCACCATCAGTTAAATATGGAGGTGGGTCAATGATGTTTTGGAGTTGTTTCTCTTCAAGCGGTGCTGGAAAATTAGTTATAATTGAAGAAGCGGCTCAGAGTGCGGGGCTTGGAAGACGGTGGGTCTTTCAACACGACAATGACCAAAAGCTCAATATTAAGTCGTCTTGACGTATATTGGGAGAGACATCCTCCGCAACTAAGAACTCCTCCTCCGGGAGTTGCAAACACTTAACGGCCAAAGCTTCCGAAGCAACCTTAATCCATCTCATTCTCTCTCCCGNCTATATCCTACTAACATAATGGCAATAGCTCATAGAGTGCCGGGGCGTATGTTCCGGTGTCTCTTTGGGAATGGGCCTATTGGTTCGTCTACTGCCGCCTATCTAATCTAATCTAATCAAGTACATTAAGTCTACAACCACCTGGCTTCAGAAAAATAAGGTAACACTGCTACCATGTCCGTCGATGAGTCCTGACCTAGACCCCATCGCTAATCTATGGTGAGAATTGAAACTCACAAGCAATAACCGAGCTCCAAAGAACCTCTAGGAATTGAAACGAGTTCCCATTGAACGATGGAGCAATATCCCGCCTGAAACAAAGTTAAATCTCGTAAAAAGCATAGGAAAAGGCTGCTGGACGTCATCAAGATGAAAGGTCATGCTGTTGATTAATATTATTGTAATTACGTTATCATTATCCAACTGTACGAATAATTTTGACTCTTGAGAAAAATATTTTGTTCAAATAATTGCCTTTTGTTTTCACTGTTACATGCTTTTGCACTGTAAAAAGCCTAAGGCTTGTCGAAACAATTATGTTGAGTTATATAAGAAAATATTGAAAAGTAGAAGGTGTACGAATAATTTCGTCGCTATCTCTACATAGTTGGTTCGTGGAAGCCCCATAAATTTCTAAAACCTTTAGTGTGCTTATATTCACTGCAACATGTTTATAAACAACTTTACGAGAGGCTAGCACAATTAATTTAGTGACAGCGTAGATTGTTTTGTTGTTTACGCTAGTTGGAACTGCTTTAAAAGAAAAAAACTATGTTTACCAACATGGAACCTTTCTTATTTAAAGAAAGATCAGGCTGCATCTATTCCATGCAATCTATCCTCATCATCGTAAATTCGTGGCCACAAGCATGCATATTCACGAGGTGCCGATGCAAATTTTTGCCCTCATTTTTTGATAGCTGGGTCTTCTAGTGTCATAATAAAAAACTATATTACTCTACAGTTTTACTTTGACATTGGCGCCATTTTAATTATATGCGTGTATTTGGCGATCAAATAATATATATTAACCAATACGTAGCTATCTGTTTATGTGCCTGGATATGAGTTATTTTCTGTCACGCTTGAAGAACACAGATAAGCAATAATTAGTTCAAGTTGGGGATTCTGGACATCCCATCAGACTCTGCTATAAACAGATCATCGAAATATAGATCAGGTTGCAGAAGATGGCGAAACATCCGTGAGCTCATATTTCAATGCACTTCTTGCTTTTCCAACGTCAAAGCCCAAGCAATAGCATTGAATGTATCTGCAGCTTCTTGTATCTCTCTCATGCATCCTGATTCTCACATTCTTCTGGATATTTTCTTCATCGACTATGAGTTATCGCCCAAATTTAGTATATGATCAACTGAGCGAAGTTGAAGATATTCTACCCGTTTGGACTTAGTGGGTCCTAGAGGAGTTGTTCATAGAAGTGGAATTTGTTGTTCCCAATGTTTGTCAAGATCTTTTTTTAAATGCATTGACTGTTTCTGCATTGAAAACTACGGAGAGAAGTTTATTTCAGATATTAACTATGATATACGGGAAAATCTTCTGGCTTTGAGTCGTTCTTCATTCTCATGTTTGAGTTTTTTGGCAGTTGTCTTGCAGGCGATGATTAAAGTCTGTCAAAAAGTCTCGTCGTAGGAATGTCCTTATTCAAGTACTTGGATGCTTCTACGCTATTAATTGCCCCTGGGTCGTTTTTGCTAAAGAAACATAAGTCCCACTTAATTCCTGTACGAGACCCTCGTATGGCTTGTTCCGCAGCCGAGATGTCAATTTTGATGAGCCTACGTCGGATTCTTCCTATTTGTCGACACCGTTGCACTGATGCGGTGACCAGAATTGAACAATACACTGTAAGTTCTATATGCGGGCACACTGGTGCTTTGCACGAGGGAATTATTATATCCTTGGATTACTACTCAAGAATTCCCGGTAACGAATTCCAGTATACTCTGCTTGCCCCTTTTCACACTCTTGCCAACTTGCTGACTGTGTTGTAGTTTGCTTGTGTTATGTTGGTAGTTATTCCCGCGTCAAGCTAGCTATTGCTATTGGTTGACAGCTGTAAATCCATCTCGTTCATTTTCAATCTCGTTTACGGGTTCTGCGGGCCTGCGTGCATAACTGAACCTTCGTCGACATTAATACTTATTTGCCGTGTAGCGGATCATGCCATGAGGAGGTCAAGCTCCCTTTGGAGCTCAGTTCTATCCTTTGCAGGATGACATAGTTTTGGCTCATCTTCAAATTCACTGATTTTACTGAGGATATATTAAGATCGAGATCATTGACGAAAATTATGAACAGAGGAAAGGCCAAGAGAGCTACATGGAGGACGAGCGAACGACATGAATATTTCGTGGGAAAAAATTATATACCATTTGATTTCCTCCTCTGACGAAGCAGCTTTCCGCCAAAAAAAAAAAAAAATCGACCATATGTGACTCTCGACTTTTACGTGTCTCGAATTTTATGATTGTCATATTGTGCACCAATCTCAAATTTAACGAAATGTGCTCACTACTCTCGCATATTACGAATTGTCCTTCCGTCCGGTATTCTAAACGCTTACGATGAACAAATGTATTATTTAGCATTAACTTTTTTAATTTTAAATATTAGTATGCACTTACACTTTGGTAATACATGTTTTCTCCGAATTTTGTAATTTTATATTACCTATTATTCAGCATTTGCTAAGTATCACCCGCGTGCAAAGCGAGAGTGGTGATTATCACCCGCGCGCAAAGCGAGAGGGGTGATTATCACCCGCGCGCAAAGCGAGAGGGGTGATTATCACCCGCGTGCAAAGCGAGAGTGGTAATAACGTTTTCGTTTAGGACTTAAATATATATATATATATTTATATTTTTTGTATATTTCTTTGCCTGTCCACCCGAAAAGACGAAGGAGTTGAGCAATACTCATAATTTTTAGTAGGCAGTAAGGTGGGTTAATAGATGTGAAAAATGCCAAAACTTTAGACTAAGCTCGCAATCACAAATGACCCGCGTTGAATTTACCCTCCACCCAGGGCGATGGTCTTACGCCACACGGCGTTCTAGCTATCATCCGTGATCAAATCAAAACGCGATGACAATTGTTTCACTGAGGATGTAAGTATATATATATGTGTATTTCTTTGTCTGTCCGCCCAAAAAGTGGAAGAAAGGGTTGAGCAATGGTCATAACTGTTTACAAGTGGTCAGGTTGGTTGACCTAGATATAAAAAATACAAAAAAATTAAGTTGGCTATCAAAAATGACGGTGTTAAATTTATAATTCCTGACTCAGCACTTTTCGCTGGCGATGGTCTAGTTACCTCCGCCAACGAGGTTATGTTTTCGTCGTGTTTGTCTGTCACCAAGATAACTCAAAAAGTTATGAACCGATTTGGACGAAATTTATAGGGATTGTTAGGTATATTAGGAGGAACAGATGATTAACTGTTGTTGAAGATATGTCTATCCGTTTGTCTGTTTATTTGTTTGTCTGCCTCACTTTTCTCTATGCCTTTACTCAAAAAGTTGCGGATGGATTTTTATGAAATTAACGTGAATTGTTAGGTATATAATAAAGAGTAGATGACCAAATTTTGGTAATGATCCGTTTGTTCGTTTGTCACTGTTTTTTAATATTATGCTTGTTAGCACAATAACTCAAAAAATAAGAAATGGATTTTTATGAAATTTATCGGAGTTCTTTGTAATATTAAAAGGCATAAATGATCCAATTTTGGTGCAGATCGGTTTGTTTGTTTGTATGTTTGAATCATGTTTGTCCTAATGTTCTTAGCAGCATAACTCAAAAAGTTATGAACGGATCTTCAAAAACACTACTGAAGCTGTTAACACTATTGAAGGGCACAAATTATTAGATTTTGGTGTTGACACAAGAAAAATCATAGTCTCAGAACCAATTTTTATTTTTCGTAACCGTTACCTTGCTTGGCGGAGGCATGGGCTCTCAGAGTGCTCTAGTTATACATTGAATTTGTCTTGAGCAATTAATAAAGATGTTATAAATTGCTTTTGTATATGTATCCATTACCCTGTTGTAGAATAACGAAAAAGTTTTTCCGTTTAACTTAACTTAGTCCATGCTAGAAATTAATTTTACTTTGTAAACTATTGTGACCTCGTCTCGACTTTTACGAACGTATCTCAAGTATTAAAATTGCATCCGGTAATTCCGTTCCGCATCTCTCGCAGAAGTCGAGAGTTACATGCATAATGATCTCATGATGTACCAAGGATACGGAGCCAAAATTTATATTACGAATTCATTAGCAATGCCGGCTATAAAAATATAATTTCTTCTGCATGTCACCAATTGAAATGAATGGTTGTTTGGCTGAATAAAATTTGGGCTAAGAACGGTCATCGCATGTATTCCTTTAAGTGGGCAATTGCAGTGACTTCTGCAGAAATAAATTAGTAGCGGAATTTTGATTAATATAGAGTATCACCACAAATTCTTCACTGTCTCCCCAATGCTATGATGTAACCTCTTCCTCCATTTAGCAGCCCCTTACAGCTGACGTTAGTCGGCGTTTTCCTGTCTTTCATAAGTACGCGACGTGCAGCTTCATGCGGCTACAAGGGGACAGGATGAAGTGCTAAACTGACATTGTGTCCGGACGATGAAGATCGCAGCTACAGCTCTGGCTCGATCTTATGACATTGACCGTAGAGTTCGAGATCGAAGGGCCCACGAAATCAGGATTTAAACGCCTGGGTTTGCCTTGTCTAGAGCTTTACATGTAGCTACAGGCGGGCTGGCTTCGAAGCGTTGGACTGAGTTTCAGGATATCAATTGACTCGACGCCGTTGGGTAGCTTATAGCTGGTAGGAGCAAAACGACTCAAAATAGCAAAACCAAAGCTCCTGGACAAATCAAACTGTGAAGTATTCATTTCGTCAATCATCTTACCGTCCCCTTATACCAACAATAAAATAATTAATATCCGCAGACGATGAAGCGCTGCAGCACAACCGAAGCTAATTCAGGCGGAGTTAACCAACTCGGCGGCCGGTACGCCAACGGCCGCCCCCTCCCGGCCGTGACTCGCCTGCGGATCCTACAGCTGGCGGTGTTGGGGTACCGGCCGTGCGACATCTCCCGCTACCTGCTCGTGTCCCACGGGTGTGTGTCCAAGATCCTTGCACGCTTCTCCGAAACTGGGTCCATCCTGCCTGGAACCATTGGTGAGCCAATTGTTAAGTCTGCAGATTTATCCAGTCTTGTACAACATGTCCATTGGGAGTTTTAGGATATAAAGCTGATGAACATAGATAAATGCGCACATTGCGCAGCCCTGTGCCAACTGTCGCCTCCTCAGATCCTCGAGTCTGTCTTTGCATTGGGAACCGCACTAGCCTGCCTCATGTACCTTCTTAGCCCAGCTAATTATTTCCTACTGTTAATTCCAACCAGAGATGGGCATGTAACTAGATACTATAACGGCTGAAGTAACGGGCATTATTATTTGCTACGAGTATTGAAAACACCTTAGCAATCTAACGCCCAGTTCACACTGAGGGCTGAGCAGCGCGTGGCTAAGCGCAAGTTAGGCCCTTCCAAAGGGTTTTCTCAACATCTTAGTACTTCGTTAGGAATTTTTGAAGGCGGTTAAAACAGATTATATTTTTCTCGTTTTAGTAACGTGTGTGCAATCAGCAACCGATTCGTAAGCCAAACTTTTTATAAATATTACAGAAAGCCGCTAAACCACCGAGCGTAATGTGGCTCGACTAATACCAGTAGCTACGTGCATGTATTAATTGCGACACTACTGGTAATAAGGTAAGAAAGTAATCTCGATTACATTAGAAATTAAATCGAAACCGCGATCTATTTCATATTCAATTTACAAATTAAAACAAGAATCTAATTTGAAATTAGTGATGGGACGAATATCCGCATCGGCATCCTCGGGTATCCTCACTTTTTTTCAACATCCGCATCCGCGGATGTTGCATGGTAACATCCACAATCGCATCCGCGGATGTCAGAACTATAAAATCTGCTACAAGATCCGCATCCGGGGATGTCCAAAAGATTATATCCGACCCATCACATTGTAAGTAGCGAATTGACATCAGGCGGGTCATTTTGCTCGGTGTGACTGGGATTGGTTTCCATTGTTGCTTACCGTAATCGCTAATACATTAACAATGACGACTTGTGTGTATATATATCGTACTTATTCATGACTTGTTCTTCGAACGTTTTCCAAAATCCCAAGATTAAGGCAACTAACGATATCGTGGGAAATATCCAGAGGTGAAGATGCCCTTGTGCTTGGTTTCGTGCAGCACAGTCCTCAGTGTGAACTTGGCTTTAGAAACGTAGCGAATGGCGGTAAAGCCCAGATGATTTTTATCAAAAGTAACCGAAATTGCCGTTACTTTTTAAAACTGTGAGAAACACGAGAGATGAGCTGTCAGCCAAGAGAAATTTATGTTGACGGAGTTGTATCGTAATTCTGAATAAAAAATCTACGAATTTTAGGCAAGTATAGTATGAGCATAGTTATCACATGCAGATATATTTTTAAAATAAAATAAAATTTCCGACTCTAAAAATTTACTTTGAAACTTTTTCCACGGATACAAGAATGGAAATGCATTTTTATATTGGTAGCTGTAGTCTACTTGTCTACAAGATTAGACCATTGCAATGATAGGTACATCAAGTGAAATGTTATTAAGAAACGTGGGAACGTAAAATCATTCGTTCGTTTATTTTCTTTCGGCGCCATCGCAAAGTTGAGGCCATACGTCCCCCGAAATATATCCGAAATAGGTAATGGAATATTTTTTTTTAAAATTCGAAATTTATTAGCAAATTTATTAGCAAATGAGCTACCCAGAACATTCCAACTGCATCAAGCGAAAGTCCTAGTAAAAATGTATTAATTTTCTCCTTATTGTCATCAAGATTACCCTATAGGAATACAAATCACTTGAGTGAAATTATAACAGTAAAAAGCAATGTAACACTCTGATAGCTATAATATATCTAAACGTTTTGTTAAAGCAAAAATTACCGTAACAAATTGTTGTTCCGTGAACGTAGATATATATAGGTGTGATTTAAGCTACTTATCGGACTATAGTCTAAGTATCAGGGCACCGAAGTGTTCGAATTTGCAAAAAAATATGTGTTATTTATATTTCAACTATTTATGATTTTCTAGCCTTTAGAGTCACTACGGGCAACTCGCTTCTATCAACAACTACTAGTATTTTTTTTAATCGCGTGTTGCTAAACAATGTTACTTAAAGTAAATAACTGCCATGAACTTCAACCAAAATTCTACCGCTAATATACTAGTACTGATGACACATTCGCGATCACTGACCACTCAGCCAGGTTGACAAATTATTCAGTATGCAGTATACCAATACTTACCATTGAACAGTTAAGTACACTATTTGGGCATGATCGATTGTGCCCCAAAATGAAGCCTTCGAGACTTGACTTATCCCTAACTTCAGAGCGAAGCGTTGGCTTCGCTACTTTGAAGTTGCAAGTTATAAAAGCAACGCAATTACAGTGATTCACGGACCACGCGATACCTTGACTGGCCACTCCTCGCTAGGGGGGCTGACGGCAAATTAATAAAACCTCGATAAAATTTGTTCCATTCAACGTACCGACTTGAAGCAAAAAATAAACTGTTCTTGGAGACGCACGGACGGTAACTTCTAACGCGTCAAGGGTTGAAGACTTGATTTCGACCCCAAGCAAATGCGCCTCTAATGTTGAAACCCATGGCAAAATTAACTCTTGGCTATCAATAAGACAATAACCAGTTCACGTCATTCCTTAAATTATTAAAATGTTAGACTGCACCATGACTCTTGCTTTTCAATTATTTAAGATTAACGCAGCTATATTAAATTTATTGGCGAAGCTTCAATGTTGGCGCTCGTGTTTCACTGAGAATTATTCTTCATGACAAATTTTGTTAAAATCCTTCGCTAGGCAAAGACAGTAGGAATGCATGATTCCCTGAGAGATAAAGTTTACTGTTTGATAGATGATAATATTCGTTTTTCCCGTTCTTATGATATTAGAATTACTTATACAAAATTATTCAAAAAATATGATAGTAATATTAAGAACATCAACTATGCTTCATGTTATTTTAATAATTTTAAAATGTGGGTTAACCTCTTGACTTGTTTCTTTAGTTGATTGTACATGTCAATCGAGAAAGTGGTATTACACTGGGAAAAAAGTTGAATTAATGACAAGAATGCGGAAGGGAAGTTCTTCATATTCATTTCAAACTCGCTATTAAATAATGCTATCAGATGAATATCTCTTCGTGAGTTTCGCCTATAAGTCAAAATCGAATGTAGGCCTACCAACAATTTCCTAATTTGAATCGTCACACAAGCTCCTCTAGTCTCTTTTGTATAACATAAGCGAATCCGGCAGTCAAGATGGCTACACAGAATTTGTGACGCCTCGTTTGCTTTCGGAGAACCTATTAAATGGGTAATGATGCTCTGTCTCTGATCATATGCACGTACTAGCAACCTTACGGTACAATAAGTAGCACTCTTATCTTATATAATTGACCCGTAAAATGTCATCTGCAGAAGAACATGGATGCTTTTCAAGCGTCGAGTTTTACGGTTGAAATGAAAGCGATGCCCTCGAATCACTGGATACGCCAGGATTTTGCAGGACAGGAGGGAGAACAGAAAAGTACCTTGACTGTTGAANACATCCGCATCCGCGGATGTTGCATGGTAACATCCACAATCGCATCCGCGGATGTCAGAACTATAAAATCTGCTACAAGATCCGCATCCGGGGATGTCCAAAAGATTATATCCGACCCATCACACTGTAAGTAGCGAATTAACATCAGGCGGGTCATTTTGCTCGGTGTGACTGGGATTGGTTTCCATTGTTGCTTACCGTAATCGCTAATACATTAACAATACATTAACAATGACGACTTGTGTGTATATATATCGTACTTATTCATGACTTGTTCTTCGTACGTTTTCCAAAATCCCAAGATTTAGGCAACTTACGATATCGTGGGAAAAATCCCAAGGTGAAGATGCCCTTGTGCTTGGTCTCGGGCAGCACAGCCTTCAGTATGAACTGGGCTTTAGCAACGTAGCGAATGGCGGTAAGGCCCAGATGAATTTTATCAAAAGTAACCGAAATTGCCGTTTGTCGGTACTTTTTAAAATTGTGAAAAACACGAGAGATGAGCTGTCAGCCAAGAGAAAATTATGTTGACGGAGTTGTATCGTAATTCTGAAAATATGTACGAATTTTAGGCAAATAATTATAGTATGAGCAAAGTTATAACATGCAGATATATTTTTAAAATGAAATAAAAATTTCCGACTCTAAAATTTTTTCCACAAAGACAAGAATAAAAAATATGCATTTTTATATTGGTAGCTCTTGTGTACGAGATTAGATCATTGCAACGATAGGTACATCAATTGAAATAATATTAGGACAGGTGGCAACGTAAAATCATTCGTTCGTTTATATTCTTTCGGCGCCATCGCAAAGTTGACACCATACGTCCCCCAAAATAAATCCGAAATAGGTTATGGAATATTTTTGAGAAAATTCGAAATTTATTAGCAAATATGGGTATTGAGCTTCCCAGAACATTCCAATTGCATCAAGCGAACGTCATAGCAAAAATGTATTGAATTTCTCCTTGTTGTCATCAATGTTACACTATAGGAATACAAATCACTTGAGTGAAATTATAACAGTAAAAAACAATGTAACACGCTGATAGCTATAATGTATCTAAATGTTTTGTTAAAGCAAAAATTATCGTAACAAATTGTTGTTTCATGGCCTTGGATATATATATATATGTGTGTGATTTAAGCTACTTATCAGACTATACCAAAGTATCAGGGCACCGAAGTGTTCGAATTTGCAATAAAAGATGCGTTATATTTTTTTCAACAATTTTTATTTTCAAGCCTTTAGTGTCACGTGTCACTGCAGTCAACTCGCTTCTATCAACAACTACTAGGATTTTTTTGTTCCCAATCGCGTGTTTAGATTAGATTAGATTAGATAGGCGGCAGTAGACGAACCAAAAGGCCCATTCCCAAAGAGACACTGGGACTTACACCCCGGCCCTCTATGAGCTATTGCCATTATGTTACACCTTTTTGCAATTGCTTTTGACCAATTTAACAACTGATTTTGACAATGTGCAATACAGTTTAACCAATGTTCATTATGCCTTGACACTGTTCAAAACGGTTTGACAAAATATACTCTTTGAATGATAAACTAGCAAAACATATTGACAATTATTGAAGAAACTTTGACAAAATGCATATCACTTTGACAATGATGAAATTAAAATGACAAACGGAAACTTAGTTTGACAATTCTTAGATTTCTCTTTGACAATCTTGATCAATGTTGTCAATCATAGAAATAGTTTGACAATTGCT
>LQNS02000304.1:5314103-5327749 GCA_001587735.2 Parhyale hawaiensis
TTTCAAGCGTCGAGTTTTACGGTTGAAATGAAAGCGATGCCCTCGAATCACTGGATACGCCAGGATTTTGCAGGACAGGAGGGAGAACAGAAAAGTACCTTGACTGTTGAAGAAATTATTTCAACAAAAAAATTGAAGTACATTGGTAGCGGTGGTTAAACCAGGAGAATACTACTATTACAACTGCATGGGACATGCCGCATGCGCAACAATAAACGATGGGGAATATACCGTACATTGTGTTTAAACAGCACATCGTCTGCGTCTTTTTAGTGAAATTCGTGTTTCACTGTGGTAGGCATCTCATAAATAACTATATGCAGATATCAATAGGTNACAATAAACGATGGGGAATATACCGTACATTGTGTTTAAACAGCACATCGTCTGCGTCTTTTTAGTGAAATTCGTGTTTCACTGTGGTAGGCATCTCATAAATAACTATATGCAGATATCAATAGGTTATATATGTATTGAATGTTACGGTCTATCGATTTATGATCTGATACCTAGACTACTCGATACAGGACTGTCCACTCCTCTCAAGTAGGCCTGACGGCAAATTGATAAAATTTCGATAAAATCTTTTCCTGTTAATTTAGCGACCTCTAACAAAATAGGAAAAATCAAATAACTGTTCTTGAAGGCGCAAGGAGTGCATTTGCTAAAAGAATCACATACATGTGATCACTAGCTAAAAGTAAATTTTAAAATTAATTTTAGCGAATTTTAAGTTATTTTGTTGCCAGAAAATCCAGTGTTCGTCGTCCACCGTTGACAGCTATAAACGAATTCGTATTTCTTAATTTCCTTGCTGATTAACGCATTTTTCTATCGTTACCATCACATTCCTTTTCGTTTGAGGTCGCGATATTGACTGGAAAAGGTTTGATCAAGGTTTTATCAATTTGCCATCATGTCACCTAGGGATAGTGTCCATTCGAACACAAGGGATTTTAAAGCGTTCTCTATTCAGACTTTCGTAAGGTTTCGCCTTGGAACTAAATTATCGAGAAAAAATTCTATGTATTGACGGATACTTAACCCTTAGATTTCTCACCAGCTTCCCGCTGTTTGAAGTATTTTGCATCAACGACTCAGGTTCTTGTGTAATTTGAACAGGAAGGAAAGAGCTTAACGGGAAGACTAACGTCGGACTAGCACCGAAAAATGACGTCATCGATGACGTGACGCCAACGGAAGGTACAGCTGAACAGCCTATGAGTATTTTGATTAATTTCGAAAGAAAAATCGTAGTAAATTGACAATTTTATTCCTTATACGCATAAATAAATGAAAACTATATACTAATTGAACAATAAGCAGTTATCAATATAAATTGCAATGGAGGTTGGTGGAAACTTTCACAGTACAAGCGGCAAGATCTGGGCCGGTATGTCGTCCTGATTCAGCTTCTTCTTTGGAGTGAAGCCTTAAATTACACTTCATATTCAGTTCACAGTGCTCTTCGCAAAACCTATTTAAGCATATCTCCAGCGACTTAAGCTGCACCTACACACTAAATACGGTAGTATGGCTGTCGTCGAGTACAGAAAGTTTCAGTAGTAAATGTTCCCATAGTTTCTCTCGCGTCAGGAATATACTACTGTTTATATTTTTGGTTAGGATTAAAAGCCCAACCAATGAACGCCTGAGCTCCAATCCTCCAATACTTCGACTCGTCGGTGTGACGTCATTTGGCTACATGCGGTCACGGCTAAGTTTTATTTTAGTCCCATTGAATCCTCCCGTTACACTCTTTGCATCCTGGATTTAAATAAATTTCATCATCTCTTTGCCGTAGAAAGAAGCGTAAAATGAAGATCAGTTTTTCTTCAAGTTTCGTATACCATTTCTGCAATACTTCTTGCATCCAGAAGTGAATCAATTGACTTCTACTCAAGGAAGAATGACAATAATTTGCAATGGCGAGTTGGTGGCGTTCACCTTTCACTACAATAATTAAAGTAATCAAGCAGGCTGGTATAATAATTATTGCTAGGCGGAATCACAACTGTGAAGATAAATAAATCAGATACGCCCATGTGATCATGTACCGCAGTTTCACCGACCGATACACATACATCATAATATGGTATACTTGAAGAAGGTGACACTCTACTCGCGCCATAACATAGTTAGGGAATCTTGTTTTATCTGTGTCTTGGACGCAGCTTTCTGCCAGCCTCACTCTGGTAATTCGGAAATATTTTCATAACAATCAAATTTTTAAAGATACAAAATTTGATTCGACCGCATAGATCAAAATGAGATCCAACGCAGCTTCTTCCTTTTTTACGCTTATGGAATTCTGCATAGCCAAAAGAAATATGAGCTGACGAAAGTGCACTCTACACGCCATGGCGTGCAAAATGGCTTTCCTATGCTAGAAAGTGTTCATTGGTGTTAACGATATAAAACTTTTAATTGAAATATCTCATACATTAATATTAGAAGTTCAAGTTTAGTCCTACGTTGATATACATCAAAGGAGTAGCAAGTTTTGCACATCTTCGGATTATAAGTACAATAAGATCTCAAGCGTTGTAAGTATCGAAGTTACGGTCGTTACAATACCGAGTTCCGATATCGCACTGTGCAATTTGCTGTAAGTAGCGAGTAAAGGTACCGCCCCGGTAATGTTTTGGAAGTAACGGTGCCGACCACCGATATCGTGCGACGGTGCCTATCACTGAATCTAACCCTCCCTATAGGTGTCATAGTACCTCGCTCCAGAGGGTCTTTTCTCCTAGGACTGCAGTAGAACAGAGAGTCCTTAATTGTAGCAAAACAACCAAACAGGGCTTAAAATAGGACTAACTCTTCAGTTTACGATACGATCAGGCCTTCCTCTAAGGAATACAACAGTCTGAAACTTGGCAAGCGTGGCACGCACTCCTTGCACTGCAGGGTGAAGAGATATAATCACAGTAAGAGGTACGACGATTCATGCATGCGTCAATTATAAATCGTTGTAGCACCAACCATATCTACTGCTATCTTTGGCAACTACAAAAACACTTGATGGTGTGAAGCAATTGTAAGACTACTCTATTCACTCCAGCCAGCTTGAATTAAATTTGTCCTATTTTACTTGCAAATGGACATTTATTCATACGTGGCTAATACACAGTTTCACACGAGCAGGAGGCAGCAAGCCGAGAGTGTCGACTCCCGAGGTGGTGAACAGCATAAGGAGATACAAGCAAGAAAATCCTAACATCTTCGCCTGGGAAATTCGTCGACGACTTCTACGCGAGCGGGTGTGCAGCGAGCCCCACCTGCCCTCCATATCCTCGGTTAACCGCATCCTGAGGTCCCTGGCGCATGCATTTAGTGGCTACAGCGACAGCGAACACTTCGAACAGGTCCCTTCTGACGGACCAAACTTCAGAGGAGACTGCCTAGGCAAAAACTTCAAACTGCGCCTCGATTTCGATAATTCGGAGCACAGGCCAGCAGATTGCCGTAATATAGAATACAGGCCCGAGACAAGTAATGTAAGGAGAAACGTGTGTAAATTTTCTGGAGCTCTGGCACTGGAGTTACACTTGGGAGCACAGCGTGAAAAAAGCTTGTCACAATTTCAGAACGTCGTGGTGCCAAGAGAGAGTAAATTTGACTGCGTTCTTTTCGACGAGAAGCGCCCTATTGCGCTTCTAACGCAGCGACCTTCCGAAGTACTTGGTAATGCTAAACGAGAAACTGAACTAAATAATGAAAATGCCACAGTAGTTGAGAGCGGTACAGTCAGCTTAGCAGGAAGAGTAAAAACCAAAGCATTTCCCGTACGAGAAGCAGAATGTCATTCCAAAACAAATCAGTTATCCAAAAAATCATGCGTCCGTTGTACAGATACAGGCACCCTAACTAGCACTACTACGTCATACTCACAAGCAGATCCCGTGATGGTAAATTATTTTCCTATGATTAACTCACTATCTTCAAAATACCGGGCCACTTTCAATGAAGTTTCACAAACTTCACCTGAGAAATATTTAAAGACTACAAGCACTAACGTCAATGTTCCAAAAGAAACGTCCAAATTGGTAACTAACAAAGTGATGGTCCCAGTAGAGGACTTGAACTTCACCAACAAACGCGCGTCCAGATTCGGCTATCACGTTGTCAATGAGAAGCTGGGGTCGGCTGAATGTCCGCCTTACGAAGATAGACCACCTAGTCATGAATATACCTGCGAACAAAGTGAAGCAAATCATAGGAACAAACATAGAGAAGTTAAACGCTTGAAGTCTTTTATGATGAGAGATATTCTGGCGGCACACTACTAGCTTTACAAGTTCGGTTTGAGACATCGCTTGGGTAGGTCCCATCTCTATCTTTAGTGTTGGGTTCGCTGCTTTGGATAGCGTTTCACACATGGGACATCGTTTCCAGGTAAATAGCCTTCGAATTGATGCCTGAAGCTTGACCCAGAGTAGCGAAATTAACTGTTGAAGTTCCGGGCAGGGTAAAGTTAGAGCTGAGCTGATGTCGATGGCATTGCCGCAATTGATGACATTTTAACCTTTTGTAGGTCGGGCGAAATTACTTTCGCAAGAATTGCGTTATGGAAGTAGCCACACGTGGTCCCGTGCCTGGCAAAAGGCAGGGTTGCCACTTTATCGAAAAAGTCGCTAAAATTAGCGACTTTTTGAGCTGTTTAGCGACCAAATTTTCCGTTTAGCGGCTTAGCGACTTTTTCAGCTACTTTTTTTCTGCGGCTTGGCGACTTTAGCTACTTTTTCCCAAAGGTTAATTAGCATCTTTGGTCCTGATTTAGCCTATTGACAGTTTATTTCG
Source organism: Parhyale hawaiensis (assembly GCA_001587735.2). Lineage (NCBI taxonomy): Eukaryota > Metazoa > Arthropoda > Malacostraca > Amphipoda > Hyalidae > Parhyale > Parhyale hawaiensis. The sequence goes on from LQNS02000304.1 coordinate 5,318,907, forward strand.
ATGTTGTAAAAATCATTGTCCTCCAGCTCTCGCTAGATACAACCATTATTTCTCAAGAAATTAAGCTACTATATAGCATCAGTGTTGCTGTTCTTCGCTACTGAAATTAATTAACTGACAGGAATAGCTTTGATCACAGTTATACTTGGAACTTCGTTAGTGACGTGAGTGGGTTTACCACGCCGAAACCTCTCGAGTGATGGTTATGTCTATGGACACTTCATTGGACAACTTTATTGAAAGACACCTATTGCTCATGTGAAATTTTATTTTAGGAAAGCAGATTATAGGTTATGGTTAAATTAAAAAAAGCCTCGTAGTGTAAAACTACCGCCAGTGATGATAGAGGGGTTTCGAAGACTGAAGTGCTGAGTCAGTGATTTAGCATTTTTCACATGTAGGTCAACCTGTCCGACTGCCTGTAAGAGATTGTGATAATAGGTCGCTTCCTTACGACAGTTTCTGAGTGGAAAGACATACATATAAATAATTATAAAAAATATACAGACACATACGGAAGAAAAACATTGTCACTTTTTCATGACCTTATTTGGGCAGGATACGCATGCTTCTTTATATTGATGATGCATCCAATATCGGCTTGTTTATAGTTCTTCCTGAAGATGAATTTGAATTTATAAATTTAGATGATTTGATCAGATAGTCGTCAAGTATAATAAAAATGATATTTACTTGCTGTATAATTTGGTGAATAGGATTTTTAGCTTCATAAATGATGGATGAAATTTCACATCGGCTCCGGTCTCTTTTAAATTTACACACTGGATTGTTCATAATTTTACACCCCTTCTCGCATCAATTATTGTACTCAAGATCAGAGAAGACTGGTTTATGAATATTAAAGTTTATGCTCAACCAGCTCCTGCAAATCCGACTGAAAACTACAAATAATTGATCAATCAGTTTCTAAAGAAATGAGCGTCAGTTTTTAGTTTTATGGAAAGTTTTTCTTTAGTGTGAAACCTTGGTAATCTCGCCAGCTGCTCCATTTGAATTACTGCATGTACGATGTTCCTTCATTTCTGCCTCTTTTTGAGCTAATAGTTTCTTACTTAAAGATTGAGGAACAATATACTATTACTTTAGACATTAGCGAAATTTCAACAGCAAGCGAGGATACAGAAATGAGAAAAACAGTACGTAGGTGTCATTCATACTCGGTGCATATTTACTAACAAGACTCACCGCAGCGTGTATTATGTCAAACTATTTTCTCTTCACAGGATAGGATTGCAATTAAGTGAGAGTTCCTCAAAAATCATATAATTTTCAAGTGCCAGCTCTGCTCCTATTATGTACAATAAATTTTTCCTTCGTCGTAGTTGATTATAGTATATTCATCATATAATAATCTACAATGTTTACGTCTAGATACTTTTTGTGAACTGTAATTTGAATTTAGCTCCTTTTCGGCGAATTTTTAGATGGAGTTTAGCGACAATGTAGGATGGGGAGTTGACAACTGTGGAAAATGGCAACTCTTGCATTTTCCCTACAGACTAGAACTTATGTACGTTGGAACGTCCAAGCTCCGACTCTCTTATGCCGGAGCCACTTTATACAACCTCACACTCAATCTGAAGGTAAGATATTCAAATAGCGCGTCGTTCACGTTACCGCATCTATGATACTGACTTTTACCATGCATCGGGACGCCGTGTGAGCGGCTTATTCGCTCGTCAAGTTGAACAAACGAGTGTAGTGTTAATGAACGTCTCATGAGGGTGAACTTCATGTACGTTGGCCCTGTATGCCTAGAACTGAACTGTTAACTCTAGCAGTAGAAAGGAAAACGTCTACTCTGTCATCTCAAAAGGGGGGTTGCTGTGAAGGTAACACCTGAAACTCGACTCAAAGTGGTGATGCCAACGCTCCTGTCTGAAATCCAGGACAAGTCAGGCCAAGATGGCTTAGCTTAATTCGACTTCATAGAGGCCAGCAGTGGCCTCTTTCACAATCTGTTAGCAAAGTCTTTGGCGCAGGAAATTGTTCTGTCTGATGCATAACACTGAGAGGGTCATATAGGTTACCTTAGCCTCGCCCAAGTCTTCTAAATGTCTTCCTTTTCACCCTTTGTGCCCACTTTACTTTCTTCGCCTTTCATACTTGTGCTGATGATACTTTATTCTCTTCTTCCTCTCATTTCCGAACGCCCTTATGCGTGGGCTTTGCGCTTCTAGCGCATACTGTCTGTCTTTCTTTTTCTCGTCATGAAGCACCTATGGGGAAAATTAATGCACATTTTCGCTTACCAATATTCACAATGTAACAGCTACAATATACGACGGCCGAGGTTAGTGCAATATTACGTAGGATAAAATGTTGTGAGTCGCACTTGCGCTACAGAAAGGTTATTTATTTAATGATTATGCACGGTAGATATTCAAGGTGGCAGTGCTCCATGTGTCAATAATCCAGTCTCATTTGGCTCGTAACTTTCTGACGTCTCTGCAGAGCAAAAAATCTTAGGATCTCTTTATACCATGGAAGACTTATTAGGCTTCGGCTTGGACAGTGCTATTCCACTGAGAAGAACAGCTAAGGTATGAGTCGTTTCTTGCAGTTTGTACGTTATTACAAGCAGCAATGGTCAAGCTTTTAAAATACCCCCTACTTCCGAGAGATTTTAAAGTTGCAATGACGAGTAGTTTTAGCGTGACATTCAAGCTCCGTAAGTAGTAGTCGCGGCAACGTGACGGCCGAAGTGAAAAGTTGAGTGACTGAGCATTTTTGCGATAGAGTGCCCACGCTTTTGGGGCACGTTCGATTGGGTTGCCAAAGTCGATCTAAGCCAAGCCCACTTGACTTCACTTGTCCGAAAATGCAGATAGGAACTTTCATTTAGTCCCTTGGATTCGTGTTGCAGGTGCTAGAAGCAGCCCAATTATTTTGAGCCGACTGAAATCGCCGAGATACTGAGTAGTGCTCAGTTCGAGGAAGTCTCACAGATTATCGAACAAGAATCAAAGCCTTAAACTTTAATAAACAAATCGTAGCCACACCACATATCAGGCCCCAAATGCTTAATTTCGCTGCCCATTCGGATGTAGCCTAAATTTTTCTGTTCGATTGTTCTTAGTTACTTCCTCCAAGGAGGTTATGATTTAGTCAAGTTTGTCTATCTGTTCATTTATCTGTCTGCGTATTTATCTGTCACCAAGATAACTTAAAAAGTTATGGACAGATCTTCACAAGAATATACAGTGTCTGCTTAAGATGCTGAGTAAAGATAATTAATTTTTAGGGAAGATCCATTCAACCCCTTGTTATTTGTTTGTCAGCCTCCTTTTTCTTAGTGCCATAACGTAGAAAGTTATGATGAGACTTTTCATTAAATTTGCACGAGTTGTTCGGTGATATCACGAGGAGTAAATGGCAAATTTTTTTTATGATTGATTTATTCACTAGAGTGCCCGAGTTATCAGAAATGAAACCAAGAATTTGTGATGATCCGTCTTCTTTGATCATAATTTTCTTATTAATGCTGGGTCAGTGCAGCGCCAAGCTTTCCTTTGGTCATTTGCTGAATAGCAATGTTTTTCGGGGGCCTGCAGCTACGCCATTAGAAAATCATTTGTCTATAGGGCTTTGACCACAGGCCATATTGTCTCCTAATAAAGACCGAGCTCTGTATCCAGGATACTGACGCTGTCATATTGCTCGGAAGTTTTCCTCAACTGAAATGTTGTTCTGTTCAAAGAAGAATCCAAGTTAAAGAAAATAATTTGCTGAGAAGAAATCCTTGTGTTCTATACCCGCCTTCTTACCGCTGAAGAATATCTTGCCAATTGCTTCGATGGTTATGCAATCAGTAAGAGCATCAGCGGAAACTCAGGGCAGCTGAAGCTCGGGTAAAGGAAACCTCAGAAGAGATTACTAATCACGGTGCAAGAGAGTGCTCAGAGAAGCTGTGTGTATCTACATCGAGTGGACTTCAACATTGTTAAAGAAAGAACTGCATTCAGATATATTTCTTCCATCATCTCCAACCTAGCCTATTTTCTACCTATCAGTTTTCAATGAAGCATACAAACATACGCTTCGTTGTATGGAAAAAGTGATAATTACAATCAGGTTCCATAACAGCGCTTAGAGAAGCTGAAAATTATTTCGATGTCAGGAACTATTTCAAGCAAGAAATACATTCAGATAATAAAGAAATAAGGATCCCACTTTCGCCATATTTTAAATACAATCTGGTCATCGATCTCCATAAAAACGCATCCTAATAACAAAATCGGCAACCTGGCTTATTTTTTCCTCTCTATTTCTTTAAGAGGGGGACAAGAAACGTACGCATACATAAATATAAAAGCAAGTAAACACACGACGGTGTTTATTATACAGCTTAATTTGTTTGTCTCTTTGTTTGATTTTATGTTTATTAGCAAAATAACTCAAAAAGTTATGAACAGATATTTATAAATTTTACGGGAATCGTTAATAAAAATTATCATATTAAAAGACGCAGTTGAACAAATTACAGTGATGATCGGTTGGTCTGTTTGTGTGCATCACTAATGTTTATCACTAATGTCAGCAACATATCACGAAATGTTACCAACAAATCTGCAAGAAGCTGTTAAATTATCATTGTCGGAAGGTACCAATGACCAAATTTTGGTGCTGATATATATGAAATCATCGTTTCAGAATCAATATGGTTTTTTTGTCAACGTTGCCTGGCTTGGCGGAGATATGCGCTCTCAGAGTGTTCTAGTTTGTGATATTATCTTGAATCTTGAAAGTGTTCCGAATATTTGAAAAAATGATCAAGGTCTGGTGCAATAGGGTATGAGACAAGAGATTCTTGGCCCAAAGTAGTACATAATTCTAGCAGTTACAAGTTTACACTTTGATAGAGAGCAAATGACAAATGCCGTATCGAGTGACGTAATCAGATTATGTAGTAGTTACTTGTGTTCTCTCGTTGGCTGAGTAACAGAGTCTCTGCATCGAGTGCAACAGTCCCGAATTCAAGTCTCGCATTCACACTACATTTATTATTCCGATTTTTCGAGGCTTGCGAACTTCCCACTAGAAATTTACAAACTGACTCTTAGCATATACTAATCTGGCTCAAAATTCCATGATTAACCCTTTCCCACATGAATTCCTTGGTCTCTCTCATAGGAATAACAGTATTTGAAGAGTCAAATATATGATACGACATGAGAGAGAAGAATAATAAAACAAAAGAAAAATTTTGATATGTATGTTAACTGGAATCGTATTGAAAAAGACCATTTCAATGAATGGAATTAATCCTTTTAATCGAAATAATCGATCCAATCGAAATTAAAGTTTCTGTGAAGTATGTGTTTTGGCTCTGAGACACGCATTGAGCTCCATCTCATTCTCGTGTTGCTGGCCTAGTGCGATCTTTCTCCACATTCAATAGAATCTCAAGATCGGGAGAGCTCAGTTGAGCTGATCGAGGGAAAACAGAAAAAACATTTATATACTAAAACAGTTTAGAGCTTCGATGAGATGTTACTCGTTTAACAGCTGTGGTAATGCAGTATATTTTGCAAGACGAATCATTCTTGTACCTCCCCTCGCCAGTCACCGAAGAACCTTTGATTGTTTATAAACCCCATAACTAAAACATTGCCAGAGAGCTGAACTTTTCTTAATCATTTATGGTTTAGTGTTGAAGTAATTCAAAAGTAAGAAGTGCAGCATTAGGGAGAAACGTGTTTTGTTATATTTCGTATTAACTTTATATCCACCCTAAAATCTTCATGCGTACAGCTCATTATCTTTATTTTTCAATCTTTTAGTCTTGTTGTAATGCCTTTGTTCGATAAGACTTCTCAGTTATATGTTTTTGAAACATACATTATAAGTTATAAGCTTTGTCACAATCATCATTCGCTATGTAAAGGAAATGAAAAAAATTGCAGCTGAAACTGAAATTGCAGTATTTTTATTGGCCTCTCATACACCAATATTATTGTATATGCTGGGTATGTAGGAAACACTAGTATTATGAGCTACAGCATTTACATGAAACGAGAACGATACAGAGTTTGATTTCCACCAATAACTATACCAAGTCTCTGGAGACCCGGATGGTTCAGCTGTTTATTATAAGTGCTTAAAATAATACTAATGATCATCGCTTTGCAAGAGCAGTACATTTCACCGCTCATACATATGTCTTCTCTGCGAACCAACACTATGCAAAACTGGTGACCTAGTAGGAAACCTCCGTCTGCAGCATGGTACAACCTCTCGCTACAGCAGCAAGATAGACACTGAGCGCCGAAACTGCCCAAGAAGCGTGACACAATAGTACAGACCGACACTGTCACTCATACAGCACCGCGAGTACAACGCAATGTGGGCTGTAGCAATGTCTCTGTACACCAAGTCTACACCAAAAACATTCCGTGGTATTCTCCATGCAACCAAACACGTATTTATCCCAGCTGGTTTTGTTAAGATGCGCTGACCAAACGCTTGCATTACGTCAAGATATATACCTGTATTGAACAAAATGCCCGAAGGCAAACAAAAATGATAATAAAATCTTGATCAATATTCACTGTGTAGTCTTCAAACGAATCTTTGGGCATACTGTGAAATAGATTGAAAAAACGAAATAGAACAAGTGCCTTCGAAAATGTGGGTATCTGGAGATGCCCAGTGCACAAATATTCAATGATATGGTCAAATAAGCTTGACGGAAATAGTGCTTCAGGACCAGATGATGTTCCTGTAACAAGCCTCAAAATGCACAAGCTAAGTATTTCATATCATCTTGACTTTATGTAGCATAAGTCATTGGATGATGGGGTGATGCCGAGTAAATGAAAATATGCAATAATTACTCCAGTCCCCAAAACTGGAAGTAGTACGGATCCAGCTGGCGATAAACCTGTCTCACATCATGAGCCGCTTAGTGAAAACAATCGAAAGGGGGTTTCGTATGACATACATTAATCCTACAAAGGGAGACCCCTAGCGAGGAGTTATAACGGGTTAGGTAAAGTGCAAGGTACCGCAGTCTAATGATTTTCTAATAAATTAATTATTTATAGATATTTCGCATAAAAAATCAACAGGCATACTCTTCAGACATTCATACATGAGTTGAGATATAATTAGCCTCATCAATTCAATGGTAAATTATAATAAGACGCCATAAAATGAACATTTTTAAAAGAACGGTAGAAAGCATACAGCGATATACATTTTATACAATAACCTTGACAGTTTGTCATCAATGCAGGCAATGTGCATGTGTTCGGGAACTGTGATCCGCCTGCTGTATTGCAGGAACTACGTATACAGAAGAATAAATGTACTACGAGTGTACACAACAATATTCATACAATGATACAGTATACAAGGGACGGCAACTGCACTGATGTAACTTCATTTAGCTATACTTATGAAAAATAATGTGCATAAAGCTTCGTTGTCCATCAGTAATTATAACCCTGAGATGAAGTTACATACAGATACACAGCATACACCAAAGTTGAAACGTACAGGGCTGCCGGCCGTACGAATACAGGGTGCGATGCACTATAGCGCAGGTCTCCCTTTATAGGGACCATTTATCATAATATCTATGGTATTTTTACTAAAATTTTTACACAAAACCCAGCTACTTTGATAACTTCTGTAAGATTGTATTTCGTATCGTCATGTTCAGCCACCACTCAGTTAGTGAAACCCCAGGCAGCAGGTTTTCTTCCTGAAGACTCAATGACTGACAGCTGCTCAATGCTGATGTTGCATGACAGATAGACAGCCCCAGCCGTGTAGCTTTTACAATGTTACAACGGGTTCGTTTTTGTCTCGAAGCACCACACCACAGCTAGTAGTGCATTCTAGGTAAATCGGAAATAAATAATGAGTGTCTCCCAATATACTAAGTCACGTCGGAAACCAGAAGAAAATGAAAAATCGGGGCATCCAATGGGTCAAGAAAATGCAGAAGAGGGACATCTACCGGATCCCGTATATAAAAAATAGGGAAGAAGAGGGCATGTGATGGACGAGGTGAACAAAAGAAAATGTTTAAAAAGACGGACACCTGACAGGCAGGAAACCGAGAGACTATAATAATATTTAATTAATGGAGATTAGTGAACGTTGCGTCTTTTTTCCTACCGAGATGGCCGTTGTTGCTGCATGAGAATGCCTCTGAGACAGCAAACTAAGTCTTTATAGAAAACTAGTGGATCCGTGCGTAAAAAAATTCACGCAATAATCGAGATTTTCTATTAATATAGGCCGTTGCGGAATCTTCTCAGAATAGATTCATTTTCTTTACTGATCCATAGTCTTGTCGTCAACCTTAGGTCTTCTCTATGATTTGCCGTTTCCACATTTTGCCGCTCACGCTTGTCACCAGCTTTCATTCACTTCTGTAACTTTTCTTCTTCAAGTTTTTCTTGGCTGTATCGCATAGACGATTCATCTTCCATTCGTAGCACGTCTTCGCTCTTGAGACTGTAATAGTCTCGTACTTCTTATACGTTCCCTATCTTCGTTCTTAATTACACGTGCGTCTTCAATATAGTGAGAGGCAGATGTAAATCTTGAGTAAAATACTGCAATAAACTTGAATGTAAATTCACCCAGTTTGTATACATGTAAGCGCTCCGTAGCCAAGATACGGTCTTGTGAACTTTAATATCTGCTTCACTGCTGTGCTGAATTTCTGGGATAAGAAAATTCGCCCCGTCAGAGAACGACAGTGTGAGGGATGATACGCGTGATATGGAGCTGATGGAACACATGGTAATGGACAGAAATATATGGAATAGCAAGATATGCTTCAGCGACCTACTCTGAACAGAGAT
>LQNS02000304.1:5389601-5400070 GCA_001587735.2 Parhyale hawaiensis
TTAAGAAGATTTTTCTGGTGAAATTAGTCAAAATACTCCTAGGCTGCTCAGCCATAGATTCGCCGATGTGACGTCACTTTTTGCTGCTAATTTTTCGTGAGTCCTCCCGTTACGCTCTTGGCTTCCTGATGTCGCTGGTGTGAAAATCCCTCAGATGACTGCACTTGCGGCCCGGTCACAAAAGCACGTGAGGCCGCAGGTTCTTTACTCCTGTGGTCGGGCCGCAAGAGGCAGTAAGCGCCCACCTTCTGAGATCTGGTCGATGTTCGGCAGCGGTGCGCGGATCATACAAGGAAAGATATTACGGCGGCCAGGAGGCATTCTTGGAATTATTTTTTCAGGGATTTTTTTATGCTTTTCGTGCATTCGTCAATATTTTCTGAACAACTTTATATCGCCGTACTCATTAATAAATAGGCTTCCCCTTTCACAATTTTCATTAGACATCAATATTTATAGGAGGACCACAGTTTTACACGTTTTGCCTGAATTAAACACACTTTACTACTTCAGTTTGATGGAACTTTTTGCAAGAATATGCGACGGACGAAAATAGCTACAACAAGCGCTTAAGAGATTTAACTATTTAGGCTGTGTTGCTCGGTTTCAAAGGCACTTTCTTCTATTGTATTCCTACGACCAAAAAGTCTATACGGCGAGGTTGCGTGGCCTGACATTGATAGGGTCAAACCATAACAGAAACGTCCTTCCCGGCGGTAAAAGAATAAGTCTGAAAATAACTACAGTAGAGTCAGGAACTTACCTCGCCCGATATAAGAGCAACATGGTGCCACAAGCTTTACACCTTGAGGTCCCAGGACGGACACCCACCCACTGCTGCTTGCTGTCCTGACGTCTTGACGGATTCTTTTATAGACGTCAGCTGCTCAATCCCTTCCGCCTGAGCATCTGTAATTTTCTTCGGGATTTTTCGGGGAGGTGACGTGGGTCAGAAAATGCTCGACTCTGATTGGAGTTCTTGAGGTGCGATGACGTCATGGCTCCTCCCCTCGCCGGTCAGTGGACAGCTCGTCTGTCTTTCTTCGCACTCTGAGGGATGAAACTTAGAAGCATTGCGTGTCTTTTTCGGCATGGATTTATCGGCAAATAACTTTTTTGTAACACGCATAGTGGGAGAGCTATTTGCAAAACGTTATCAGCGCCGATATACAAATCTTTTAGAGCAATAGTTCAGCTCGAGCAGCTGTAAATGCTAAGGGTCTGCGCCTAATTGTGCATTCATTTTAAGTTTTAGGTTGGAGCTGCGGTTACCGATCTAGTGTAAGGATGGATTTGAATATTTACCAATGGATGAGCACCATACAGAGTGTCTTTTACATTGGCAAAAAAGGATAATCATGCAGTTGAAAGCCTGCGTTGTGGATGAGGATGTCGAAGTGAATGAAAATCCTATAAACGCTAACATCATTTTTGGTTAGCAAAGACGGAAAGACCGCAACATACGCAAAACTTCGAGCTCTGACCTTCATTAGCGGGACAAAGTTATGCAGACATTAACTGAAGGCGCGGCGCAAGATTATCTGCAAATCAAAGACTTTAGATAACGGTAGAAACTACAGAGGTTGAAGATTCTTTCCAAATCTTGAGTGACGTAAAATATGTCCTTCAGCTCTAGACTTACGACTTCAAGGAGGCGGTATAATAATTTTCGTGGAATTCGTGATAATAAAAAATATGAACTACGAGGCATAGAAAAAATCATTTGGTAATATTTAAATTTCGCCTTGAAAACATATCTATCCTCAGAGGCATGCAGTGACATTTCAGAACCTTTAGTATGCCTTTGAATTTATTGTTAGTGATAATTCCATGGTTCATAGGCCGCTGTCGTTACCAACGATCAAGGTATTTCAAGAAAAGATGAGCTATTAATTAGTTTTTTCTGTTAGGTGACAGATCCTATCATCTACATGGCGCTAAAACTCTGTGAACCTTTCTTGCATGTCTATCACCTGCGCCAAGAAGGTTATGTTATTGTTGTGTTTTTCTGTCTGTTAGTCTATTTGTCACTTCGTCTGTCATCAAAATAACTAAAAAAATTATGAACGGATCTTAGCTAAATTTACAGGGATTGTTAGGCATGTTAGGAAGAACAGATGATTAACTTTTGGTGAAGTTAGTGACGGATTTTCAACAAAATTACAGAAGCTGTTATTACTGTCAAGGTTCAAGTGACTAAATTTTCGTTTAAATAAAAAGGGAATCATAGTTGAAAAATAAATCAATTTAACTTTTTGTCAACCTTGCCTTTCTTGGCGGATATATGAGCTATCGGAGTGCTCTAGTTTGTTTATTTACTTGTTTTTTGCACACAATCTGTGTTATTATACACAGGAAAAATAAACTGAGAACACAAGTTGGCGAAACCTACAGGCAAACAAAAATCTTTCTGGAATCAGGATGAGACGGACACTTAAGGATCGTTGTAACTTGGATACCGATTGCTATATACATCGAGTGTTCTAAAAAATTCGATTTCTGAAATTTAGTCGCGTTTCCAGCATCAGTAGCAAAAACGTTTGAAGAATAGCATCATTCTACCGGTTTCAAGGTTGAAAGGAATATCAACATTCGCTATAAGATGAGGAAAAATTCGAGCCTTGAAGATTTAATAACATTATATCAATGATTTGGATCAACGGTGGAGAGCACGCCAGAGCTCGGCTGTATAAACGCGTACGTTAAGTGTAGAGGGGATACTTGAAATACGACTGAACTAAGTCTTATATAAATATATACTAACCCTGGCTTACAGGCACAGAATTAAGTATTCATTTGAAAAGCAAAGGAGATGTTGATGGTGACCCAGTGGGCCACGGGTCGTTTGGTTATAACATTATATTAGTCCAAAATGAGCTTTTTATTAAATATGGCAACCATGAAACTGGTCGTTAATTAATTATTTGCTTTAGTAGCTACATATGGCATTGCCAGCAACACCGATATGACTTGACGTTAACATACAATATTGCTGTATATTACCGTGCCACGCGGGACCTTCAAACGCAATAACAGCACGCTTGGGGGATTAATGACGTTTTCAAGATTTTTGAGACAGTTACATCATCATATTTTTCATTAGCGCTACTAGCGAACTTATTCCTTTGCTCTAATTTGATTACCTTTCGCAGATGTCCTGCAGTATATATACAGTATCTGCTTTTAGTGCTTCTCGCAGTTAAACTAATTTTTTCAGAAGTAAAATGTATCAATAAAAGGATTACTCATAGGGGAAAAAGTAACCAAGTTTGCAAAAAAGAAGACTGCCCACCCTTGCGGATCTATTATAGTTGCTGGAAGCCCTCTGTTATTGTTTGAGACAAGGAGCTTCGATAGAGGAGGAGAGAGCCCTGCGGCCCATTTACAGATTCGCCAGCGAGTCAACCAGATCTCTTATGGCTGTGAGACGCGTTCATGAATTTCATTGGTGGAAGTGATGGGGGAGCAGTGAGTTTCACGGGGGAGCAGCAGACAAACCGAGTTACCGATATGCAGTTGGTACGTACGAGACTGGCTGCAGCCATAAGAGACTCTTTACTGATATGCGATTGGTGCATATGAGACTGGCTGACAGCCATAAGAGACTGTTGAGCTTCACGGACGAAACTCATGGCTCCCTCCTCTATATAGAAGCTCCTTGGTTTCAGAGTAAAATGTTGTTTGGAATATCCACAATATGATTCTGCTTGTTTCTACTTTTGTTGATTGCTTAGTTACTTCATCCGTGATGCTTTCATGAGTATTAGGTAGGGGGATATTATGGTCTCATTGAGGTATCCATGATACGACCTGAGAAGGGACCGATAGAGGAAAGAGTCAAGTTCGAATTTAAGCTGCTACTGCTCGCAAGTCATACGTAGAAGATTCACTGCCTAACTTCGAATATTTTTAACCTTTCGTATGCATGATACGGGTTCGATGGCATCATCATTGAGGCACAGTTTTTTCTTCTTTAGAATGTCCATAGGTTCCTTCAGTATTATATAGGGGGAAATTAGGACGATACAGGTGTGAGGCATCAGTGAAGAAAATTGTTTTTTTTTTTTTTTGTTTTATGGAATTTGCACAATTTCCAGTTAGTTAATATTGACTTACTGGAATCTATGGAGTTTGCACAGAACAAAACCAATGTTCTTCCTAATTTTTCCCCAATACTGAAGGAAGCCTAAAAGTAAGCGCAAAGACAGCTTTCCATGTAATCATTTCATTCTTGGGCAACCCATACTGCTATATACTTTTTTGAAATTGCTTTTGACCAATTTAACAACTGACTTTGGCAATGCGCAATGCAGTTTAACCAATGTTCATTATCCATTGTCACCATCCAAAACGGTTTGACAAAGTCCACTCTGGGAATGACAAGCTAGCAAAACATATTGACAGTTGAAGACACTCTGACAAAATGCATATCACTTTGACAATGCTAATAATAAAATGACAAACGGAAACTTAGTTTGACAAAGATTAGGTATCTCATTGACATTCTTGAAACATTTTGTCAATCAGAAATAGTTTGACAATTAATAAAACCTATTGATTAACATAGTTTCATTCAAATTTTGCTCATACAATGCCGAAAGAGGGCGCTTATTTTCTTATGTACTACGAAGAGACCCTTGTTTGCCTTTTGCGTATTTTGTGTTATACATTATGTATTGCATCTCGCAAGTTCGTTGTCTTCTCACTTATGGCTTCCAGTCCTCCACCTCCTCTTACGTAATCCACCTTCTTATATACTTTTTCTAATTCGTCTTTGACACAAATTCAGCAGCTTCTGACAATCGCCCATTGCTCTTGACACTTGCACGCTTTAATTGACAGGAAGCATTATGAGTTGAAAAAATGAAAATTTAATTTGACAATCACCAAACACTTTGACACGATACATTACCTAATTTGACACTTGTTCATTTGGAATTGACATTGAACTATTGCAATTGTCATTGCAACATAAAAGATTGTCATAGTTCACATTTATTTGACAATGTTTAAATGGAAATTAAACACGTATTTTACAGATACAAAACCAGAATATTTCATTCGGTTTCATCTACGAAAATTAATTCGGTACGAAAACCGGTGTCATCTATGAATTTACCGACTGAATACACATGTAATCTCATGTAATACACTACATGCATAATAGGTAAATTTTAAACTTACATATACGTACTACATATACCAGAGGCCCAAACTGCAGAATGTGTTTTCAAAGCTTTTAGAATATTCATAAAAATATAGAAATTAAAAGCTGGTAAATTATATTTTACTTTGCTAAGTGCAATCAAATTTACATTATGAAATTACAACCAGGTTTTTTTAAAAAGCAATTTACTATTGCCAATCTGTTTTGAAGCTCGTCAATCCATTTGCTCATATTCAATTTCATACAACACGTTTGACAAAAATTTACACTTGTCAAGCTCAAATGAAGATGTCAAAATTAATACTATTGTCAAAGAGAACTCGTAAACTTGTCAAAAATAATCTATTGTATGCCCTAATCATTTGCACAGTGTCAATGCATTTTGCATGTGTCAAAAGCGACTGAATTTGTGTCAAAGGTGAATGAGAAAAGGGGTACATAGATTTAAACATTGTCAAAACGATTTCCAAACCTGTCGTATTCATTTGACCATTTACAAAGTTAAATGCATATTCTCAAAGGGTTTTATCGATAGAACCCTGACAAACTGTTCAGATTGTCAAACAGTTTTGTTATATTGTCATAAAACTATGAGATATGTCAAAATGCAATAAACTCTGTCAAAAATATTAGGAAGAATGTCAAAAATATATGACAACTTGGTCAAAAGCAATTGCTGAAAGGTGTAAAATCTGATTTATCTAATCAGTTATAATACACTCGTATCATGCATACGAAGGATGATCAATGTTCGAAGTCAGGCAGAAAATCTTCTACCTAAGCTCTGGTAGCAGTAGCAGCTGAAATTCGAATTCGACCCCATCTGCTATTGTTCCCTTCCCGAGTCGCATGTATACTATAGGATACGCCAGGGAAGCTCTTATCTTATACTGATGGGAGTTCCACGGTCGTACTAGCAAAGTAAACTAGCTACAGGTGGGACAAACAGAATCCTATTATAATAGGCCAAAACTAGGCCAGATTGCAGATTTTGTAATGAAGTTGCGTTGTCATAAAGATCGATTACCAGGTTGTAGAAGATGGCGAAATTAGGATCCTTATCCTTTGCTTGAAGCACTTTTTGAAATCGAAACAAAGATATTTGCACCTTCTCCTAGCGCTGCCGCAGAGTCTGAATACTATAACTTTCTTTATACGTCAAACATATGTTTGTTCTCAGTTCACGACGTATAAATTCAGTAGATGATCAATAAAGCCCACACGAAGCGATGATTCTTCTTCACGTAGCAAAGACAATTATATCTTCTAGTTTACTGTCTCTCTTTGACGGACGATTTTTCGATTCAAGGTAAATGCTTAGATGTACTAAAGTCTAGTTATTAATCGTCCGGTGCCTAGGATACACCGAGGGGAATATAATTAAATTCAAAATTGTATTACTGATGATATTGGAAGATTTTTTCAGCGTGTCACCTAAGGTGGACTTTGATTGCTTAGATGACCTAAAAAAGAGAGCACTTATCTTTTATGGCAATTTGAGTCTGATGTTGTAGCGTATTCTTCCGAAACATAATGTAACAAAATCATGATAAATGGAACAGGGTTTTCAGTTATTCCTCTCTCTATCATTTACTTTCCATACTTTCGTTACTTATATGCTTCTGGAGAATACGCTACAAAGGCCAGTTAAAATTATCATAAGAGGGGAGTGCTCTCTCGTTCAATTCATCCAAACAGCACACTCCTCCCACCTTACATGGCACACGAAAAAATTTATTTAGCAAGCAGCAATGCATTACTGAATTAAACTCCCCGCCGCACATCCTAGCCACTGATGGATGAGCCTTCAGCACTTTTGATTTTTTGAAGCGAAAACTGCTCCGTTAAAGAAGACAGCAAGTTGGAAGAAATAATTGTGTCTACTGCCCAGTGAAAAATCATCGCTTCGTGCGTACATTGTTGATTATCAACTAAATTTATTCGTCGTGAACTGAGAGCAAACATATGACTTGATGTATGGAGTAAATTATAATTCAGACTCCACGGCAGCGCTAGGAGAAGTTGGAAATATCTTTATTGTTTCAAAGTCCAGAGCTGTTTCAAGCAAGAAGCGCGTTCAGATAAAGAAATAATGATCCCGTTTTCACCATCTTTTGCAACGTGATCATCGATTTCCATGAGAACGCAACTTAATTGTAAAATCTGCAATCTGGTGTATTTTTCGCCTATCAATTTCGTTAAAAGCGTGATACGAAACGTACGAATATATAAACATAGAAATAAATACACGTATGGATATATAAATATAGTAACAAATAAACACACGACGGTATTTATCATATTGTTTGATTCTAGTCTTCCAGAGCTCGGTTTGATACAACTCCATGGCCGCGTCATATGTGACAAGTCTGTATGCTAATAACATTAATTCAATCTTTTATTTTAATTCACCACTTCAGGTGAAAGGCTGTGGGAGCTTTGATGCATTTACTACGCCACGGTATTATTGAAGTTCGGAAAATATTAGCCCCGTCCTCTTTGGGATGTGGCGCTGTGTTAGACTTCTTGTCTGGCACAGCGCCGACATCGCTGAGGATTTTTTAACACTGCTTAAGGAGTTCCTGACTTACTAGGGCTCCACAGTGTGACACTGTTTGTTGACTTGTACATAGGGTAGTATCCGACTTATAAACGGTGGAGTTTTGGGGATAAAAAACATTAACAATCAGTATTATATAATAATTCACGTCGTGTTTTTATTTATTTATTTATAACTATATTTATATCTTTCCTGTCACGCTTTATGGGAATAAGATAGGAGAAAATTCAGGTGTCGAAGACGGTATCTTGGATACGGGGGTCGCACTTGGGCGCTCCAGCTGAGGGACCTGAGCTCGCCGGCACGATCCTGTCTGGACATGTTCACTGTTCAGGTGCCGTAGACGGTATCCTTCATACGGAGGTCGCACAATATATACATATATATATTCAATTTTTTAGGCAGAATGCTGAATTTTCATTAAAGAAGCCTCTGAACAGTAATAAGCACAGGAGACAGTGGGAGTTTTCCCGAGGTGCTAATTTTCTACCGTCATTTATAATGACGGTCCGGGCCGCACTCGTCTCTCACTCCGATTTGTGTGCGCAGATCGTGCGCGCGTGAGCGGCGTTCACGTTGGTGCGCCGCGCTGCCCGCTGTATCGCTGATTAAGTTGGGTTAGGTTAGGTAATGTTAGGTAACGCTAGGTAACGTTAGGTGGCATTAGGTAATGTTAGATAACGTTAGGTAAGGTTAGGTAAGGTTAGAGAGGTTAGATTGGGTTAGGTTGGGTTAGGTTATGTTAGGTTGGGTTAGGTAAGGTTAGGTTAGGTTAGAATGTTAGGTAAGGAGATTAGGTTAGGTTAGGTAAGGGTAGGTTAGGTTAGGTTTGCCTAAGCAGTGTTTATTTTAGTGGTGGCGCGTGCAGGAAAGCTTACGTGAACGCAAAATCGTCGTGAGAGACGATAGTGCGCCCGGGCCACTAGTATACAAATAAAAAACGAGCCCTCCCATCTGATCAGTTTTAAATAAAGTACTTTCATTTTCTTTCCACATGAAGCAGAAGCTCCATCATAGGACACCGTTACTGTGGCGAGCAGTGTTTTAGAAGTCGCATTTCATCAGCCCCGTCCAGACTCTCACAAAACTGTGTCCCCACTTTTGCATTTTTTGCGATCGCTGAGAATTTTCCTCGTCAAATCGCAATTTTGTCTCTTTTTGCACTTTTCCAACTTGCTAGAGATTTTCGCAAAATTTAAGCTGCGATTTAAGCTAGTTCACCCTGAACTCTTCAGTTCCTCTAACGCAGAACAAGCAAATTAGGTGTTCCATAAGGTTCATAATTACCAATTCGTAGAAATTGAATAAGCCCAAGCTTCTTCGAGTGCTGGTTTGCTGCAACTGTAAAAAGAAATGTGAAATTTACTACAGTAGTGACACTTGTTGAGTAAACTGATATGGCGGCAGACAAATTTTTATCGACGTTTTCTGGACACACAGTTGAGTTTGACAGACAAAGCAAAGCGGTCGTACGACAATGATTTCCTAACTTCAATTTGATACGACTACGCACCCTAGTGAACACGGCGTGCATTCAAATAGCCTCATCTCAGTAGATAATTATATATTGACTGACTACAGTATGTTCTTGTAGACGTTCAGTACACCACGTGTGAAGTCATTCGGTTACGGTCGAGTTCACACGTCATTCATCTCTATACGCGTCCGCTCATAAACTCGTCCGAATGTTTTGTAGCGTCGTTGCTAGCTCAACTTTGCGTACGGTACAAAAAGTTATTGAAATGTTAGCTGGCAGGTCAGCTGCCTTTGCAAGGGTCACTCGGCAAGTTGCGGATCTCATCAAATTTGGAGCGCACTAAAACTCAGGAAAATGTGCACTTTTCTGCCACTTCTAGAACACAGTAACGCATTCGGACAAGTGGATGAGCGAACGCGTTGATATGAATGACGTGTGAACGTGCCCGAGGAGGTATATATAATTAATCAATATATATAGACTTAGCAGCATGACAGCATACGACAAATGTTGCCACAGTTACCCATGCAATATCGTTGCCATGATCATCTCATATAGTTAATCTTTACATTTAACTTTCTTGAATCTATTTTTGATTTACCTTTAGCAATTGCTTACAGAGAACTGTACTTATTTTATGTTGCAACCCCGTTATTATAAGTATTTAACTTTTTTATGATAAAAAGTGACATTGAAGAGGGACTATTTCATTAAGTAAACTTTTTATTAAAAATTGGTGTAATAGCACCATTAAACATACACATTTCCCAATATAATTTTAAATAACTACTGTAATAATCCGCAACATTTATACGGTGAAATGTATAAAGTATTATCACACAACTATCATACGTCATGACTTATTAATAGGCCCGTGTGTGAACCAAAAGGGGTCCGTGGGTTCTTATGTACCCCAAAAAAGGAACACTGGCTATGAGGAACACTAAATTATCAGATAACACCAGTCATTTACAACAGTCATTTACAACGAGTTCTCAAAGCTAATCGTTTGTACGTGCTGCTGTGCCTTCGAAAACACGACGGTGTACCAACCAGAAGAGTGATAAAATATCACCCCAAGTTCAATATTATTGAGGGTGCGCTATTATCTAGTCTATCTATCTATCTATCTATCTATCTATATTATACTAAAAGTCTGTGAACCGGTCTTGCTTGTGTCTTGTGTCTTGCTTGTGTCTTGCTTGTGTCTTGTGATCTTGTTTGCCACATCTCCTTCACTTTTAGATAGGGAAGAAATTCGATGG
>LQNS02000304.1:5437978-5453199 GCA_001587735.2 Parhyale hawaiensis
CTTTAAACGATCTGTACACAGAGCTATTCTGTGATCTCGGATCTTCTTTTTTTTCATTCTTTTGTTTTCTCCACCCGCTGGGCTGGTTGCGTGGGGGTTTGTTAACCTCATGGAGTTTCTCCGCTCCTGCGTCGCCAGTCTGGTGTGATTTAAGAATAATAATAATACATATGTAAAACTAACTGCGGAGTGGCTAAATCGCCTCATGTCATTCCCTTTAGGCTCCAGTCTTGAAATGTGTTTAGAAATTGTGTTGGTTAGGTAGAATTATGACAACGCCCGGTTGCGGATCAGTGAGTGTGATTGTGTCTCGTGTACGTGCTGCCTAATAGTTTAATCATGTATAGCATAAGCGCTGACGCGTAGTTTTTGCTTTGCCAGTCAGTGACAATTTTTGCTAGTTCTTGTCAGCCTCATGACGTGTGCGAAGGACATAGGCTCGCCGTATGATTTCCCGCATTTGGTTGTGATGATAGCCCCAATGTGTATCGGATTGATAGGACCGCGTGTACTTTGAACTTTGCAGTCGTTATGTTGTAGTTGTGATTTCAGCTTAAGTTAATAAGGGCTGATTGTGTGGAACACCCCCAGTGCATGGGTTCCTCGTGCCTAGCGTCATACTCTATATCCCTTCTTCCTTCATCTGTGATGTCTTTATTTAGGAAAGGAAGACTTAAACTCTTGAACACTTTTTCACTTTGTAGGCTGTCAGATGTCAAACTAATCAGTTCTGTCGGTACTTCGTGCTCTGGTCGGCTAAGGTTGAAATTTGTCGCCGGCATCGGCTTTTGGTCGGATTGATCTGCAGGCGTTTTAGTCAGCTGTTGATGGCTTTTTGCTGAAGTTCCTTTAGCAGCGTTGTGGGTTTCCCGGTGCTGCAAGATGCTTCATTTGGGTTGTATTACATGTCCGTGGGACCTCAAGCGTGAAGTTTTAATAATGATAATATTAATGCTAAACCATAAACAGGGTGTTAATTCTGCGGCAGCGCATCAATTAGAGTAAAGATCTTGGCTATTTGCTGGACTCACTGTGCAGTATGGCGTCATGCTTGTGATGTTAGTTATTATGAAACAGCGAGGTTGTATTGGCAGCCATTATATATATAAGGCAAATTTGTGAGCGGCGTGCAACACCGCTGTATATGGCACCAGCGGAAGTATCATGCGCCATACTGTTACGGGCTGGTGTAAATGCTTCATGCAGCCCAGAATAAGTTGTGCTCAAGGCTCTCAGACTCTCTTCATGATTTACTGACAAATTATTATAAATATTTGTTGCGACAGGTAGTGTGAAGGACTGAAGAGCCCTTCTGATAGGTGGCACTCCGGGTATTTGGCCCGGCACTTACTTTTGTACTTTGTATTATTAAGTATGTCTCTCTTGCAGAACGTTGATAACAGCTGGATGGATTGAAGAGGAAATAAAGATAGACAGAACCACAAGCGTTTATCTTCCCCAAAATCATCCACGGATTCCAGTCTGTGACAGGTAGGCTTAAGAAAGGAACGTTTTCAATGTGTTTACTGCACTAACAGAGGCTTTGTTGTAGTAGAGAAGCGAGTGAAAAAAGTCTAATTTTCGGACGGTAGCATTGCTAATGCCGGGACCGAACCGTTTATCTAGAAACAATTTACAGTAGTTGTCCAGAAAATGGTTGTTTTTGAAACGTGTTCGGAGAAAGTCAACTTCGTTTGAGAAGGCAAAGTAGGAGGAGGATACATGGTATGCCCAAAATAGTAAAGTTTTTATTGCATTAATTTTAATTGATCGCAGCGGTCAACGAAAAAACATGTCCCGGGGCCTGAGAATGTGGGTTTTCTGTAAACCCCTGTGGTCAGCGTTGCGTCTTGGTTAGTTATTAAAACTTCTAGAAAAGCTAAAGAATTGTCTGATTTATTTTCGGCAGTGAATTTGATATTTGAATGTTTACTATTCAAATATTGCAGAAATAAATCTGAATCAGATTGATTGTTATATATGAGGAAGGTGTTATCTACAGAACGATCATAGTGGATTGGTTTGAACTCATTTGGGCAATCGTTAAGCCAAAAAGTTCCATGAAGGCATAGAAAAATATTTGCTAACGAGGGACTTATCGGGAACTGCATGGAGACTCCCTCTATTGTCTTGTATAGTCTATTGTTAAACATGAAGAAGGACTATTTAATGGCGAGACTAAGGAACGTTCTGAAGGTAGGTCTGCCATGTTGTGGAATAGGTCCGTGTCATCAAAAACTGTGCTGCAAATATCTTAGTTTCGTCTACCGGGATGTTGTGAAAAAATCAATGATATCAAAGCTGGATAAGTAGCCATTGGGAGGCAATTGGAGGTGTTTAATACAATCTCGAAATTCATATGAATTGCGTAAAGTATACTGATTAGTTTTTAAACGTTCCCGTTCACGTAATGGATCGAGGAATTTTGCAGTAGGATAGGACGGTGTTTTATAAGCAGCTAGAATTGGTCGTAAGGGGCTGCACGCTTGGTGTACCGTTGGAAGACCGTACATGATTCCAGGTGAAGCATCTGAATTGAAAAGTGGTCAATCGAATCAGTGATGATATGATGCCTTGGTCTAACAATTTTTTCTAAAATCTATCAATTTGTCGATGAATTTAAGCGTAAGTTTGAAGGGATTGGTATTCAAATCATAAACAGTAAACTTGGTTGTATCGGCCAGGATAGCTTTCATTTTTTGATAGTACTGAGTTTTATCTAGAATGGTAAAACCTCTTCCATTGTCGGGTCTGCACACGACAACGGAATTTTCTTTGTAGAAATCAGATAATAGCGATAGAACGGATCTAGAAAAAATTGGAGAAAACTCTTTATGTTTACTGTACGAGGTGTAAATGTAATTAGAATATTCTTTTATATTGTTTTTTATTTCGGTAAATGAAAAATTGGGGTGAAGTGGTTTGAGATTTCAGTCTGTTACCTTAGCTCTCGAACCCTAAGAAATATTTGATATAATCCAGTTTGAATATGGGTAGGCAGAATTCCAGGCCACATGACAATAGAAATTTGAGGCGCAGTTGAAGTGTTACGTTTGAGTAGTTAAAAATGACGTTGTCTGGATTACACGAGTTTAGGTTTGGAGATGCTCCTAATGCATTGAACTTTCTGTTGTGGACAAATTAAGTTCTATCTTTGAATTTCTTAGTGTTGGACTGTTTTTGATGACACGGACATATTCCGCAACATGGACAAACCTACCTTCAGGACTCTCCTTAGTTTCGCCATTAAAGAATTCTTCTTCATGGTTAACAATAGACAATACAAGCCAATAGAGGGAGTTTCCACGGGGTCCCCGCTCAGTCCCTCAATCGTTAGCAAATATTTTCCTATGCCTTCATGAAACATTTTGGCTTAACGATTGCCTAAATGACTTCAAACCGATCCAATATAACGTTATGTAGATGACATCTTCCTCATATTTAGCAGTCAAACTGATTCTGATTTATTTCTGTATTGTGTATATAGTAAGCATCCAAATATCAAATTCACTGCCGAAAACCAATCAAATAATTATTTAGCTGTTCTAGATGTTTTAATAACTAACCAAGACGTTACGCTGCCCACTGGGGTTTACAGGAAACCCACATTCTCTCGCATCGGGACAAGTTTTTCCAGTCACTGCTACGATCAATTTAAAATCAATGCCTTAAAAACTTTATTCAAGGTACACCATTATTATTATTATGTCCTCCTCCTCCTCCTACCCTGTCTTCTCCAACGAAGATTAATTTCTCCGAACATCCTTCAGAAATAATGGTTATCCACACCATTTTCTGGAGCACTACTGCAAATTGTTCCGAGACAAACTGCTCGATCCCGGCATTAGCAAGCCCTCTGTCCTTATATTACATTTCTTTCACTTGCTTCCCTACTACAACAAAGGCTCTGTTAGTGCAGTAAACACATTGATAACGTTCCTCTCTGAAGCATACCCACTTATAAACTCCAAATTTTCATACAAAAGCACATTTGCCATAAAATCCTATTATATATTTAAAGACAAACCTCCCACACCACTTTTGTCAAGTGTTATCTACCTTTTCAAATGCAGAGGATGCAATGCCTCGTGTATCGGTAGTGCTGGACAACATTTTAAAGCCCGTATTGACCAACATTTAGGTGTATCTAGTCAAACCGGTTTACCACTCGCAAAATCTTCACATTCAGCTCCTCGCCTACATGCTGAGCAAAACAACTATCCCGTCAAGAAGAATGACTTCTCAGTCATATAGACTCTTCTAATCCAATCGATCTCTCAACATTAGAGTCCCTCTACTTCCACAGAACAAGACCCAGCTTTAACATTAAAACCTCAGCTGTACCGCTTCACACAGTCCCCAATTAGTCCAAATCAAACGACTAAACAGGAGCTGATATCCGGCCCCTCCACGTGGCTATGTTCATTCGCTTTTTAGACTCCCCCATCCCGACAACATCTATGCTCCCCCTACACAATTAGAAATAAAGGAAATTTTCATCAATAGGTTCTAGGTTATCATTTTCTTTTTGATGATGGGATTTTTTTTTATTCCGAAGCATCAATTCTTTTTTATTAGTCGATTTTGTAGTTATTACCTACTCTAATTCAGCTTAATGTATGTACGACGTTATTGTCATTCTTGAAACCAGAGAATTATCGATATTGGATGCGTTTGATATGGTGGTTTAAGTCGATCAAAACCAAGCCCACTCGACTTGACTTGTCCGGAGCTGCAGACAGGAGTTTTGGCGTCGTCAATTTCAGTTGCGTTGCAAACCTTAAGAGCAACCAAATTATGTTGAGGTTGAGCCAGTAGCGACTCTGTTTGACGGTATAATATTGAGTTTCTGGAAGTCTCACTGGTAATCCATATCCCGATCCTGTACTGGATCGGGTTAGTACAAAAACCTGACTTGGCATGCACAGACAAACGGGTATACCATTTTCGTATTCAGCTCATCGAAGTTACCCTATATTAGTTGAAAAACCTTAAACTTCATACAAAATTTTTTTATACACTAGTGCTATTCATTGTTCTATCTGATACGCTACACACGATGCCACCGCTGAATAACCATCGCTTAGTAGACTCTATTGTCGCGATAGGCAAAGAGGGCTGTATAGATTATGCTGTGGTGAAGGTAAGTTAAGTAAGCTAATATATGCTATGTAATGCCATAACACAAATTTCGCAAAACTCTAAAAAGGCACAAAGTTTCCTGGGTCTTTCACTGCTAATTTAGCACAATTCCTTGAAAATGTGATAGAGTTCTTCATGGCCTACAAATAGAGGTCATGCGCCAAACCGGACACACGAGTTGTCTGGGAGGCTGGCTGCACTTACTCAGCAGAAAGAGCTATGCACAGCTTCCGTGGGGGCACTTACCTTCCTCAGAGATAAGGAGGGTAGAGGGACGTGAGTCGTTGAACCTTCCATCGAGGGCGTCATAGTACTTAACGACCCGTGATTGACTGCAGCCGGACTTACTCCTCTGGTGCCACTTGGCCTATATCTGCAGCACAAACTAGTGCGTGTGGGATTCCCAGTTGAAGGTGCGGTCAAGTTGCCTTTACCTTTGCCTTTATCTACTTAGCAGACTGAATCACCGCATCTTTTCACGGGTCAACGACAGTGGAACGCAAACCCTAATTGGAAGGAGACTCGTTTCTAGCGTGTTTAATAGGTCGTTTGCGAGCAAGGTTCAACGCTGAAAACACATGTGCCTAACCATAACATCGGCATTTAATGTTTTTGAAACGATTAAACAAAACCCAGTAATACAGGTGAGTGCTCAGGCAGCCCCTATGTATTCCCTTTAACATTTAGAATATACCACTATAGGACACTATTGATGAGGCACTTATTTATAGCTTACAAAAATTTTATTTCTGTAGCACCAAATATTGAAGAAGCATAAAGTTGCAGCAAAGTGTGCGTGCGTGTAGGTGTGTGTGTGTGTGCGTGTAGGTGAGTGTCTGTGTAGGTGTAGGTGTGTGTGTGTGTGTCAGAGAGAGAGAAGGTCGAGTAAGCAAGAATTATCTGGAATTCATCGGGAGCTGCTCAGCGACACCGTGCGTGCCAATACCGCCCGGGCGACCACACGGCAGCCGCTGATGAAATCAATGGGGAGATTTGGTGCCTGCAGCTGTGCATGTTCTACGGCACTGCCATTACTGGCTGCCCTGCTTTGTGGTGAGGCCAATACTGGCTGTCCTGCCCTGTGGTGCAGCCATTACTGCCTGCCCTGCTCTGTGCTGCCGCCAATACTGGCTGCCCTGATCGGTGGTGTTGCCAATACTGGCTGTCCTGCTCTGTGGCATTGACTATAATAGCTGCCCTGCTCTTTGGTGCGGCCAATAGTGGCCCTTCTATCTGCCAGTTTTCTACTGTACTGTACAGCTGCAAATGATTATGAAATAGACTGTATGAGATGGTAAGAAGAGATGAACTCTTCAACCTCAGAGAGAAAATATGATTGGAATGTGCGTCTATGTTGCGCCAACAGTCGAGGTAATCCGACGAGAAGGGAGTAGCGAGTACCATGTCAATGGCGAAGTGACAGCATCTGTGCGTGGGACACTGGGAGCCGGTTTCGAGTCTTGAATGCTACATGGGCACATAGCTACAGAGTGCCGCTACATTCCGGCCCCGAAAGTCTTGGTGAGGGATTCGCAAATTGACTCTCAGCACTAACTGCTTCTCTTGTTCTTCACACAACCAAATTTTCAAAATTGTAGAATTAAGACCGAAGAAAACATCGTTAGGTGTATCCATTGTATGCGAGATAATAAATGTTCATTAATATTAACAAAGTTTAGGTCTAGGGCTGGGCGCAGCCCTTCCCTTTCCGGGTATTGCGCCACTGCCGGTTCGTATTGCGGCTTTTCCGGTCCCTATTACGGCACTCGGTTCGCACGGCTTAGCTCATGATCGCCCCTAATTTCTTATTGCAAATTGCATTGATTGCTCGCTATTGCTCTGGTATTGGAACTGCATACTGACATTGCAATGAGTTGATACACCTTACCCGGGCAGCTCAAATTTTCTCTTCATAAAAGAACACTATTAGGAGATACTCCTGTATATTTCCGATTTTTACCGCCACCTTCTTGGATTTTTGGCTATTATCAAATATATCCACTCCCATTACTAATTTCCAATACATCTGTCGAAGAAAACGACGAATGGGGACACTTAACTATAAGCCAATCTTCTCATAGACTTCTATGGAGAAAATAGTGTAGACTTGCACACAACGCAAACCAGTAAAAAGATGAGTCAAATATTAACGTTTATATGTTCTACCTTAATAAAATTATCGTCATTTCCTAACTTAGCCAGATTATTGGGCATTAATGAACGCACTCGTAGGGCTAAGCCCCCCCCCCCCCTTATCTCTGCATCCTAACGATAACCATGGTTTACTGTCATAGGGGATAATCTGGTTTGATAGTAGTCATGGGGAGCTTCTAGGTAAAGCTTTCATGCTACTAACTGCTCCATTTGTGGTCTGTGGAAGACGTATGCCTTACAGAACTCCCGAGTATTCAATATAATATGCAACATATTTCGAATCTTCACCTAGAGAAATCTGCCAATCTATTTCAAAAACCCAATTTTAAGTGCAAAATGAGATAAAGTTGTTTTTTTTTATCAACAAAATCTCATCTTTAACTTTCTCTGTGAACTGTACTCAAAACCACATTGATCTCCTGCAGTTGTGCTCGTGCGTAGCTCTCATCCTATCGTACCAAGGGCAATGGTATAAAAATATGGAAACTCCGCTTTAGGGCCGCCACAGTTTCAATTTTTATATCGACAGGTTCCACCGTTGACGTCATATTTTGTTAAGTCTAACAAGCCCTGCCCTATATATTTTGAGTCAGAAAAGAACGTGTCTGGGGATTCCGCTCTTCGCGCGCACCCATTATGGACAGCACGACTTACCGGTCCCAAGGTGAGCTATGAGGGAAGCGAAGTCACTTTACAGGCGCTACTGGCGACTGTCCGTCAGAGCAAGTGTGGCAAGCAACGAGCAATTCTTATTGACCTCGTTTACTCGTTTATTTGTTCTCCAAATGTACACTGTAAAACAGTGGGTCCCAAAGTGGGCGGTAGCGCCCCCCTGGGGGCGTTTGCGAGCTCTGAGGGGGCGGTGAGGCCAAAAAGGGCGGTAGGGGGGCGGTGAGGCTAAAAGGGGCGGTAGGAGGGCGGTGAGGTAAAAGAAGGCTGTAAGAGAGCGGTGGGACAAAAAAAAAAAAAAAAAAAGAGAGAGAGAGACAGAGGAAGCAACGGATTACCATTGGGTTTCACATTCACTGATGTAAAGAAATACATCATTGCATATATATGTATGATATTGAAGATGATTCTGCTCTAATATAGTGAATAAAAGCTTGGCACTGCTATTTAGCCGAGTAGTTAATGTTGTAGAATGCGAAGGTATGTTAATTTGACGCTCCTACACAAGACTTGAAAATGACTTGTGAAGTTAAAATGCACCTTAGCCGATAGTACAGCTGAGTTTAATCTCTAAAGACAACTAATTTGCATTGATATCAGCTTTGCTGAGGTTTATGAAAGCCGCTTGTTAACCCTGCTGTATGTGCAATGTTTCATGCGCGAGCAGAGCATTACATCAAACTCGCCCACGGATGCAGAGTGCCAGTTGAATCGAAGTTTCGGGCCCTTTCCAAACTTTTTGCTTTCGTGGCAGTATTAGATGTCTGTTGCACAACTGAAATGCTCAGCTGATACCCTTCGTTTACTAGCCCAGGAGAGATGAGTTAATGTGTAACAGAGAGCAGATTCAAAATTTAAAACTAACAGTGACTTTCATTACAGAAGGGTTAACCCAGCAGTTACCATGAAAATGGCGAGTGTATTACAAGGGTCGTTTCAAAAGCAATGCGTCATATTTTTAACTCCAAAAGTTGAGAGGCTAGAAAGATGAAAGCGGCACCATTAGAACGAGCGAACTTTAATGCTCCAGAATTCATTTTTCTATGTAGTCACCACTATTCTCAATGCACTTCTGCCAGCAATGAAAGAGAGCCTTCAGCCTTGATGCTCCGGTCGTAAAAGTCTGCGTCTGCCGAGGTCAATTTTTTCACGGCTGCAATTACGGCGTTGTCGGGAAAACGCTCCCACGTAATGCGTTCTCCCGAGATCTGAACAAGAGGAAGTCTGACGGCGCCAGATCAGTACTAAACGGTGAGTGAGACAGCACCGTCCAGCTGAACTTTGTCACGCACCCGTGGCCTTCAAACTTGGGTGCTCTCTGGCGTTGTCGTGTTGTAAACTAAAGGTTTCCCTTTTGTTGCGCTTTGGTCAACGGGACGGTTAAGGTTTCTTGTTGCCTGTGGTTCCAAGGTAAAAGTTGCTACAATCACTAAATTAAAAATGGAAAACACGTCCCTCTAAAAACGGATCAGTGGCTTATGGGACACTGACGTCAGTACAACATTCCTCACACGTACTTATAAAAATAGCTTCAAATGAATGACATCCAGAAATGCAGTTGCTTAGTGTGCTCTGCTTCGAAGATGGTACAGTTATGCACATTACACCCTAGGTAACAATTGCAAATGAGGTTCAAGTATACAACCCTATAACTAGATAATAAGTTGGATGTTAGGGAAAGCAATTTATCCTCACTATACGACAAACACTCTTAATAGTCTGTACTAGATTTAAAATTCAAAGTGACATTAAGATTCATGTGTTAGATCCAGAATCTATATATGAACGTCTATACCGCTGGTCGGATAAAACGTGGCAAATACAGAAAGCCAATACCGAACAACAAGAAATTTCAGTAATACATATATTGCACAATTGTACAAAAGTCTGCCTTTGAAACTATCATATCACTCGTTGGGAAATATTGCAACAATCTCAGGTACCGGGTATATAACATATCAGAAATACATGGCACTATTCACGGTAACTTCCCAAAGCGTATTGTTTGTACTTGAGTTTAGATGTAAAATGACGCATGGGTTCAATAAGATCATCGAGCAATGCATAAAAAGCGTGAATACTTTGGAAAACAACAAAGTTTTTTTGCAATTCAAGTTGGGTAGGGGGTAAATTAAACCTTTGATTGCGTGTATAATGATTATGTGCTGGCACTAAATGACTGTAATATTTATGAAAAAGGTCCGGATCATCGAACACAGCGTGATGAATAAATTTCAACAGGAAATACTGGTATATATCGTCTAACTGCAACAGCAACCGTTTTGCATACATTGAATTGACAGACATTCGTGGGATATTGTTTGCATTGCGTCTAACATTAAGGATGATTCTGAGCACGTTATTTACCGCGACTTTAAGAGGACGTAGCACATTGTCCGAGGCATACCCCATACCGTTGTATTTTGAATCAAGTGAGAATATACTATTGCATGATATAATAGTAGGAGCGATCTCCTGGATAGGTATTTTGAAACAGCGTAAAACGCTCCCCGGGCTCTATTGACTTTACCACACAATTGGTCAATGTGCTTGGAAAAAGTGAGTTTGTCATCAATGATAAGACCAAGATACTTAAACGAAGTTACCCACTCTAGAACACTTTCATTAAAATAAACTACAGGCAGAGTTTGGGCAGGGTGAGAGATAAAAAGCATCAGTTTTGTTTTCTCCGCACAAGGGGTTAACCGATTCAACTGGAGCCAATCTATAACACTAGATATAAGTCTATTCATTTTAGCAACAGCAGCACAAAGATTTTCGTCATTAATGTAAAAAACTGCTTCATCGGCAAATAAAATAGCGTTCGACTCAGGGAAGTCGCCTATGTCGTTGATGTACACGTTAAATAACAAGGGTCCTAAAATGGACCCAAAAATAATAGGGGTATTGTGTGATGCTTTATCGTTAATTGTGACATTCTGTTTCCGATTGTTTAAGTAACTTTCAATGAGCGCCAGAACATTGTGATGTATGCCGTAATGTTGAAGTTTTGCTATCAAGATTCCACAGTTCACCTGAAGAAGGCTTGTTGTGCTTCATTTGACTCGCTTCTAATGCACGATCACCGTTGCGCGAGTCTCAGCTGCAGAAGCAAACAAGCTGGTGACTCTCCACCCTCGACTTCTACACTCAGAGGCGGAAGAGTAGGGCGGCCTGGGGTCCAGCCCCCTGCTGCACAATATATATATATATGTTTGGTTAAAAATCATGCCATATTTCTTCGTTAAAATATCTTTATCAACTTCCTCTTACAGACGAATTTTAAAAATAGCAGGTTGTTCGGTTCTGTGGATGAGCTGGCCAAAGTTGAATGTTGACCGGGTTAACTTGAAGCGTGGGGCATAACCATTGCGGTATAGCTATTACTACATAATGAACATTGCTCTAATTCATTTTACTTTTGCACCATCCATTTATCTTGAAAATTTCTTATGAGATAGCCAAAGTTCAAATTGTGCTTAAAACATGGTATTCATTGAATTCGTCTATAACCATTGACGAAGAGGTTTGTTTTTCTACATGAAGGGTTTAATCCGACTCAGGCAAATTAATACTTCCTGAGGCGTCGTGGGTTGGCACAGCGAAAGCAAATTGAACTAGAACGCCTCGTGCATGGCGTCAGACCATCACCCGCGGTAGGGGGCAAATTCAACGCCGTCGTTTTTCATGGCAAGTATACAACAGAGTTTCGGTATATTTACGTCTCAGTCAACCTATCTGACTGCATGAAAAGAAAAAAAATTATTATTATTATGACTTAACTCCTTCTGCGTGTTTTGGGTCGACAGACAACAAATATTCATCACCGTCAATTTTGATGGCCAACTGATTCTAGTTTTTTTGTCATTGTTCACATCTAAGTCAACGCACCTGACCACCTACAAAAAATTATCAACATTGCTCAACTCCTCCTGTCTCTTTCTAGAAGGAGTTACAAATTAACCGCCGTCATTTATGATGGCCAGCTAACTCATAAATTTTGCCATTTTTCACATCTCAGACAACCCACCTAACTGAATAAAAAAATATTATAGACGACTCCACTCCTTCTGCCTCATTTTGGGTGGACCGGAAACAAAATCCATTGCCATGATTTTTTATGGCCAGTTAATTCTAGTTTTTTTTTGCATGGGTCACATCTAGGCGAACCCGTCCGACTCTCTGCAAAAAATTATGACCATTGCACAACTCTTGCCTCTTTTTGACTAGAGTAACAGATTCAACACCGTCATTTTTGAAGACCAGCTAGCTCAAGATTTTTGCCATTTTTTACATCTCAGTCAACCCAAATGACTCCTCCTCCCTCCAGTAGCAATAAATGCGACGTGTGATCTCAGCGCCCTAACAAACTTTTGCGGAATTTTCAGCGGGCTTTAACGTATACATTTCTGACGTAGCCTTATTTTGGCTGTATTTTAGGATAAAAAGTTAAGAAAGTTACACACAAGTGCTTCACATCCTTAAATTCAAGGAATATATGGCAGTCATACATCAGTACTATATTATAATTCACATCGTGTTTTTATTTATTTATTTATTTATTTATTTACATATTTATATATTTATATCTCTCCTGTCACGCTCTATGGGAATAAGATAGGAGAAAATTCAGATTTCAAAATGTAAAAAAAAGTGGGGTACCTTGCAATCTTTTTCTTCGGCGAAAAAAAAAAAAGTTGGGTACCTTGCAATCTTTTTCTTCAGTATTAGATAGGGGAAAAAATAGAACTAATAAGATAGGAGAAAATTCAGATTTCAAAAGGCGAAAAAAAAGTTGGGTACCTTGGAATCTTTTTCTTCAGTATTAGATAGGGGAAAAATGAGGAAACCCAAAAGAGGCGGGGGTTTTGGTGAAGTGTTAATTTTTTGCCGTCATTTATAATGACGGCATGGGCCACTAGTTTTGTAATAAAAATTATCGAGTATCATAGTCAACGTTTGTAAACGAAGGCAGTGTTACCCAGCTCGTAACCCTAAAATTTAGGAGGGTTGTCGTCGGTGTCACCCGGTGTTGCACAACCTGTGTCGTATGAGGGGCCGGTGTTGCACAGGTGACGCCG
Source organism: Parhyale hawaiensis (assembly GCA_001587735.2). NCBI lineage: Eukaryota > Metazoa > Arthropoda > Malacostraca > Amphipoda > Hyalidae > Parhyale > Parhyale hawaiensis. The sequence goes on from LQNS02000304.1 coordinate 5,451,025, forward strand.
AAGACCTGATTGCAACACTTTCCTTACAATCACATGTTCCAATATTTTTTCTGGGTTTGACTTTGCTTGAGTTTTTGTCAGTCTAATTGTAATAAAAGTAGCAGAAATGATTCGACCTAGGAAGAATATGACTTCCGAGGAATTGACCTTACTGGAATGTTACCTGTCATAGATATTTCCTGGTCTTCAATGAGACATGTCTGAAATACATATATTTATAAGATAATACCATATTGTAAGTTTATAATATATTTATATAGTTGGGCTAATTGTCTCAATTTTAAAGCGTTTTCATCGCCAGTCAAGCAGAAGAGCTGTCCTCTGGTGAGGTCTTCGTACTTCAGTTGCTCAGTGGTGCTAGCTGCGGCTAAGCTGCCATATCGCTCGGTTTCAGGTGGAGTCTAAAATGTTGTCGACGCGTTTCGATCGTTTCAAGTGATCATCTTCGGGTTTTTGGTAGACGACAAGGGAAGTTTATTTATAGCTATCAGTGTAAAGTCTGATTTTGTACCAGTGCTCCCACTGAAGTTTTTTGTTTATCCCAAGATCCTGTACCAAAATTTCCCAATATTCAAGAAAAAATCCCAAGCTGTAGTATAATAGAGAAATACTCAGGAAATGTAATACTTTGCGTTGTCTTCATCAAGTCAAGATTTTCCTCTTCATCAATGTCTACAAAGAGAGTGACAGTGTTCTGAGCGCCTGGGTTGCTCATTATCAAGAAACTGAATGATATTCGCAGAAAGTTTGTTTTATGCTTGGCCGATTCTTTGTGCTTCAGTAGTGCCGACCTATTCATATTTTGTTAACGTAAATTTACGGACTTGCGCTAACAGGCACCTTCATTTTGTTTCTCCTGGAAGCCAGTCTTGGAACTTACAATCAGTTGCGGCAATGGCACACGCTAGTCAATAGAACGAGCATCGGCATCTTTTCATCCGAACGTTATTTTGAACTCTTGTAGACACAGCTTTGACATTGCCAAGAAATGTTGTAAAAATTTTTACCGTCAGTTCATTTTACACCGCAAGTACCGTTAGTTAACTTTAGGATATATCATTATGCCTGCAGGGATTTATAACTCGAAATTCTTTGCAAGTGGGTGCTCTTTAAATGGGCACATCAACACATTCGGAATAAATGATGACGATACTCGTTCTTTCGACTGGCGTGTGTTATTGCCATTAGGGCCAGTTCACTCGTCCCTCAAATCAACGCGTTCAGTCAAACTGATGGATGCGGCAGCAGAAAATGCGGAAGACTGAAGGATGAAGCACGTTCTATTTTTGAACGTATGTATGTCGTAATTTAAGTTCAGTAAACAAAAGCTGTAAATGCAGAATTTATTTTCTATAGCATTTTTAAATTATGAAAAAGTCGACATAAATGATATTGTACCTGTTTCTTTAACGATCAGAGTCACTCTATTCCCGTTCAACACGAGGAAACTAGTTAAGCCGAAAATGTTTTACTAAGAACACAGACGCAGCCCGACGCCATCTTTGATTTCACCACTAAGCGAATTGCTGCAAGTTTTTTTTCACTTTTATCTGTGTATCAGGCCATAAATATTTCAAAAATAGGCTGTTACTATCAAATTCAGGCTTTAAGATAATGGGATACGAATGTGACTTCTAACCGACGCGAAATATAAGCGAAATTTTAAAGAAACGAGATCATAAGTGAAGACGTGGCATCATTCATTTGACTGAAGGACATTTTCTACGTGTGACAGCGACAGCAAAGGTTGACTCAGGGCTCGTGTTCATTTTCGGGAGTGACGCGTTGATTTGAGGGACGTGTGGTAGTATCATCCCACTAAGCTTTCTTTTTCGGAGGCGATTTCATCCATTCACTATTATTCTATTAAATTAATGCCAGCACACAACATGGCAAAATCAATCGAGCAACTGGCGCTGGAGCTGCACTGGGGTTTATATATATATATATATATATATATATATATATATATATATATATTAGAATAGTTCGGTAGTAGCCTCTCGTTAATATATTTCCAGTTAAAGACTAGAGCACTCTGAGAGCGCATACCTCCGCCACGTGAGCCAACGGTAGCAAAAATTCAAATTAGCTCTGAAACCATAATTTTCTTTGCATAAACTCCAAAATCTAATCATTTGTGCCTTTTTATATTAATAACAGCTTGTTCAATTT
>LQNS02000304.1:5453256-5466324 GCA_001587735.2 Parhyale hawaiensis
TATGTCTTTTACCATTACTAACAACTCCTATAAATTTCATAAAGATCCATTCATTATTTTTTGAGTTATTGTGCTAACAAGCATAAAATTAAAACAGTGACAAACGAACGAACGAACAAACCAACAAACCAGTGACCATTACCAAAATTTGGTCATCTACTCTTTGTTATATACCTAACAACTCATGTTAATTTCATTAAAATCCATCCATAACTTTTTGAGTTAGGGCATCGAGAAAAATGACGCAGACAAACAAACAAACGGATGGACATGTCTTCACCATAAGTTAATCATCCGTTCCTCCTAACATACCCAACAATCCCTGCAAATTTCATCCAAATTGGTTCATAACTTTTTGAGTTATCTTGGTGACAGACAGACAGACAGACAAACATACAGACAGAGAGACAAACACGATGAAAACATAACCTCCTTGGTGGAGGTAATAATGGCATATTGTAAGTGGCAAATGAAATTCAATGTCGACAAATGCTCAGTAATACACGTAGTGCTGGTGAACCCATTCACCCCATTGATATTGAATAGGACGGAATTGGCTAGTGTCACCCAACAACACTATTACAAACAAACTAGAACACAGTCAGCAAGTTGACAAGAGTGTGAAAATGGCAAGCAGAGTGCTAGGATTCATCACCAGAAACTTCGAATACAAGTCCATAGACATCATCGTTGCCTTGTACAAGGCATTAGTGAGGCCAAACTTAGTATTTGCTTTTCAATTCTATTACATCTCTGTAAAGATATCGATAACATGGCAAAAGTCCAACGTAGAGCAACGAAATTGATACCTCAGCTGAGATGCAAGTTGTATGAAGTCGCCTAAATGAACTGGGTCTGATGTCTCTCGAGCAAGGACGACTCAGGGGGCAACCAATAGAAATATTCCAGTACTTGAATGGCTTCAACGACGTACCTACAACGGGACTCTTTGAAAGAGACCTTAATAATCGCTTGCGAAACAACGGTCAAAATCTCAAGCATAAAGTTCGAGAACAACCTTAAGTCAGCAGTTTTTTCCTATTTCATAGTCAGCATTTGGAATAGACTCCCTTCCGACGTTGTTGGTGCGGAGTCGGTCAACTTGTTTAAAAATCATCTTGATATACATTGGGAGAGACATCCTCCACAGCTAAGAACTGCTCCTCCACCTCCACGAGTCACAAGCACTTAACGGCCAAAGCTTCCTAGGCCATCTTAAGCCGACTTTTTTTCACTTCCGCTCTATCTATATCTTTAAGCTCCGCATATCAGCGGCTATCGATCATGCTTGCGTGCATTCATGATCATCTCTTTGGCTGAGATTCTTCTCCTCCTTCTTTTTTTCTTTCATCTTCCATTTTTTCTTCCTCTCGTTTCCCCAGTCCTCTACATCCTACTAACATAATGGCAATAGCTCATAGAGGACCGGGGCGTAAGTTCCGGTGTCTCTTTGGGAATGGGCCTATTGGTTCGTCTACTGCCGCCTATCTAATCTATTGTAATATCGTTCGGCTTCAGGTCGAGTCTTGAATGTTGTCACCGCGCTTCGACCCTTTCAAGTGGTCATTTTCGGGTTTTTGGTTCATCGCAGGGGATGTTTATTGGTAGCGATCGGTGTAAACTCTGATATTGTAGCGTGAAGGTTTCCCCTGTTTGTGAACTCTTGTAGCTTAAGCAGGTTCATAGACGAGTGGCTGATTGGTTGATGGCGCGAGGGTAGAGACTATGGAGGGTAGGAGAGGTGGAGGACCCAGGCGTGACATCTGCACTGATGCATCCGGGGTCGGAGTTACTTCCTCCCGTCCGTGAGAAGCATTCTGGTGATGGTTGCGCCATCGCTTCCGGAAGAACCCTCACCCTGGACCCCACGAGGGGATGAGGTCTGAGGATCACAGGGGATGGCAGCAGGTAAGGTAGCAGGGGACTGAGCTGGTGGGATATGGGCAGCCGTTTGTTCCATTAGTGGCCAATCGTTAGGGGGTGGGTGAACGGGGGCTGGCTGGTGAGACTGCTGGATTTTGGGCTGAAGGCTTTTGTAGTCGTTACTATCCAAAGCCGGGAGAGCTGAAGCCGTCGAGTCAAGCAGCAGTTGACCAAGGAAACGGTGTCCAGCGCCATTCAAGTTAACCCCATCATGTAGAAATAGTCTCGGTTCTTCCTCAAATAAGGGAAATAGGTCAATATATTCGAGCCCATTTTTCTCTGCTTCTTTTTTCACCTTCCTGTTGATGTAGCGGATCCAGCCCTGAGACGGGGCAGAATACTTATCAGAATAACATTCAGCTTTTTCTCTTTAAACTCACTACTATGGGTAAATTTTGAGGGGCTAATTTATCCCTCGATTTGTATAGTTTCAGCCTGTCCTTCACATTCATCACACTAAAAAGGATTGAAACGCATCATTTAGCCCTTGACTTGTACAATTTCAACCAACTCTGGAACTCATCACTCTAAAAAAGGCTTGAGGTGTTTAATATATTCCTCGAATCGTGCACTTTTATTTATTGACATTCAACTCATTGAAAAAGACTAGAGATGTTTAATTTATCTCTGGACTTGTACCATGTCTTTCGCTGTTTAAATCTCAGCGGCTCGGAAAAGGCCAATGATGCTTTTATGACCAGCAATTGGCCCGACTCCGCCAAACAAGTGAAATTTTACTGCTGGCAGCACAGTACGAGTCCCAGACTCGGCAAAGTCAGCGAGTCCAACATCTCAGAGACTCTAGGCTTTTAGGATCGTTCCCAAAGTTCGGAAAACTTTTGCGAGTTTAGAACTTTCTGCTGTAGCTACTGAGCACGAGATCGGAGTAGCCAGGGCAGAAGCATCGGTAACTAGAACACAAAGAAATAATCGTGGCACTCTCTTCTTTTTCGGTACCAGTAGTTAATGAACAAATGCTGATAAAGGCGAATAGTGATCTGCATATCATCAATGTAACTACTTACAGCATTTGCCCCACTGTGTTTACCTTCCCTTCTTTTGGTACAGTATTCATTTGCACCGTGTGAGGAAGCAGTACCAGGAATTATAGTAGATGCTTCATTCTTATGAACACGTGCCGTGTTGTGATTGGCAGTACGAAAATTGTCGTTACTGCTTCATCGTCATTCGCTAATCAGTAGTCGGCGCTAGCCGCCGACATGAGAATTCTAAAGCACGGTGCCCACGTAACAACTTTCGTTGTCGTTAGCAGCCTGGAGCCAACTCACCTACTCCGACTGCGTAGTCATGGCCAGGACTATGTTGACTTAAAACTACTCATAATTCGGAGAGTTAGTTGGAAGTTCACCATTGCCACTTGCTCTGGTGTAAAAATTACAGAGGCGAATGATATTTTCGGCAACTTTTTTACCCGTTAAATTTTATGCAAGTTGAAGCTGTGCAGCTGCTACGTAAACGGAGTAGCTGAGTTGCCTCTAGGCTGCTAGAGGCAACGAAAGTTGTTACGAGGACACCAAGCTTCAGCCAACTAGAGTGCTCGCGCTGTCATAAATTACAGCGAAAAAAAGAAAATATAATTTCCATGTATAAAGAAAGTAACAAAAATTAGATTCGATGATAGCGATGATAGATGTAAATAACTTCATTTTTCGGATATCAGTGTTGGCTGAGCATGAGTGTATTCAACTAAAAGAATAAGAATTCCTACTGTTGCCATTTTCTGCAACCTGGTGTAACTCTCGCTAATCGATCTCCGTTAAAGAGCAATATAATTACAAATTTGCAACCTTGCCTTATTTTAATCTATCTCTTTCGTTAAAAGCATGATACAAAACATACAAATATATAAACTTGTAAACACACGACCGCGTTTATTATTATTATTATTATATAAATTTTGATTAACGGTATCAGCACCAATTATTTCAATCCCTTGTTCTATATCGATCACTATATAATAAGTACTGTATCATAATCCATGTCGTGTTTTATTGATTTATAAAAATATATGTTTCCTTTTACGCTCTAAGAGAATAAGATTGGAAGAAATTCGAGTGACGAAGACGGTATCTACGATACGGGAGTCACACCCGGAATCTCTAGCAGAGGGACATAAGCTCGCCTGCATGACCGTGTTTGGACATGTTCAGAGATGTTACGGGAGATACCACTTAATTGACTGCGCCATAGTATATCAAGCTTTTGAGGCAGAATGGTGATTTTATTTAAAAAGCCTTCTGAGAAGTAAAAAGCACAAGAGACAACGGGGAGTTTCGTGAAGTACTAATTTTCTGACGGCTTGAGCCACTAGTTACTTTAACAAAATACAATTTTTCCTACATTAATAGCAAAAGGGTTTAAAATTATATGAAATGTATACGCAAGATTGAACTTCAGCGTCTACATCTCTGTGAAGCTTACTGTTGAGTATGCAATAGATGTTTATAAGCATTTTATAATATGACTGTTTGTTTGTTAAATAATTATTTGGAAACGTGAATTGTTATGGTAACTATAGTATCCAAGCAGTATATATACCAGAAGGCTAACAGCAGAAATTGCGTCATGCCTAGAAACAGTAACATCGGGGAATGATAACTTGAGACGTTTCAACAATTCAATAAGAAGGGCGAAGGAATTGAACATCTGGTGCCCCACAATTTGCGACTGCTTCCAGCCGACAGAAATTGATGCCTGACAGCCGCGTGGCCAATCTCTTGATGAAAACTTCATTGGAAATTTATGAGACGGACCTGGGGAAGCAAATCCACTGCGAGAGGAAACTGACAAAATGAATTCAAGTCTGTGAAGAGAAGGGGAAGAAAGGTTTTCAAAGTGATGCCGTAAGTAACCGAACACGAGGAAATTTAACAAGCTGTTTGAAAATAGGGCCGGCAAGTTTTTGTGATCGAAATTGATCAGCTGGTTCCTTATCTCTTTTGCCAACGATCGCGATCAAAGCGCAGAAGAAAAAGAGAATAGAAAAAACAGTTAAATTATAATTGATGGAAGAATTTGATAAGCCTACAATTTCACAGAAATTACACTGCATTAATAATTTCTGTAGAGCATTTACACGTTTCTGTGATCGCTGTAAAATTGAGTTACTACAGATGGAAAAATTTGTCCAGCCGGGTTTTCTGCTTTGTACAAAACGCTCCGAGTCTGGTAGTTGTAATACGAGTAACGTTTGAAGATTATTTAGTTGTATGCTATCTGACAGCTTCATTCAGTGTTTTCCAATTGCAGAAAGAAGGACTGGACATAGTCACCCCGCTGAGTGCAGTGCTCTGTACTCGGTAGTACACAGTGCGTAGCGCGTGCTACGTACAGTAGATACGCTCCCGGCACCAATGGCTCCACAGAGACTTTAACTCTTCTATGAAGGAGTAGATTCTAAACCTTTGATTTTTTTGAAGAAGTAAGATAATCAGGAAATTTGGAAAAATGTGGAGAACTATATTATATCTAGGCAGAGGGCAGATAAAGAGATAGAATAATTTAAATGAATGCATACATCAAGATAAAATCTAACGTTGATGATAATTATCATTCTTCTATAACAGCTATTATAATCCTATGTGTCCATTCTTTACATTGATATAGACTAGAATTAAATCCATCCCTTCTCTGCTTTCGACCAACTATTGTACTGTATTTCTCTCTGTTATTCCTAATTTCTTAATTTTTGAAAGAAGCTTTAGTTTTAAAAGTGCAGTGCCATTCTACGACGGGAAATGTAAATAAACAGTAAGTCTATGGGCACCAGTACACCGGTGTCGTGGACTCCATGGTTACTCTTATTCTCCGTGAAAATATCATACGTAACAGCATAATCAACCATTGCAAGCCATTTCTAACTTCAACAGTTGTGGAATAACTAGAAGCTGTTGAAACACTGAATTAATGCTCATATGCAAATACGCTGTGTTAGTGTGAGTGGGACGTAGCCGAAATACAAATTTTGTAGGCGGCTACACTGAAGAAATACTAGGCCATAATTCAATGTAGAGATACCACGTTAGCACGCACCTAGTAGGGCAGCTAAAAGACACGGTTACAGCTTAATAGAAATTATATACAACATATTATATTTAACACAATTTACTACATCAATACAGTTTTGAAAAATTATCTGTTTCCACATCGGGCCAACAAAAATTATAAATTGAGCGAAATATTCTCTAATGTTTTATTCGTGTGACGGGGTGTGCCAAAGTCATAAGCGTACGCAAAAATCGGTAATTATTATTTACGTTCAGGTACTTTGTACGCAAATTATGCATAGTGACAGAATTATCTAAATTATCTACATATTAATACGCTGGTACGTACCTACCCTTTGTGTCACTCTCATCATCGCTAATAGATAGAAGAGAACTATACCATTTACAAGTTGATTTACTCCATATGAAAGTAGAATTGATCCAGACGAATTTTGATTCGCTCCAAATGAAAATAGATTTGCTCCGAACGAAAATTGATTTGCTCCAAATGAAAATAGAATTGATCCAGACGAATTTTGATTTGCTCCAAATGAAAATCGAATTGCTCCGAACGAAAACTGATTTGCTCCAAATGAAATTTGAATTAATCCAAATTAAAATACATTCGATCCAAATTAATGAAGACTTAATCGAAGGGGCTGCATAAGTTTTATTACTTAAAATAAATCAAAGCTCTAATTTTGTAAATTTTACTGACATAATTGATGATATATTTTCTTATCATATGTTCAAAAATATTTTAATTTGAATGAGAATATGAGAGTATAATTTATTCAATAATCAATATAAGTTTCGTCCTTATAACTTCCATTCAGTAGGCATGAATAGCTAACTTCTTTAACATCAAATTCCATCCAAAGTATATAAACTGTACACAAAATTATTTCGCGTAGCCCGTTGACTCCATCCTAATAATATTTAGAAGTAACACTTAATATAGTGTCAAATACTCTAACATAATAAATATATTACAAACTAGAGCACTCTGAGATCGCATACCTCTGCCAAGCGAGGCAACGATAGCAAAAAATTCAAATTGACTCTGAAACCATAATTTTCTTTGTATAAACTCCGAAATCTAATCATTTGTGCATTAAGAACGTAATAACAGCTGGTGCAATTTTCTTGGAGATCAGTTCATAACTTTTTGAGTTATACTGCTAACAAACGTTATGACAAACATGAGTCAAACATACAAACGAACAAACCGATCTGCACCAAAATTTAATCATTAATGTCTTTTTAACAATACTAACAACTACTAGGAATTTCATATAGATCCATCTATTTTTTTTTAGTCATCGTGCTAACAAGCATAAAATTATTATCAGTGATAAACTAATGAACGAACAAACGGATCATTATCAAAATTTGATCATTCACTCTTTGTTATATACTTAACAACTCACGTTAATTTCATAAAAATTCATTCAAAACTTTTTGAGTTATGGCATTGAGAAAAATGAGGCAGACAAACAAACAAACAATCGGACAGACATATCTTCACCAAAAAAGTTAATCGTCTGCTCCTCCTGACATACCTAACCTAACAATCCCTGTAAATTTTATCCAAATCGGTTCATAACTTTTTAGTTATCTTGGTAACAGACAGACAAACACGACGAAAGCATAACCTCCTTAGCGGAGGTAAATATAGCATATTCTATGAATTAAATAAATGGGTAGAACGTTCCGGTGCAGCTCTGTGAGTATAGACAGTCCCAATACTTTATAAATTATTTATCTCATAACTACAACGAGATCTTCCTGCCTTGATGCAGCGGCGTAGTAACGCTCCACTCTGTGAACTTTTGAAACATTCCAGGGTTGATGATCCCGATTGCTTCATTAGCTATTAGCTATCTACTCCAGCCTCCTCATTCTTTGCTCCGTTCTTGTCATTCCTGCTGCTGGTTCAAGCTGAAGTAGTTCCATCATTCCTTCGCGAAGCAGTCTCTGTGTGGCTTTTCAAAACCCCCACAGAAATTCAATAGGATTCAACGGTATGAATAGGGGACAAGACGCAGTAGTTGCACATTGGGGTGGTCAACGAGTAAATTTTCAAGGCTGGAGTGAGCAGGAGCGTTGTCTATGATAGAGGTTGGTTGGTCTATGCCCTGTTGATGACAAGCCTCCGATAGATCTCGGAACCAGCCCAAACAGTCATCTTTCTTGAATGCTCCCGCGGTGTTGTGATGAGGACTTTGTGAGAGTTGGTCATCGTGCCAATAATGTGAAGATTGGCGCCTTTGCTAGCACGTATAATGACAAACGTCTCGAGAACCAATTTTTGATCTTCCTTCTCTTCTCCTTCAGCATAAGTTGAAGTTAGTCTCTACCCACACTGGAGTGCGGCCCTCAGATCTAATTTGGAAAAGTTCTTCATATACGTAGCGCGCTTCTCTTTATTTTCTGCATTGTTCATCCTGCCAATTGTTGGTCTGACTAATTTAGCAGAAAACAACTCCCCGCCCAGCAAGTTTTTGATAGTATTAGTACTGACGCGGATGTTGTGCTCTTGTCTTATCTTCATTTGGAGTTCCACGAGAGTCACGGATGCATTAGCTTCGATTGCTCTTGTCAGAGTTTGCACCATTACCGGCGTTTTTTTTTCTTATTGTTTCCTCCTTTTTTCTTATGAAGTTCTTTTCCATCTTTAAGCCAGTTGCAGGCAGTCTTGAGATTAACGCCGAGCGTCTTGGCCACCTTCTTTCTGGCATCTTCGTTGTTAAAAGCCTCCACTATTCGTTGTCTGTCATTCACTATAAAAGTCTTGCAGTTATTTGGCAACAAACACTTTACAGGAAAAATAAACCAAATACGTGGGCTTTTGTATCCCACACGGTAGTAAGAATACCATTCCTTGGATACTATATGAAACATTCGTTTAATATTTTCAAAGAAAACGGGTGCGATGTGCGATGTCTGTGCAAATGAAATGACAGCTCGAGAACAAAAGATTACTCTGTTGTGAGCGACGAAATTGATCGAACCTGTTTTCTTTTATTATGCACAGCTATCGCATTAAACAGAACAGAAAAGTGATGGGCTGCTGGTCAGTATGCACGGGTGCCGAAATAGTGAAAAAAAAAAAAAAAATTCGGATACGCCGACGAAAAATTGAGACGTGCAACATTATGGCGGGCTGAATGATCTGTACACTGTGGAAAACAGAGCTAAGAAAACGTGTGCAAACGCATAAGAGAACATTGTAAGATGTACCGTCGTGTTTCTTTGAGCTTATCAAGACACAAGTGTGCATGCATTACTGATAGACTAATGTGTGATTCACTGGTGAAAACGAAATACCGGTACTAGGAAAGGTAAGACGAGATGTAAGGTAGACGGACTGTGGAACGATAAATACACTGGGTTAAGCTGCGGACGATAGTTCAGACGGGGTGGATTAAGATATGAGGGCTATCCCAGTTAAGTAAGGCAAGTAAAAACATTCACTAACCGTGGAATTTCCACGGGGGCAGCTAGTAACTATCATCTAATTTTTCGTCCCCTTTGTTGCAATGCGTAAAAAATATGCACGTGGACGAAATGATAAGTTATTATTATTATTTTTTTTCAGTACATGGTTGAGCCTAAATAGTAACAAGGCTAGAATGTCGCTAAATTTTCGTCCGTTCATATGTTGGCTTAGAGATTTTCGTGGAGGACCGCATTTCCTCCTTCTTTCGATCTCTACACAACATGTTCTTATTTTGAACTAATGAGCTTGGGTACGAAATTTTCTACAGTTTCATTTCTCACGTTGGAGGTTTAAAAATAAAGTACACAGACAGAAATTATCCATTATTTTTTATACCTGAGATGGGACGACCCAAAATAAAGAGTGCAGCCAGACGTTTCTTCCATACCGGCCACCCTCGTGAAAAGTGTCCCTGCATAAAAATATGCAGAAGAGCAATTTCCCTGCGCCATAGAAGCGCGTCAGCCGCCGTATCTCTTCCTCCGCCGCCTCTTTTTCCCGACACAAGCAGGAGAACAAACAGGAGGGCCAGGCGGGGGCTCCCCTTGTGCCCGTAAAGCGTTCCGCGTGTCAGGGCCCCGGACTTACGAGCAATATTGCTGAGGACTCGCTGCGCTGAGCTCAGTGCTGCCTGAGCTCCAAATGCTCATTCTGTTCTAAAGTAATTATGCCCTTAAAGTGCGGCAAAAAACGCTGTCTTACATACCATAAAACTAAATAATAACAAAATTATCTATCTTGCGGTACACAGTTGTTCTTAGGGTACCTATGTATGCAGATAACCATGCAGTAAAATATTATTCCCGTAAGTTATATAAAATAGACACGTCTATTTTGAGATAATGGATCACATCGTGGACAGCTGTACTGAACAATATTCGTGCCTGGTGAAGGCTATCAATGTCACATGGATATATTATTAGGTTATGTGATAACGTACGGTATTTTTTTGTTGGACACTGCGAATTTTCTATGTCTTTAGCTATAGATAAATTTTATTCATGTAACAGTGTACGAGAGGTGAAATTAATTGGTAATTGTCTTTGGTCTCTAGCCGGAACATTGGATAATAGCTAACAAACGCCTTTAATTTCCAATTGGGAAGGAATACATATGCTACAAATTAATCAGTCGGTTCATTAACTTTGAAAACGTGTCATCAAAGCATGCAAGTGCTGAGTGCTAAGCTACAAATAGTCGCAGAATACCAGGATTATCTTTCAAGTGCTTATCATACAGACTTCCTTAAGAGGCTCAGTACTTTTCATGTACTCCTCATGTATGCTCACAGAAGCTGCCTCTTATTACCATCAAAATGCAATCAAAGGCTGGGAAACGTTAATTATTAGGGGAAAATTTAACTTTTTTGAGTTCATTGAGACCTTTCGGCCCAATTACAAACAGTGCAGTTTCGAGGATTTTTGAGTTGTAATTGGGATACTATAGGGAGTGCTCTATCTTACTTGGCTGTACCACCTCCTTACAAGAATTCTATTGCCCATAGGCATACAGCTGTAGAAGGAACTGTTGTAGAGACACAACACAGCCTGAGAAAGATAAGGCTAAGTTCGGCGTCCAGATACAACACAAGTACTAAAAGGGTGAAGGTTGTGCTGCGTAACGAGTGTCGTTCTGGATAGATGTGTGCATATCCTACTCGTTGTTAGTGAAGAGCTAGGCAACAGTGGGCTACAATTTATGTAGAGGTAGGAGTAGTGGTAATTATAAGCCACTACATCTCATGAACTGTAGGGAAGAATCGGAAAGTTCTAGGCAAACAGCTGATGTTGTCCGGTGCTATCTCCTTTAAACAACGGTTTTTTATGCGCAAAGTTTTTCTACTTTACTCAGGTATATTGTGGCTTCAGGTCAACTAAGTGCTGTAAAAATTTATATATTTTTTCTGTGAATTATATCGCCAAAAAGAATCCGTCTAAGTGACGCTGAAACATTCTCTTTCAGCAAGGCGTTTTGCTGGCATCGACAGCCGCTTCGCAATCAAGAGTCCATTGTTGTGGATTCCTTCTCCTCAGTACTCGGAAATGATGAAGGCTTCGGAGTTCTGAACTGCAATTTTTTCAAGTGTCCAATTAAACTTTTTTCTACTTTCTATTTTAATTTTTAACAGCATCAAGAGGAAACTAATTTGTACGAGACCAGAGACCATCTTGAATAGTTTTCATTTATTCAAATGATATTTGGTCTAACAATGGCCACTGTTTCGTACCGAAACGTTGCTTTCATTTTAAATTAATTTTTTTTTTTGCCTTTAAGCAATTTGGTGAAGGTCTACAATAACAGCATGCTTTCAAAAGTTTTAAAGCAAGCTGATTATGTATTTCTGTTTTAGCTTGCAGCCCGACACGCCACACCAGAGAACAAAGAGAAGTTAGGGTTTGTGTAACCTAGCTAAGCAGCAGCTGTTTTTGTACTTCAACTCACGCGTTGGTGAACTACCGGCGGTAATCGCTATAAGCCATACTATATACAGTAGATATATGCGAACCTTGATTATGATCAGGAATATTTGTCTCAGGTATTCGACATCTGTACGCTTAAATTCGTGGAGTGCACACATGCTGGCGCCACTATTGTTTACTTTTTGGAAAACACGGTATGCGCATGGCATTCATTTCAAAGAAGTGAGCTTTGTTATTTAGTCATTCACTTTCTTTCCATGCTTCTTTGTAGCAAAAATTTTACAGCAAGAAATTAAATATTGACCGATATACCATATCTATAACTGTAGGCCTTATGTAAGTCAAATATTTTCAGTAATGAGCTGAAAGTATTATTTGTTTTTAAAATGATTTTTTTGCATGGTTTTCCTGCAATACCTATCATCATTGAACAAGCCAGTTTAACATTGTTTGCTTGTAATGTGATTGTAATGTTGATTATAATGTATTGAGCTATACAAAGTTATACACAGTGGTCCACATATTCAGAAAAAAACTCTTCTTTCCAGGTGATGTTTGGCCATCGCACGAAGCAGTACATGGGAAAATTTCACTATCATTGTTAGATACAATGGGATAGCCACATAATGAAAACATATTTACGCTAGGATATATCTGGTTAATGGTGCACCACAACAGAGAAGGAAATCAGGACTTGCAGGACGCAGCATCCGCACAGGTGGGAACGCGACTAACGGCCGAAGGAGGGACAAATTATCCGCATTGCGGAAGATCTGCAGGCGGCCCAGAGACCTTTGATCGTTAGATCTTCCGCAGCCGCACCTGCCGTGTGACCTGTCGGCTCTGGTGTCCCTTGTGTTACCTGCAGCGCGTGATGTGCAGCCCACCTGCCGTGTGACCTGCCAGCTCCGGTGTCCCTTGTGTTACCTGCAGCGCGTGATGTGCAGCCCACCTGCCGTGTTACCTGCCAGCTCTGGTGTCCCTTGTGTTGCCTGCAGCGCGTGATGTGCAGCCCACCTGCCGTGTGACCTGCCAGCTCTGGTGTCCCTTGTGTTACCTGCAGCGCGTGATGTGCAACTCACCTGCCGTGTGACCTGCCAGCTCTGGTGTCCCTTGTGTTACCTGCAGCGCGTGATGTGCAGCTCACCTGCCGTGTGACCTGCCAGCTCTGGTGTCCCTTGTGTTACCTGCAGCGCGTGATGTGCAGCTCACCTGC
>LQNS02000304.1:5466731-5479284 GCA_001587735.2 Parhyale hawaiensis
GTCCCTTGTGTTACCTGCAGCGCGTGATGTGCAGCCCACCTGCCGTGTGACCTGCCAGCTCTGGTGTCCCTTGTGTTACCTGCAGCACGTGATGTGCAGCCCACCTGCCGTGTAACCTGCCCGCTTGTGTAGCGTCTTGAAGAAGCAGTTTGGCAGAGCACGCTTGGAATCTCGACACAATGGGCTCCAGCAAACTCTGGAAGCTAAGACAAATTTCTGCCAATCCTGCCGAGAATACACCTGATGAGAAGTGCCTTTTAAATAGAATAAAGTTTCACTGGAGCTTATATATGCGTTAGAAATGCTAAAGATTCGCCTGTAGCAGTTATTTCTCTAATGACCTTCACGAGGGTATAATCCTTTTATTTTTCTTCTCTTGGATCTTTTGAACGTTGCGGAGACGAACGAAGGGAAATAAATGTAACGCAATTTAAGCTATGAAATAATAGATGATTAACGAAGCAGCATTGGCAGTAATTTCAGAGTTTCATGAAACACAATTATGGTTAGCGAATTTACGCTGAACTTTTCTTTAGTTAAACAGTGCGTCTATCTGGAGTGGGACATAGGCGGGAATCATTGCTCCCAGACTCCATGCAATGACTCATAAGTCATTATCGTGAGCAGACAGAATGTCCAAGACTACAATGTCAAATGAAATATTGAAAGGATTTACGGTCCATTGACTAAATAATTCTAACGAAGTATGGTGCAATGACAAAGTCGAGAAAAGAAAATTCAGCCAGTAGCAAGTGTCGTCTTAAATTCTATACTGAGATTGCACAGTAATAGATTCCTCGCAGCATACTGAATCTCGCAAAGCAAAAAAGAAACTGTTACATTCCAATCTGATCAACTTTAAAACAGGAAAATATTTCTCCTTGACACTAACTGATAATTGTCGTTTACAGGCAATTAAGCATCATTAGCAGTACATGGTGGCAAGGTAAGTGTACATAATAATGCAAGTAATAATAATTTACATATCTTCCCTCTCCTTTGGAGGACCCAAGAATTCGGTGATTGGTAATCTACTAAAAGTCAGTAGGAAGACTGTCCACAGAGCCCTAGATAGGTTGAGGAAGGTTGAAGACCTCATGAGTCAGCATCGTTCAAGCAGAGCCTCCAGTTATCGATCGACTGCTAGAGAAGCCTTTGCAAATGATCATACGGTAAAATTGACTGAATTTTCGAGACGTAAAGAAACACTTCTATGTAACCAAAGTGTCCAGAACTACCAAGAGTGAATAAGAAAAGCGCTTGAAGCGCGTGCAAAAGTCCGTGCTAACATTTCGTATGCAGGAGCAACATCAAGAACGGTATCGTCGTCTTCTCATCAGCCTGAAGAGTCATGGGTAGTACACTGTAATTTTTAAAGATGTGTCGACCTTCACTGTAGATTTGATGGTGAACAAGTAGAACAGCACGTGGCTGGCTTCGGCCACCCCGTCTCAGAGGCCCGTTACGCGTCTACAACCAAGAACTCTGCCTCCGTGACACTCGAGGGTCGATGAGGCTCCTGATGTTCGACTGTTGCTGCCCGCATAGAGGATGGCTGATATATATATATATTTTTTGTCGTGGCATACATGCACCTTACCACTACTCACTGTCACTAAAAAGTAGTCTGAAAGGATAATTTCTGAGTCAGGGGCAAGAATATTATTTTCAAGTTTATTATAAACATATGCATAAAATTAAGTGTAACAGGAGTTTTGTATGACTACAGCCTGGATTTCTAGTATTTATTCGATTGCTGCTATTGCGGCTATGAATGCAAGTATAAATTTGCATTAATTGCAAAATGTGGTACTCAACTTTAAACGGTATTTTGACCAGACACAAAGCCAAAAATAGTCATTATGCAATTAAATGACTATTAAACCTGTAAAACGTACTACGTATTTTACCATGAAACATAAAATTATTAGGAAATGCTGAATAAATAATTAATGTATAAATAAGTTTGCCATGTTCCAATTTTATTTAAATTTCCTATGAAAGAAAATTTAAGGAATTATGTTAGTCTAACTTATTCACGGTCATTCTGGTCACGACATTACCAGTTACACAAGTGCTGGCAGTGGACGACTGTACTGATACGACGGGAGGGCAGATTACGACAGCAATAATAGGCACACTAGAATTAACTGACATGTTTCTGTTAAATTCCACTTAATTAGAACGTACTAACAGCACAACAATAACGTAATGCTTACATCATCTTTATCGCTTGTTTAGCCAGAATCCATTAAGTATAACCACATATTGTTGCTTGTGACAGACGCTGCAGCACAAGTAAAGAAAACAGCTGCTTCTCTACAAATTCTGCACCATAATATGCTGCACCTAACCTGCCTCGCGCACGGCTTGAACAGAGATTTAGTATAGGTACGGACGCACTTTCAGGACGTTGATAAACAAATATCAAACGGCCTAAGTACATGCGAACTCTTCAGAGAGAAGGCTCCTTATGTGCGTCTTCTCAAAAAGCCTATTGTAGCGAGATGGGGTACATGGATAACCGCTGCATTATATTATGCTAGACATTTTACAGTAGTGAAGGTAGGACAAATACGCAATATTGCAATCAGGTCATGTTATCTGTAGAAGCATAATGGCAGGATGAATTATTTTCTATTTAATAATAATAATAAGTTTATTGAAACGTGAAGAACATTACAGACAGTATCAAATGTAGTATATGAAGCAGTAACGCAGTAACAGTACAATATTTCATTTTACATTGTAGTCTAGGCATCACGTGTCATACCCATGGGTAGCTTAATAGCTAATCGGGCAACTTCACAAAACGGAGATACAACAACTGGACATATCACAATAAATGTCGGCTCCAGTTTATGCCGGCCACTGCAATAGTAGTAAGAGAGAGAGGCATTAGTGTGACGCGATGCGTACATAGCGCACACTGAGAGCACGCGCAACCCAAGCAGGCGCGCACCTGCACAGCATTAGCGCGCTCAAGTGCAGCAGGACAGGAAAGAGGAAGAAGGACAAAGAAGGGATCGGAATGCAGGAGTCCAAGAGGAATAAGAAAGTGAACAAAAAAGGAAGATGGGGTGGAGATGCAGGAGTGACCATGGCAACCCAAAGGCTCTCCCAACAACCCCACTCCGCTGAACATGGGCTAACCGAACATAACTAACACATGATTTTCCCTCTNTAGATGTACCAAGTAATAAATGCACTCCAGTAGTATAGAAAGCGACAGTATCGAGATAAGCGTTCCTCTGCAGCGAAAAGCGGAAGAGGAACGGTTGTCTCGGTACTGTCGCTTTCTATACTACTAATAGGCACACTTGAATTGACTGACATGTTTCTGCTAAATTCCACTTAGTTAGAATGCACTAATAACACAACAATAACGCAGTTTTTACATCATCTTTATGGCTTTTTATTTTAGCCAGAATCCATTAAGTATAACAACATATTGTTGCTGGTGACAGACGCTGCAGCACAAATGAAGAAAACAGCTGCTTCTCTACAAATTCTGCACCATAATATGCTGCACCTAACCATCCTCGCACACGGCTTGAACGGAGTTTTAGTATAGGTACGGACGCACTTTCAGGACGTTGATAAACAAATATCAAACGGCAGAAAAAATATATATATATATATATTCCTGAAGGCCTAAGTACATGCGAACTCTTCAGAGAGAAGGCTCCTGATGTGCGTCTTCTCAAACAGCCTATTGTAACGAGATGGGGTACATGGATAACCGCTGCATCATATTATGCTAGACATTTTACAGTCGTGAAGGTAGGACAAATACGCAATATTGCAATCAGTTCATTTTATCACTACAAGCATAATGGCAGGATGAATTATTTTCTATTTCATGTAAAACACTAAATTATTTGCTGAGCTTCTAGAACACTCCAGCGCTGGAGTGATCTAGGAACCGAGCATTTAGTCAGGTTCTTATTATAATACAGCACTCTATATACTGGAGTCTCCTATAGGATTCGAGCCTTCAGGTTTGTCATTGTTTTTATTTGCCCGGTATTCAGGATATGAGCTCTAGCGAGCTTGTGCAGGGGCAGGAGAGTTCTTTAAGGGAATAACCTGACGTAACCTGACGTGACCCTGACGTGAGGTAGCCTAGTGTTAAGTTACGTAACATTAGTCGTTAAATGTAAATAAAGTTGTTGTATTTCTTATCTTGTGTATACTACAAAAGTGAGCACTATAAAGAAAGCTCACAGCTATGAAACTTCCTGCTCGTGCAATATGCGCATAGGATAAGTGAAAAATTTTGTTTCCGATTAAAATAATAACTTCTTCGCAATTTTTTTTATAGGCACAAATGAAAGAACTGCTGAACTTTAGCCAAAACTTGCAAAGTTTTACGCGCAATTTTGCTATTAATAAGAACCTGCTAGAAAAAACTACTTTGCTATGATACCTGCAATACCGACTCTTTTTAAGTGCTATTTTGACTAGATTTTTAGGGCTATTTTGGCCAGTTTTTAGGACTAGAAATCCGCGCTCTATGCAAGACGTATCAAACATACCTATGTTAACATTAGGAAAAAAGTTTCACCTAATGGAATATTAACCTAACACACCTTATCTGATCTAAAAAAGCTTCATCCAGCCTAATGCACCTACCTCATTTAGCCTAACGCGTATCATCAAGTGTAACAAACCATCTAATACAACACACTTATTTCGGTAGTAGTCTGTATGAAAAGTGGTTTAGTTAGAAGTTGGATTTCAGCAATTAGACTATTTAAGAAATAGACACAATAGAAAACAGACTGGCTAGAAATTGGACACATTTGTGGTTTGAATATTTTGTCCCTACACCGTCGTCACTTCACCACGTTTGCGAACCCAAGGCACATCAACGTTCACTTTCCTTTCACCCAGTCGCCGCACCACAACACTCGCGTAGTGAACTTTTACACACACCGACATCCGACCACCACCATTTGCCAGCGGTATAATCCCGTAATCCGCATCGCTGCATCAGAAAAATTATATAAAAAGCGGCCTGCGGTCAATAGCCGCTATGTCAGCGGCAGGCCAATGGCGCAAAAATCGCACCGCTCCGGGGAGCTAATTGGTCTGAGCCAGGGCAGGAATACGGCGTAAAATAGTAAAGGGTCGAGCACAGAGCCGCAATGCTTGGAAAATTAATAATATTCAGCAGTGCATAATAATGTGCAGCGTGGGTCTGATTCTATCCTGCTACATAATGAAACAAAACTTAGTAGTTGTTTACTTGGTTGGTCTTTTCGTCTAAAGAAGAAGTAATGGATAAGGGGAAAATAATCTGCTGAAAGGTAAAACGTCGCTGCCACGCCAAGATTGATCAAACTAAGCAGTAAAGGCTTCTGAAGTGCCTCACTTTGGTGTAACAGCTGCTGCTTCCTTCCCACAGGGAATATTTTTCTCTGTCATAATACTTCATTTGAGCTGAGAATCAAGGCAGGGAAATAAATACAATGACATTCTTAGTAACAGAACCACGATGAAGAGCATAGGATATTGGAATATCCTTCAACTATTTATTTTTACCGTCATTTAATGACAACGCAGACCCTCAGTAAATATTGTGTCAATTCGAGTACCTGCGCTGTGAAAATGATATTGCGGAATTTGTGAAGACCCGTCTTCATCTAATATGCTTTCGTTACTAAAATGCGTCGGAAGGATACGCTATACTACGGCCAACTCAAATTGCTATTAGAGACCAGTGGTCTCTTTTAATGCATCGAAGCAGCCCACTCGTTCTCTACTTTAGATTACGTGCGAATAAAATGAGCTTATATTAGCATGCAGCAATTATTACTTACCGTATAATACATCTTCCGTCATCGAAATTCTTGCGTCGAAGTGAAAACTGCTAATTCAGAGGAATAAATCAAGCCGAAAAATATAGTTGTTATGTCTCCTGCCTGGTAAAAATAATGGCTTCGCCTAAATTTGTACGTCTTGGCGTAACAGTATATAGAGTTTCCATGTATGGAGAAAGTTATAAAAGTTAGATTCTATCTCGGCGCTACGAGAAGCTGTAAGTATTAAATGACAGTGAGGCATTTTTGAAGACCCGTCTTCATTTAATATGCTTCCGTTACTAATATGCATCTGGAGACACACAACAAGGGTCAAATGAAATTGTTGTAAAAGATGAACGCTCTCTATGTCAGTTCATCTATTACCAAGGATGATGAGACTACATACGGTTAATCCACTGGGCGGGGCCAAGTTGCGGTGCATCATGGGTAATGAGGCTTGTGACGTCACAAAATTTAAGTACGGTAATACGCAGCTATTTTACATTGTTTCTCCATCATTTCATTTGGGCCTCCATAGTCCTACATGTCGTGCAATCTCTATAGTTGCAAAAAAATGAGCATCAAAGCATCTACGAACTTTATTTTTAACTCTCTGAAGGATAAAATTTTAAAAGAACGTTGTTCAAAGGCTGTTCAAAGCGCACATGAATTCAACCCGGCAAATGCCTGCATGTGTCAGAAGCACTTCTGGAGTCAAGTTTATCGTCTTTAAATTACAATCAATCAAGTGAGTTTTATCGAGAGCAATATGGCATTCTGAAGATGGAATCATATGACTGAAAACCTTCACGTTTTCGATTTATTCCTTGTCTTCTACCAATGACCTGCTATCCTCTATAATTTCAAACCGTTGCAACAAAAAATGGTTCAGATGCTTATGAGTAAACCCCGAGATATAAGAACGTTTTACCAAAATTTCATTAGAAAACATTAAAGCATCAGAGAAACAAATTACTTTCCTTGCAGCGAAGTAACATGAAAGCAAATTGTTCAGCGAAATTAGTAAAAAAATAACATCAGCTACTTATACGCTGGGTGCGTTACAGCAGTATAAGTAAGTGTCGCGTCCGACTCGCCTTAACTAACTTCGAAAAAAAAAAAAAAATCCCTAAACGTATATTCCACTCCTAAACTGTCTCTCGGAACGATGATGAAACTGGCGAATTTTGAATCTATATTTTTTCTTATGTTGCGGTAGTTTTCACAATTAGGAGCGGAGGATCTGTTAACGACGCGTACGCGACGGCACAGCTTAGGGCCACATTTTACCGGCACTCTCCGACAGGGTGCGTGCCTCTTACGAAAAAAACAACTTAAATAATAATGAAATTTTATCCTTCAGAGAGCTAATATAGTTCGCAGATGCTTTGATGCATATTTTCGTGCAACTGCAAAGATTGTAGGACATGTAGGACACTCTGGAGGCCCAAATGAAATGATGGAGAAACAACGTAAAATAGCTGCGTAATACGGTACTTGAATTTTATTATTATTATTAAATTACACCAGACTGGCGACGTGGGAACGGAGAAACTCCCTGAGGTTAACAAACCCCCATGCAACCAGCCGAGCGGTTGAAGAAAAAAAAGAAGATCCAAGATCACAGAATAGCTCTGTGTACAGATCGTTTAAAGCTGCCAATACGCGCACCATCAAAGTCAGAGCCATCAAGACCATTCCAAACATCCACACACGATGGGAAAAACGAACGGGAATACTGACCCGTACGACATTGCTACGGTTTCAAGGCAAACTCATGAAGAGCACCAGTACGCCGAGTATACCTCACCCGAACAAATGGATCCGGAAGAAACTCAAACAGTGGAATACTGGGGCAATTATAGATTTTATACAAAAACAGGCCCCACCAACTCTGCGACGATGCGCCAGATCACAAGGCACAACACCACCCAGCATGAATGCACATCGACGAACCACTTTGTCTAGCAAACACAGATGGCAATCGGCAGCAGAACCCCAGACTACAGAGCAGTACTCCAGAAGAGGGAGGACAAAGCAAGTAAAGGAACGGCGTGTCAATTCTACCCAGACAAATATCCTGCAAACACGCCTCATAGGAATAATTTTCTGCGATGCACGAGAGGCCACCGAACGAATGTGGGGCTCAAACGTCAACTTTGGATCAAAATTGACGCCCAAGATTACCAAGTCATCAACCACAGGAAGTGATACACCATCCAGTGTGAATGCAGGAAAAGAAGGTCCCACTGTACGCGACCTGGGCACGAGCATGGTCTTAGTCTTGCCCACATTTAGCCTCACCCCCCCACCTAGAACACCAGGAATCAATCACCTCCAAATCATGCTGAATGGATTCTGAAACCTCTAATCTATCACTAGGCTTATCGCAAACAGCCAGCAAAGAAACATCATCAGCGTAACCAACGAGTAAATTATTAACAAGATGAAACAAATCCGCCGTATATACAATGAACAACAAAGGGTCCAGAACACAACTCTGTGGGACACCAGAAACCAAATCCAAAAACTCACACCTCTTCCCATCAACAACTACACATTGACGTCTGTCTGATAAAAATTGACTAATTACTGCGAGAACTGAACCACCAATACCCATTAATCTTAGCTTATGGAGCAGCCCAAAGTGTAAGTGCGCTAGTTTTCGTCGTGACTTCAGTTCGACATGGTTGGAACGGAGTACTGGGGGTAGTTCTCGGTCGACGTTGTGTACTCTTTACACTTCGTCTCGTAGCGTTCAAGGGTTCGGGAATACTTTTGGTTACTTCGTTGGGGGAAGGACACCCTGCTAAAAAAAAAAAACTCAATCTCGACGCGACCAACCTCTCATAAACTTTCGACAAAACAGGTGTGATCGAGATGGGTCTATAATCAGAGGTACGGGATGAAACCGAGCCCTTCGGAACAGGCGTCACGCTAGCACTTCGGAAAAGAGCCCAGCCGCAATATTCGACGGAAAACAGAAGCAGGCGGGGCTGCTAGCACACCAGCCACCTTCCAAAGAAAGAAAGGAAACATACGCGGTGGATCAGTGCCCCCATAGGGGTTCAGGTCATAAAGAAGGCGGTGCCCTTCAGAGGATCTGAAAGCAAAACCGGAGAATCTCGGCTCGGGATTGCACGCTAAGGGAATGCGCAGCCGGTCCCGGCTCTGCTTCCCATCAAAGTAGCGCAACAAAAGCTCCGCCTTGGCAGCGGGTTCCGCAACAAGATCACCACCAGTACCGATTAAAGGAGGTACAGAAGAGCTCACACGAAGCACAGCGCTCTTCAAGGTAGACCACCACTTATGAGCGCTAACAGACGAGGTAAACAACTCCCTGGACCTCAAATTGTGCTCCCTCTCAGACTCCAACCAGATCAGAAACATCAGTCATCAGTAAGTCAAGAACACCTCCTAACAAATGGGTAGGACCTTCAACCAATTGCTCACAGCCAGAGGCACTCGCGAAGTCGAAGGCGGCATGACCATGGCAATCAGTCCTCCCAATGCCTAACTATTACACATGGTGACAATTAAAGTCACCCGTAAAGGCAAAGGCAGAACGCCTATCCGAGGACTGGATTCTAGCCATTGCATCCAGGAGACAATCAAAGATCCGATCATCAGCAGAAGGGCTGCGATATACCGAGAACAAATGAAAGTTCCTGAATGAGCCACAGACTCGCAGCACCATCATCTTGCAGCATGGACACTCATATTCACTCTGCCTGGACACAACAACATCCTTTCGAACGTAAGCAGCCACACACCTAAATCCAGGGCAAGAGTCTCGCAACCGCAGCACTGGCTTTTCAAAGTTCGGGATCATCAGCTCAGAAACATGGCGATGGCTCGAGACGAGCGTCTCCGAACATAGCACAAGGTCATAACTGGAAAAGGCTACAGCTAGTTCAGCCAAATTACCATATAAACCCCGAACATTAGTGCACAAGATCCGGCAGGAGCGAGACCCAAAACCACGAGGACCGGGGTTCTCCTCCACGTCCGGATATCTAATTTTCAGGCACACAAAGAAAGATAAATAAACATACACCATAAGCAAAGGAAATCATCAAGAAAATTACAAAAAAGCAAACCGACAGTCGTGATAGCACGTCACATGCCTTTTTACCCATTGTGCATCGCAGCTCGGCCCCGCCCCGTGGGTTAACCTTATGTAGTCTCATCATCTTTTATTTATGACATACAGCACAATCATCTCTCACCTTAGAAAACAGGAAAACTTTTACATTGACAAGTAGAAATACATTGTGAACTAGAGAGCACTCTGAGTGCTCATACCTCCTTCAAGGAAGGCAACAGTTACGAAAATTTTAAATTCTTTCTGAAACCATGATTTTCTTTGTTGCAACATCATTATTTAATAATTTGTGGCCTTTGATACTGTAAACATTTTCTGTAATGTTGTTGATGATCCATTCACAACTTTTTGAGTTATGCTGCTAACAAACATTATGACAAACATAATTCAAACACAGAAACGGACCAACGGATCATCACAAATATGTAATCATTTATGGCTTATAGCATTACAAACAGAACCTGTAAATTCCATAAAGATCCATTCGTAACTTTTTGAGTTATTGTGCAAACAAACACTAACTAACAGATCATTACAAAAATTTGGTCATTTACTCTTTGTAATGTACCAAACAACTCATGTAAATTTATGAAAATCCGTATATACCTTCTTCAGCTATGACACTAGAAGAATAGGCAGACAAACAAATAGTTGAACAAATTTACTTTAATAGTTAATCATCTGTTACTGTTAACATGCCTAGCAATTCCTGTAAATTTTGTGAAGATCCGTTCATAACTTTTTTAGTACTCTTGGTGACAGACAAACACATAGACAATAACGACAAAAAACGTGACCTCGCTGGTGTAGATAATTAAACTAATGGAAAGTTTTATGCATTTTCATGTAATATGATTGCAAGATTTTCAAGAGTTAGGTGAAAATAGGTGTACGAAATTTAGATTATATTAATCAGCTGATTTTTTTTGCCTAGAGTAAGAAACAAACAAGTAAAAATAGAAAATGTGCTAATTTTCTCATCTTTGTAGCTGAATATTATTTTTATTCTCTAGGCTTCTCTTGTATTTACGACATGACATTCTCTCTAAATTTGACATGAGAACGCTTCTGCACATAAATACTATTAAAATTTAAATCCTTTTACAATGTTTTTTCATTGGAGAATATCTTTAAATAGTTATTCCTTAAGTAGGACTTTCTGAGAGCATTTCTAAGGAAAAGCCTAAAAAATCGTAACTGGCTTAAATGCTACAAAGGTTCCAGACTTCTATGACGGCTGTTTGTCACCTATGCGTCCATGCCGTAATAGCAGCTTTGCCTGTATGCAGTACCTATAACTCATAAATATATCAAAGAGTCGAAACTAAGGCAAAATTTTCTTTGTTCATGCTATACGAAAGTTATTACGTGGGCACCGGGCTTGAGAGTGGCCGAGAGAGCAACCAGTGCATGTCCACAAGTTTTACACTACTGTAGATCGCGGTGCACAGGGGCATTGCAGTAGCGAAATGATTCACAGTATAGGCTCTCAATAAGTAAGTGGAGCAGTAATTCAAGTCTCTTAGTTAGGTCTCCTATTTCAATGTTACTAGAACTGCTTAGTATCTGAATTGCCTTCCATAGTTTCGGCAGCATTTCATTAAATTACCTCCTCCAAGGAAGTTATGTATTTTTCTTGTTTGTCTGAATGTTTGTTTATCTCTTCGTCACCAAGAATGCTCAGAAAGTTATGAACGGATCCTTACGAAATTTGCAGGGATTGATGAGCACATTAACAGTAACAGATGATTAACTTTTAGTGAAAATCTCAGCATATGTTTGTTTGTTTGTCTGCCTATTTTCAGCACCCTAACTAAAAAATTTACGGACAGATTTTCATGAAATTTGCATGAGTTGTTACGTTCATTACGAAGAGTAAAATTTAATTTAAATGACCAAAATTTTGTGATGATCTGTTTGTTCGATTGCTTGTCGCTTCGTTTGATTTTATGCTTGTTAGCACAATAACTCAAAAAGTTATACCCCAATCGGAAATTGTTTGGCAAATTTTCAGCTGCTGACGAGTAAATAGTGAGCGGTATCAAATACAATCGGATCAATGTCTATAAATTTCCGATCAGGTAGATAGATCTTTATGAAATTTCTAGGACTTGTTAGTGAAGCTAAAAGACAGATATAATTAAATTTTGGTGATGATCGGTTGGTCCGTCGCTGTGTTTACCTTATCTTTGTCTTGATGTTTCATAGCAGCATTACTTAAGAAGTTACGAATGAAGCTTCAATCGATAATACAGAAACTGTCAATACTATCACAAGGCACAAGATTTTAGTGTTGACCCAAAAAAAATTATGATTTCAAAAGCAGTTTAAATTTTTCGTTATTGTTGTATTGCTTGGAGAAGGTACGCGCTATCAGAGTGCTCAAGTCCCTATGACTCCTGATGAGCTCTCTTCTGACATTAACAGCGAATATTTAATCTGCTATGCTTACCTTGCAAGTTTTGTAAGCCATTGTTTCCATTATCGCTCTAACATCTGTGTTTTTTCATTACGCACGGCTGCCACAGTTACCATAATTATTAATAATTAAATCTTCTGAACGAGTGTTTACGTTTTTGGATGTAACCAAAACTTCCAGCATTATATAGCCTTTTAAAAATTACACCCTGTACAAAAATGT
>LQNS02000304.1:5540964-5565925 GCA_001587735.2 Parhyale hawaiensis
AATCCATAGTTTTCTATCTTGACTTCTGCATCGTTGACTGCATCATCTAGATGGGTCTCAGTAACGGCAATCAGTTTAGAACCTGCATCATTTATTATATCCTGCAGTACCATATATTTTCTGCAATTTTTCGTTAACAGGCCTCGTATGTTTATGACATGGATTTTACCAAGTATTTCATATTTATTTGATTTCAGTTTCTGATGCTCATTCTGTTTTTGGTTGTTTGCGTTTTCAGTTGATGAGTTGTTCCAGGATCCTACCCCCCACAGTTGTGTAGGATTTTCTACTCTTGGTGGAATCCAAGGTACTCCTGGCCCCCATGCTGTATTTTTTTCATATAAGTCTCCATTGACGAGATTTTTTTGAACAATGTTTGTAAAATATTTTGTAAATCTCTCCTCAAATCTTGATTGTACACACTGTTATCACGGTTATTCGTGGCAGGCAATATCTCTTTCCACATTGTACTGGTGGATATTTTCTCCGTACTTGTGAGTTTGTATGCGATTTGAGTTTTGCCCTGGTCTCCCCGAATTTTCCCCTCGTTCAGTGTGGGTGAGCCTAGTATGGGCAGTGGGAGCCGCTCGAATGGTTCCTTTCAGATGTATTTCAGGACATGTGGTATCAAAACACGTGTCGTTTCTGAATGATTCTTGGCACAACCAAGGATGAAAGAAAATGCATTCTCATTTTGAGTTGCAACCTTGTCTACCATATTTCATAAACCTAGGGCACCTCTTTGGGTGGAAAAATTTGCATCCTCTACCTGAAATTCCATATTTACATTGGTTTTTGGCATAATGCTTGCAGATTCTTGGTTTCTTTTCATTTTTGGATATCCAGTCCCTTCCAGAGCTACTTCTTTTCTGCACAGTGCTCCGTTCTATTTCATAACTGATTTCTTTCTCATCATGATTGCCGGTTTCCGCATGTTTCCGCAGTGGTTCTTCTCCTGCAGTTTTCGGGCTTTCACCCCCTGATTCCTTTGTATCAGATGCTACGCATTTCCGGTTTTGTGTTGAAACTGGTAAGCATTTTTCACAATTCCACATGAAGCTTTTGGGAAATCTGTTGAACATGTCTATCACGCCCGGACGTAATTTTGCACATGGAGCACAGAAAAGAAATTCACATTTTGTGCAAACAACTTTCGGTGTATCACATGGAGTAGGTCCTCTACACACGGTACAAACCCACCGTTGCTTCTCTGTGGATCTTTCATTAACTGAGCACCCATGCCCAGATGGGCACACAGGAGCATGGTACCTTCCGCTCCGGTTCAGAGCAAGACACGACGCATGAAAGTTATTCTCTTCACACAGCACACACTGTATCATCTTATTCTGCTTTGATGTCAGGCACAAGGTACACTCATTGACACCACGAGTTTCTTGCGGCTCAAGCTCTTGATCCAAATCATCAGTTGAGTTTAGAATCACGGGCTTGAACTGTGTTTTATTGCGCCCTTTTTTATTGCCTCCCATAACTGACGTCTACGCTTCCCTTATTGAGCGAGCTACGTTGTGGTCACTGGTCCCGCTGGTCACACGGTCCGTACGAGTATATAGCCAGGCTGGCACACTGCTTAACACTTACTTAGTTTATTGCTCTCAATAAAAATCTATAGCTTTCTGATTTTATCTACTCTAGTGGAGCACCGTACACGTCACAACCGACCGCCACTTAGAGGATTTTCTATTTTTTTTTTGTGAGATTAGCGAGGCCAATGACATCACGCTTGATCGCTTGTATTAAGTCATAGTGTCGTTTCTACGACATGCAGTATGATAGATATATGTAGCCGCGCTTAGAGACAAGCATGACGTTACAACCCTCTCGAACAGTCGGCGATGTGTTCAGCTGAGCTCGTGTCTTCCTTTGCCTGTGTTGAGACTACGGCTGTGACGAAAATCAAATTATTGAAGGTAAGGGGCAACAGAAGCTGTTTAAAGATCTCCTAGCGATACTACTGTGGATACGGCTGTAGGAAGGAGTTACTGCAGTCCACTGTATTATCTTGAGTTACCTTAATTGGTAATGCTTATGTCCTTACGTGTGTGTCTGAAGGCTGCCTGACCGCTAAGGGTTAGATCACATACAAGAAACAAACATATTCTATTGTTCTGTGGCTCAGATCGGCTGTTGTTGAGAGTGGATGTTTTGTGTTGAACTGTTGATGCAGCTTTTTGTTATCCAAAGTTTTTCCTGTTTTGCCTTGTTCTTGGTAACCAACCTCATTTTAAGTAAAAATATGAAGAATTAAACGCGTCTTGCAAAGAATCACTACGATGTTTCTCTCTTTTGCGATGCTATTACAGTTAGTGGCTCCAGACACAAAAATCCCGTTTTCTTATCGTAAAGTTGCATTTCTCTCTGTGCTATATTGCTTACTGGCTCAGAGTAGCTCGCTCATGGGCTAACTTGCAGAAATCAGTAATCGTTCACCGCCAAAAAGGACTGTTTTGGTAAGTCTTGTAAGTAGACTTGTCAGCAGAACTAGATGGCCACTAATTTGACGGTAAGCGCTTTCTGAACCTTTGGCGTAACTTTTTGTAACGTTTCTCTGGTATATATTAAGCAATGCATTTATATAGTCCTTTTTTGAAGAAGAGTTAGTTAATGCTGGGGAATTTGGGTGCAAGGGAAATGAGCGATAGTGCAGAGAGCGTTGCCTTATAGAAATATTGATCGAGAATTTCAGTAATGGTGCATGAAGTGTGGTTCAAGAGAATCACATCTTCTTATCGCGAATTTAGCTAGTCGTTATGAGATATTGTTTATTCATCAAAATAGCTTAACTATATGCTAATTTTGAATCACATTATACCGTTTCACGGGCAGGTAGTGCAACCTAAACGAAGTCTTATGCAACACCGGGAAGCCCGAAACGCTGCTAAATAAAATTCAATCGAAATCCATTAAAAGCTGATTTAAACGCCTGCAGGCCAACACGATCCAAAAGCTGATGCTGGCAATGAATTCCAAACCGATGCAGACCAGGGCAAGAACCATCGACTGAACTTACGACTTTCGCATCTAACATTCTCCAAAGTGAATGATTGCGCATCAACCGCAGCACGTGTAATCCTCCTAAAAACCTTGAGGGCTGGGAGTGCAACAGAAGAATACATCCAATGTCTTTTAGTGTTGTACACCTAATAGAACATACAGAGTCCGGCCACCCCTCTCGTATGGGACAGATTCACAAGATCACTTTCAGCACACAGTCAGCTGGCTGAACTAACCAGTTTGGCCAGTAGACGTAAGTTACTATCAGCAGCTGAAGCCCAGACCAGTGAGCAATTCTGCATCGCAGGCAACGAAAAGTATAAAGGCCTCTGCGGACTGCGTATTTGTTACCAAACATAATTTACCGTACGCAAAAGCCCAAACTTACTGGAAGCACGTGATATGAGTCGCCTAATATGCGACTCAAAAGTAAGCTTCTCATCAAAGACAACGCCTAGAATCTCCAAGGAGCTGAAGTCCAGGAGCAAAATGTCGTCCAGCTTCAGAGATGGATGTTTCTGTAAAAATATTTAAGACCAAGTAATATTAACTAATACTAATCATAGATTCAAACTTATAAGCGACTGTCCCCTATTCAGAGACTGGGCGACAATATTACGCATGCTGGGGGCAGGTATCACTGGTACCAAAGTGGAATCGTCAGCATAGTTGATCATTGTGTGCTCTAGCGAATAGAGCATGTCACTCGTATACAGAACAGTGAGCAGCACGCCAAGTACAGTAGGCTATCCTTATGGTCGCCACACCCCACGATGGCTGAGGCACTCAAAAAATCGCCAACAAACACACTCTGCATTCGCTTTAGAAAAAAAAATCACGAATGAATGACAGAACATTTACTCTCCACACCAAACGACTCCAATTTGCACAAAAGACCCAGGCAGTTGAGCATCTCAAACGCCGGAATCAAGTCCAACTGTACAAGGCGTGCTTCAGAACTACAATCCAGTGATCCAGTGCAGACTGTAAGTGGTGTGACATCGACAGCAATGCGTCACAACATAAACCAGATCTGTGTTCTGTACGAAAACTGACAACCAGGAAGCAATCCTACAGTCTCAGCAAAGACTCAGCTTACAAGCCACCAATTTCTCAAACACCTTTCAACAAAATGGGTGTCAGCGTAATAGGTCGGTAGTTGGTGTCATTGGGCGACTCTGGACCTATTGGAATGGGAGTAATATGCCCAGCATGCCAATAATGGGAAAAATTTCCTAACCGTATCAGGTGCCGGGAAATCACTCCAAGCTTTGGGGCGAGAACGCCGGCAAGATGCTTATAAAATATAGAAGAAATATGCCAACCGGGTTCACATCTTTTAATGGATCGAGGTCGTCAAGCAGGTTCTTTGATAGTACTAAACCTGAACGCTAAAGAGGTTAAACGGTGTTCAGGGGGGTATCCA
Organism: Parhyale hawaiensis; assembly: GCA_001587735.2. Lineage (NCBI taxonomy): Eukaryota > Metazoa > Arthropoda > Malacostraca > Amphipoda > Hyalidae > Parhyale > Parhyale hawaiensis. Next base: position 5,545,403 of record LQNS02000304.1, read on the forward strand.
TGAGGCAATAGCAACACAACTCGGCTCTTTTTCCTGTCAAAGAGAGCAGATAAGAGTTCCATCTTAGCCAAAAGATCAGCGATGATACAACCACCGGGCCAACAAGGGGCGGTAACGAAGATTCAGCACCGAAAACTGAACCATTCAGTCACTCATCCAACGATGTGGATGGTCATTACTCTGAAGAGATTCCATGGAACGCTGCTTCTGACGATATTCTGTCCTATGATGCACAGACTTAACTTCGCCCCTACTATCTACATAGGTATGCCACAACGTGCGGCCACGCGAACGCCACAAAGCCCGAAAAGCCGCTTGATTAGCTTCAACAGCTAACCGATACTAATAATCAAACCACGGTTTGTTCCGAGACCTCACAAGAATAGACCTCTTCGGGATAAACTTCTCCAAAACATCAACGTCGAGTCCTTAAGTTCAGCGACAGGATCCTCACTGCCTGTGAACTTTGACCAAGATAGCACCCTTACTGCTGTATGATGATACTGCATGACTTAGAGGGCTGTTTTCGTTCGGACGCACCTTAGGTGAGGATAGATTTTTGTCAGTTTGAAAGGAGCTAAACATGCCATTTTACTGTACGCTGTTTCCTTTCAGCATCAGAAAACTGCATTGATCTACCGTCAGTGTCAGCGCTTTTAATCTTCTTCTGCAATTTGGAATGAAATAACAAATTCAACAAGCTGATCACTTAGACTTAGATTTACGGCCAAAGCTGGAATTACGATACGAGAAAAAGCCATTAGTATGGCTGCTAAGGTGCGTTTTACCCCCTTTTTTACAACTGCCTTCAACCACAGTATAAGTTCTTTACCAAGTTAAAAATCTCCAGTATTTTTTAAACAAAACGAAAAATAGCTAATGCACAAGCAGAATATTAACACAATGACATTGTAAGAAACATACGTTGTTCACTTCAACAGCTGGTGAACAGTCGTCACAGGAACAGTAGCCACTTTCGACAGATGTTGACTGACAGAATACGGTAAGTAGTCCAAAAATTTTTTTTCCAGTTCTCGCTCTTAAAAATATAAGTCAAATTTCTGTAATAACACGCTGAAAAGTAGTCAAAAATGGGGAAGCGCAAGTTTGTTTTCAGGAGAACAAGTAAGACATAATGTTTTTCGGTTGTGCATTAACACGTTGACAACAGACGACGACTTATCTCGCAATCATCAGACTGCAGACTACGAGTTATCTCGTAGTCTGCAGTCAACGGGTTAAAACAAGCTGGAAGTAAAAGTGTCCATACTTTCATAGAAGAGACTCCAATAACGAGGAAAGCTGTTTTTTATTCTTCAAACTGTCTAGTTGATTCAGTGGTGCACCATCACGGAAATTCATATACGAGTATGTCTGAGATTTCAAAAGATTAACTTCAGTCTAAGTTTTAATGCACTCAAGAGAGGTAATTTCAATGTGTGTAATTTCTTTTGTTACTAAAAGATAGAGTTTACTTATATTTACTATTGGTGGCAAGTTCAGTGGAGTTGTTCCAAGGTGTAGAGTCAGTTAATTCCTGGTCGTAAATTCCGGGGATTTGTTCTGAGGTACAGAGTATGTTAATTCCTGGTGGTAAGTTCATTGGACTTGTGCTGAGGTGGAGAGTAAGTTAACTCCTACTGGCAGGTACCGTGGACTTGTTATGAGGTGCAACGTAAGTTAATTTCTGGTGACAGGTTCCGTGGACTTGTTCTGAAGTGCATAGTAAGTTAACTCCTGGTGGCAGGCTCCGTGGACTAGAAGTGAGGTGGATAGCTAGATAGATCCTTAATATTCCAACCAATGATCATTCATTGTCAGTATTATCGAGTTTCCAGCTTTCCGATAGGTAGATCTTTTTTCATAACGGGCCTGGAGCTTTTTTTGTTTTCTAAAATATGTTCATAAATACTTGTTAGAGCATACATTATTTTTTGTATAAGAAAGTAAATTGATGCAGATCGCCCAACATCTTGAAAAAACACTAATAAAATAGCCCCAAAATACACCCATTTTCATTGCTAGCCAGCATAGGTCCAAGTCTGTTCATCATTCGAGAGCGCTGCTAGGCAAGATCCCAATGATGATATAATTTGATCATCGGCAGGTTCCCCAACTTCCTACCACAGTCTCTTAATTGTAGCATTTCATTCCAGTTAAAGCGGTGCAGGTCACGACTAAGTGCTACTGGCCGCAGATCTTCAGCTAAAGAGCTTTGAGGATTAGAATGAGCAGAAGCCCAAGTGCCGCGCCCAGGTTTGCTATGCGTGCTAAAGCATCGTGTTTAGTTGCAAGGTTAACAGGGGGCCCAATGATCGGCGTACTGCAGTTTGGAGCGCGATGCTGTGGGGCCTGGCGAGACTGCGGCACTTGGCCCCCCGTGTCACTGTTCGTCAGTGTTGGTGTAGCAGTGTGAGGGTGTGGTGGTGCTGTGTCCGCTGCTTCTGCTTAGCACTGCAGCACTGTGCTCTCTGCACAGCTAGTGTGGTCTGCAACTGGCGCGTTCTGCACAGCTCTCTTTGTCTGCCGTGTCTGCACAACTCTCTTCGTCTGCACAGCTCTCTTTGTCTGCCGTGTCTGCACAGCTCTCTTTGTCTGCCGTGTCTGCACAGCTCTCTTTGTCTGTCGTGTCTGCACAGCTCTCTTTGTCTGCCGTGTCTGCACAGCTCTTTTTCTGCAATGTCTGCACAGCTCTCTTTGTCTGTCGTGTCTGCACAGCTCTCTTTGTCTACCGTGTCTGCACAGCTCTTTTGTCTGCCGTGTCTGCACAGCTCTTTTATCTGCCGTGTCTGCACAGCTCTCTTTGTCTGTCGTGTCTGCACAGCTCTTCTGTCTGCCGTGTCTGCACAGCTCTCTTTGTCTGTCGTGTCTGCACAGCTCTCTTTGTCTGCCGTGTCTGCACAGCTCTTTTGTCTGTCGTGTCTGCACAGCTCTCTTTGTCTGCCGTGTCTGCACAGCTCTTTTATCTGCCGTGTCTGCACAGCTCTCTTTGTCTGTCGTGTCTGCACAGCTATTTTGTCTGCCGTGTCTGCACAGCTCTTTTGTCTGCCGTGTCTGCACAGCTCTCTTTGTCTGCCGTGTCTGCACAGCTCTTTTGTCTGCCGTGTCTGCACAGCTCTCTTTGTCTGCCGTGTCTGCACAGCTCTTTTATCTGATGTGTATGCACAGCTCGTATTGTCTGCCGTGTCTGCACAGCTCTCTTTGTCTGCCGTGTCTGCACAGCTCTTTTATCTGCCGTGTATGTACAGCTCGTATTGTCTGCCGTGGCTGCACAGCTCTCTTTGTCTGCCGTGTCTGCACAGCTCTCTTTGTCTGCCGTGTCTGCACAGCTTTTTTGTCTGTCGTGTCTGCACAGCTCTTTTGTCTGCCGTGTCTGCACAGCTCTTTTATCTGCCGTGTATGCACAGCTCGTATTGTCTGCCGTGTCTGCACAGCTCTCTTTGTCTGCCGTGTCTGCACAGCTCTCTTTGTTTGCCGTGTCTGCACAGCTCTTTTATCTGCCGTGTATGCACAGCTCGTATTGTCTGCCGTGTATGCACAGCTCGTATTGTCTGCCGTGTATGCACAGCACTATTTGTCCACTGTGTTTGTACCGCCTTCTCTCTCTAAATATGTCTGTAGGGTTTGCACAGCTCTCTCTGTGTCTACTCTGTCTGCACAGCTCTCATTTTCTCTACCATGTCTGTATAGCTCTCTTTATCTACCATGTCTGCACAGCTCTCTTCATCTACCGCATATGCACAGCTCTCTCTTTGTCTACCGTGTCTGCACAGTTTTCCGTCCCTCTATGCACGCTGTCTACACAACTCTCTATTATTTCTGTCGTGTCTGCACAGTTTTATTTTATCTACTGTGTCTGCACAGTTCTCTATTTATCCGCGATTGTCCCGGAGCAACTCAACTCTCGTCTGCGTTCTTTCGGAAGTTAATTTCAAATTCTTACTGATATATTCATATTCAAATGATTAACCAGGATTTAGAACGTTGACTAGAATACCCAGCCTGAAATATGAATGCAATAACTTTTTATGAAGCCTTTTCGTTCTTGCTTGCGGTACTGGTTTTACTGGAAAACATGCGGTATACCGTCCCGTTATTATACGACATGCATGTAGGCTTGATCTTCCGTTAAAGAAATGAAAGTTGCGCCGTCATGAGTTTCCGAGAACTAAATTTTCCTCCTGCAGGTAGAAGCGCGAATATTAGTTTTGAAAGACTTAGAAGCCAAGTAGCATTCAAACGATCATTTCAAACAAAAGATTTTACCAAAAAATGCTCATTGCTGACTATAACTTGGACACCAGCAGTAGGTGAACGATCAGGATCGACACTTGGTTGCAATAAGAACTGAAAATGTTCTGACCTCTGCTCAGAGTGAAGTTTCAGCTGCTGCAAAGAAATTCAGATGAGGAAAACATAAGCGACAGAGATTATGGATGACAAGAACGAAAGCTCCATCTAAGATTGGGCCACTCTTATACTACGGTCGAGAAGGAGGATATCAAATCATGCTTATTTTCTAAGCGATGCGGTCTTCAGAAAATCCAGTAGCTCGAGCATATTTCAGAAGCAATATTATATCAGCTATAGTAACTTAGGACTCAAATTTCTTGCCACCTTATCTTGTTATTCAGTTGATAAATTTTCTCTTATGTCTATCCTTAACATCGAGACGGACCAGCCAATCAACCAACCAACCAAGCGAGGGATCAAGCAACAAACAATTGCTTCTTATTACATATTATAATACCCACGCTGACAAAAATGACAGCGAGGAATTTGTGATGACCTTCTATCATTGATCATACATTCGCTACTAATATACTGCTGAAAAATACGCTACACCGGCCGACTCAAAATGTCATAAGAGACAGGGTGCTCTGTGTTTCAATTCATCTGAGTAGCACACTCCTTCTTTCTCTTAAATGACATGCAAAAATATCATTAGCAGACAGTGGAGCATCACAGAATTTAATCAATTTCACGCCTCGGATGCTGCATACTCTGTGATGAAACTTCAGGGCTCCCAAGCGGATCAGTTGAAGCGATAACTGCTTCGTCAAAGAAAAAAGGAAGCGAGCTTGAAAAATAAACTGTTTCTTCTACTGCAACTTGAAAAGTCGTTTCGCCTGTGCTTCATTGATCATCTACTCGATTTGTCCGTTGTGAACTGAAAACAAATACAGTTTCGGTACATGGAGAAAGTAAAAAAAGTAAAGTACAAAGCGCTAATATAAGCTGTAAATATCATCTGAGTTTGAATTTCAACTTTGGTTGAGCAAGAAGTGCGTTAACTGTACGAAACATAAGATAAACGATCCTAACTTCCCAACCATCGTATCCCTATTATCCAATGGCCCAGTAATCAGTGAATAACAAAAATTCGATTTCTCGACGATGTAAACTACCAATCCTCTGGATATGTTGATCGACGACTTGCTGTCTCACATACTTTAGCTAAGCATAAAACTATGTGCCGCATATCCGGTAATCAAGAAAGTCTACACGGTTTTTACAGAGAAAAGTCTGACAGAAAAAAGCGCAGCACCTTGCTGAGTTAACAGATACATTTCAGGCTTCTTTGGCAAGCCCATTTCGGAAAAAAAGCCAAGGATGACCGACAGTTAATATGCATCAGTTTGATGTCTGTGTTATGAGATGGTGCACTGTTATGTGTGCTAGCGTATTGGTCTGTCGAAAATGACGGCTTACAGTTTGCAGCAGAGCCTTTTCGTCGTTGACGCGCGAGGACGATATTTTACTATGACCGGAACCAATTCTATAGAAACTGTACAAAGGAACTTTCAGGGGTAAATACCGCAGTGTCTCAGGTGTAGCCACGATACACTTCACTATATGAGCCCAGCCGCGGCCTTAGATTTCGTGTTTCAGCTGTCAAATTTTTACTCGTGAAATCCTGCTCCTCTAAGTTAATTGCAAAAAAATTTTAAGCTTGGATGTAATTCCACTACTTGTTTGCTTGAAGGTAAAAGCAAATTGAGTAAATGTATAAATAAATAAACGAATGTTTGGCTATATGGAGGTCTGTGTTAAGGTGTTTCGATTTGATACTGCGGTATACTACGCCAATTGCTCTAGTGAAAAATTTCATAAGGATTTGATGCAATAAAAGCGAGAACATTCAGGCTTCCCTGCTACTACTAACGCTGGGTATGGCTTGAAATAATTACCTCCGTCAAGGAGGTTATGACTTCGTTGAGTTTATGTATCTGTCTTTCGAAGAGATAACTCAATAAGTCACGAACGGATCTTTAAGAAATTAACAGGGATTGTTAGTTTTGTTAGCAGGAACAGATAATTAACTTTTGGTGAAGATCCATTGATCCATTAAAATGTTTGCCTGTATCTTTTTTCTAGGTAGCATAACTCAGAAAGTCACTGACGAATCCTTATGAAATTCTCTGGAATTATTGGGGTGTTACTAGAAGCAAATGACCAAATTTTGTGTTGATCTGTTCGTCCGCTTTTTGGTCTCATTATCTCTATGTTTGGTTTTATGTAAGTGAGTATAAAAGACCGAACACAACTCGAAAAGTTACGGACGGATATTCATGAACTTTGGAGAAATTGTGAGAAGTATCAATTGACACAAATGACCAAATATTTATGTGTTTGACTAATGGATGATGTTTGCATTGCAGAACATGACTCAAAAAGTTACTGAAGAATCTTCAAAAAAATTACAGAAGCTGTTATTACTATCATGAGGCACAAATAGCTAAATTTCTGTGACGATAATGAGAAAATCCTAATTTCACTAATTTCAGGACCAATGTGCATATTTCGTAAACATTGCCTTGCTTGGCTGAGGTATGCGCTCTCAGAGTGCTCTAGTTTGGAAAGCTGTCGTATTATTTTGCTAATGAAATAAGTTCCACTGGCAGTTGATACCCAGCTAGTATTCTTCAATTATTTCAAATGGAAGGCGTATTGACGATACAAAGGGAGGCAGATTGGCAAGCACGTCGAAAGTAACGTGGAACCCATGCACGGAGGTGTACCCACACTATTTTAAAGCCCATGAGCACAGGAAGTCATGAATAAAGCGCATGAACAGAACCAAATATAATTACCGAAACATTAAGGTAGGATGAAAGAAAATGGCTACGAAAGAAATACGTCCCAAAGGCCTAATTAAGGCTAAGGGACATCATGCATGGGCATGGAGGCACGACTACTTTGGTATTGCAGAACATCTTGACTATAACTTCTGCAGTGAAGCGAGAGCGAGGATGTACAGGCATCAGTTCTGTGAGGGTAATGTCTATTTGGGGCTTAGTGCCTGTCTGGCTGTCGTCGCGGGAGCGTTTGCAATGCTGCGTGGGCCTCCGCTGGGACTCTGGTTATTTTGGGGAAGTGTAACATTTCCCGACTTTGGTCCAGACAGGGTTAAGATGGACAAAGAGGAACTAAGTGATTCCTCCTTCCACCATTTTTCAATTTTCCTTGGTAGCAATCAGCAGATTTAGTTCATTACCAAGGGGGAAATTACGAGCTAAGCCAGCCAATAGGAGAGAGGGCTTCAGTTCCTTGAAGCTCGTGACGTCACTGGATCCTTACGAGCAGCGGTATTCATTGGAGGCACACTTCAGGTTGCACGATCACGTGCTACCTATCTTAACCCTGCTATTGGTGAGCTATAACGCCATTACCAAACACATCACACTGATGTCAGCAGGCTGAAAAACTCGTGAAAGTACTCGTTACCTCTACTACGAAACCCACGTACGCGCAGAAATTGAATAACTTGCACTAATATCACAAACTTCGTATAAACTTAACGGTCACCAAAATGTATTTTGAAAGACTAATTCATTTCTATGCATTGGTTCCTCTTCTGCGGGACACTTGTTCTATTTTTTTCTCCCCTTGTAACATCGCCGCAAGCACTGCTCCAGAGGAATCGCATATCTGTATTTACGATTATCAGATACAATAAAGACTGTTTAATTATGCGTCCTTTTCTGTCGCGCGTAAAGCAAACTGGTGGGCCGAAATTAATCCCTGTTGGAAATTTTGGGAATTCTGTCGCTTTACGCCATAACCCAATAGGCTAAAATTTGGCCTGGTTGCAAACATTGGCCAAGCTAGGACACCTCAACGTTGAATGCTCTGCTTGCTTAGCCAATTATAACTCTGAGCAATGTCGGAGGTAATGATTTATTCTGCTCCCTCCGTCCCCAGGATGAGCCAGTAAATTAGATTATCAACGAAGCACAGGGGGGGGGGAGGCATTTTTCAGAGTCGAGCAAAATAGCGCATCCCAGCAAAGAACTCGAACGCTCCGTTGCAATAATTATTTTTTCACCAGTTAATTTTTCCCCTGGAATAAACGGCTTTTCCCTGGAGCGACAATATTCGACTGTAGTAATATCACAGTACATCAGTGATATATACGCAACAGCAGCTCACGGTTGCAGTGATGCTTGCTTGGCTCATACAAAGGGGAAAATAATGAAGGAGGGACGGACAGATTTTCTTACATAACAGAATTTAAGCTGAGACGACATAAATTCTTAGCAGTAATTTTTGGTGGCGGCGTACACCAGTTTTTAAAATATATATCTATATAAATATTTACATTTTCTTGGACAAACCTTTGCGGTTTTTCACAATAAATGGTGATTGTTTTTTATGTAGCTAGAAGCGGTAACTAGATTTGGGTATAGTGGATATGCCAGAAGTATATATATATGGGGAATCCATTGACAATAATTATCATCTCTGGCCTATTAACGAAGTTTATATTTCTTTTATGCGGTAATTTTTGTCACTATGGAAAATAGGCCGGTAATGCTGTCCTAAAATAGAATAGAATCTGAATGTATGGAGGCACCTTAAATGAAAGATCAAGTAACAGGATCGCTGGCATAAAAGTTTGGGTAATGAACAAGTGTTATTGCAAAGTCCCTCCAATAATTTTTTACGGTATACTCATTTGCAACTTTGAAAGGAGTTACTGACATCGCAAACTCAGGGTATTGCAATTTAGTCTTCCTGTTCCGCTTGACCGTCATTCATTCAACTTTCTGAGGCTCGCGACCGAAGTTGCTGGCATCCTCCACAAAGTGCCAAGGATTCCATAGCAAGCGCGTCCTGATTCGCCTCCATTATTGGAGACACTTACCCATATTGGTTCTTCCAGCTCGCTGTAGCGCCAGCGGAAGCGTGGCTATAGTGGGAACGGGGTGTGTATCTGTGTTTCTCGAATCTTTTTTGTCTTGGTGATGGTACATGCTCTTGTGGCTTGTGTGCTTCTGGATGAACTGCAAGAGTATGGAGATGTGCCAGCCTGTAATTGCATACAGCATCATTATTGTATACGTTTAAAACAATGAGAGTTTCTTCTTCAGTTCGCTGTCTATGCTCGTACAGCAAGTAACCCATAAGCCTATAGTGTCTCAGCAGATATCCCCTAGGACAAATTGCAATATGGAGCAGTGCTTGGTGGTGCCTGCCTGTCGCCAGAAACAGCGCCTGGGGTTGCGGCGCAGACGCTTGCTGTGACTCTAATGATATTTTGTGCTGAAAAGGTCTCATGAGTGAGCCCAGAATTATTTTGCTAATAAGAATAGCATTGTTTGCTTTGCTCCGTCGCTACCATCTTTATCTCCGAGGGAATAAAGTAGGGCAATGAACACTTGTAGTAAAACAACAGCTTGCTTTACATCTGTAAAGCAATCCAATACTAAACGTAAGCTCTGCTACCAGGCGTGCGATAGTATGAACATTTTCGAAGAAGGTACAGCATGTTTAGAACACAGTCCATCAAATAACTTAGGTCTACTCTTATACCCAAACTGAACACAGGTTTTCGAACAAATAACTTCCGTTATGATGACCACCAGTGACCGTAACTTGCATGAAAGGCTCAACACGCAAAGAGGTCTTGTTAAACCAGCTGTCCGTAAACGCCATACAGAAAGTTGATCAATATATAATTAATCCTATCATGCGGTGGCCGAGTGAAGCATAATGGCAATTTTCGTCCGTTTCAGTGAATTAGCGTGAAATTTAAGGCTACTTTTAGATGCAGCTGACGATCGCAAGAGGAAGGGGCAACTAGCATGTCGATAGGTCAGTGGAACCCATGCACGAGAGTGAAGCTCTCCTGACTACCTATTTATAGACCTGCTATAATTTTGGGAGTTTTATCTAACTTGTTTCTGTGGAAATTTTGCAGACCTACACCTACACTCCTGGTGCTAAGCCCCACCTCCTATCTAACTACCTATCGTAATGACGCTGCTGGTCAGGAAAGAAGAGGAAGCACACAGTAAAAATCTCGAGTAGAATTAGGTACAACGAAGGACGCTCAGTGAGCATGAAAGGAAGATCTCGCCAAGACCTAACTAAGACCATACACTGATAGTCTTTGATATAGGTCCTCCTTATTGTATGTAGATTTAACGGTATTTAGGTTCACTATTTTTACTTCCAGGTACTCGACACATGTAGTTTAGTGTCACGAGCAGTGTCACTTATCGAGTAGCTTCAAGTAATAATATTGGACCCAATTAATAAAACTGCCTGAAATAAGGTGGCTGGGTTATATTGTGGCTACATGTATAAATTCCCCTGGGGTTACAACTGCCGTAACGTAGTATGGGAAATCCTAACTAAACTAAACCTAGAACCTATTTTCTTGAGAGGTCTTCCATTCCACTATTTTGGAATGGAATGGCGCAATAAAAGTAAGTTTAAAATCTTACTTTCATTGCGCCATCTGCTCCCTGCCTTTCAGTGGCTGTAGGAATTTCAGGAGCACCAATTGGTGCCAACTCTAGCACACGTTAATAATAATAATAATTCAAGGCGTCAGTGGCTGGAAATGGTCTGAAATCTCATCTGGGATTTATCTCTCCAAAGTCGTGTTTAAACGATGCAACTTTCCCGTGTAACGCGGCTGTAATCGGTGGGAGTTTACTCATGCTCGTGAGATGCCATTCGTAACTCTCACTTTTCATGGTTTGCTATTTTGCTTCGCTTTCGGGTTTGCATAATAACCACTGAAGCTTGACCGTCGTTGTTTGTGTCAAGAGTTTGACCTCCCGGAGTAAAATTAGATTGGAAGGCTTTCGAATAGCTTGTTACCACGAACCCCACAAGTGGCTGCTCACAGAGTGGGAAACATTTGGCCGGGAGAAGGAGGCGTTGGGAAAAGAGTGCGCTGGGCAGCAAAGTTGCAGTACGGGGCAGGGCTTAAGTAGAACACTTGAGCAGTGCGTGGCGCGGAGCCTAGCGACGGCCGATCGTTTCTGCACGGCTAGGTGCAGCCGTCGGTTGCAGTCACAGAGAGACGGGAGGTATTGATGGCGACCTTGGTGATGAGCAGGGCGAGGCCGCTGCGAGACATGAGGCCTTTTCGTGGGCGGCACTTGTGCCGAAATGCCGTTACTGGCCTCCCTTGCTGACGTCAGTGCACCCAGGCCTCGGAGACACTAAGTCTGTTCACGTGCGGCAATTGTGCCGAACTGTGGCTGCTGCCTACCGTTGCTGACGTCACTGCACTGGAGAACAGACCCGACAATGGCCGACACGCACCCAGCAATTGCGAGAAAACCGACACTTTGTAGATACGCGAGCTAAACGTGAACACACTTGAACTACCCGAGTAACCTCAGCCAGGAACTGCCGAGGCGTGTTACAATTACACCCTGCATATGCTATTGTAACCCCAAACACACTTGCCGTGATCGTTTAAAGTGAAATGCTTCTTTCTAAGCGAACCTTTATTGACTGTGAAATGATTTTGAAGTGGGGGGGAGGGGTACTGGATTAGCACAGGCAATCCTTGAGCTTGAGCTGCAACACACTTCCGATGTGTATCACGGCTGACACATAAGGTGTTGTTGGTCAATGGGTTACTTAATGAAGCATTTCACTGTCTCATTGTGAGCACACTGAGACATGCTAGATATTTTTCAGCCTTGCGCTGCCTTCCGTTAGCGCTTTCATTTCTTACTCATTTCAAATCCGAACGGTTGGTCCGATGCGTGCATTGCTGCCTTATCAGATCGGCAGACTGTCCCCAGTGCATGTCTTGGTCCCATCAACAGTTGTGCGTGGGTTAGAGCCCGGGCTTGAGGCGATTGGTGACGTCGAACACACAGACGTGCGAGCGTTGGCTCCCTGTCGTGTGTACGAAGCAAACTAGAGCAGATTTTGTCGATATTTCTAAAGCATTCACTGCTACTGCACACCAGGGGCAGCTGCTGCTGCTGCAGTTGGTCGGGGCAGTAATGCCACGCCCTTACCCTCCTTGCGTCCTCACGCAACCTATTCCTCACACTAACTTTTTACGAGCCAGGAACATCTTAGTGCTACCCGAAGTATAACATACTTCTCTCGTTAGTTTTCTGGACTTCGGCTCACTACGCGGTCGAAATTTGAGGCATTTGGTGCTGCAATTATACAGATGCATTTCATTTGTAATAGAAATATCAAGAATGAGCATATATTGCTGTGGCACAGGAAACGCAATGCTAATTATGGTAAGTTATATTTGATGACGATTTTCAAGGATATTTGTTCGCTAACCGGCCAAATTCTCAGCATTTGGTGCTGCAGGTTACTTGCGTGATGGGAAAAACTCGTTTCAGAGGAGTTTTAGGCAGGCAGATTGTGTGTAAGTAGACTGATTTAATACTTCCGAGCATGGAAGACTAATGCAATGGATAGCGAAGTGCTCGATAATTATCGTAAGTGTATAGCCATTAACACAAAAATGAAGTTCCGGGTAATACTGCGAGTTATAGTTAGAGCTTAATAGGTGTCCATACCCATTGCCTCACAAATTTTCTCCTTTTTACTCATTTCCTAAATCTGAAGTATCCCTATTACGATTCTAAAACTATTACTGTGTTGTAAATAGTGTGCTTAGATATATGCGCAAACCAAATAAAACATCATATGTTGATGGAAAATCAATATTGTGACGGAATGTACCTGTTTGTACATTTTACAATGTCTGATAAGAACGAAGACTTCCGTGAAAAATCTCTTGCATTTAGTGAACCAGTTTCATTCTGCTATTCGTAAAGCAGACAATGAAATATGCATAATATTTTTTCAAAATTTCAACACAGTAGGCCGAGAACTTACTACATCCTTAAAGCTTGTTGATGATCCTGCGTATCGCTTGTACATTGCATTAAGGTCGTACGTACTTCAGGCAATTGGATGCCTGCTTGTTACTATAACTTGGTCATCATCCTTGTTGTTATGGAGCTCAGGGGCATCGCCGACAACCAGCAGGAGCTCCCGTTTTCTGCAATTTTCCTTCCCCAGCCATTGACAACCACGACGAATTGCAAACAACTGTTGAGCGATGACTAGAAACGGGTGATTACAAAATAACAACGCTTTTTAAGGCTATTTTCTTGTACTGCTTGTAAACTGAACTCGCTAACTAGTTCTCTTCCCCCCTCCCCTCACCAAAATTCTGAAAAAAACTTAATGCTAAGAAGGTGTTCACAAGACCTTTATTCAGCACGTCATGACATGCAGAACCTTGTCATACCTGTGCAAATGGGTGAGATAGGCACCTTCAAAGCTTCTAACCGGTTTTAGACTCAAGGATCGAATGCCGTGCTCATAGAGCTCCAAGTATAAACTGTGATCAGGTTATGGAATTAGTTAACATTTCCTTTCGAGACGATCCATCTTCAGCAGGTTAGCATGTTATAACATCAGCATGTTATACGACATGAAGCCTAGACTTTAGTTAAATGTTTGTCGTAGATAATGGAGCAGGGATTCATTTCCAATAACTGTGACACGGATGTTAGTTTTGTTGATATAGCCCAGAAAGGCAGATTGCATTTTCTTGAATTAGGTTTAAATCTTTCGTTATAAAGCTTAAATCCTCACTAGTCTGCTTGCCTGCTAAGCTAAAAATTTTAAAAAATAGAAGAGATGTTTATGTTGATTGCCAGTGATTATGGTTATCATGTTTCTTCTTTTGCAGTGAGTGTTATAGCTCTGTAAAATTAGGTAGTGACGACTAACAGGCTCCTAACTAGTAGTTCTGCTTCATCAACTACCTGGAGCAGTGACTGTGGTGCAACTTATAGTATCAGGTATGTATTACATTTATCATTATTACCTCCGCCAAGGAGGTTATGTTTTCGTCGTGTTTATCTGTCTGTCACCAAGATAACTCAAAAAGTTATGAACCGATTTAGACGAAATTTATAGGGATTGTTAGGTATGTTAGGAGAAGCAGATGATTAACTTTTACTGAAGATATGTCCATCCGTTTGTTTGTTTGTCTACCTCATTTTTCTCAATGTTATAACTCAAAAAGTTATTCATGGATTTCTATGAAATTAAGATGAGTTGTTAACTATATAACAAAGAGTAGATGGCCAAAGTTTTGTATTGATCCGTAGGTTCATTCATTCGTTTGTCACTGTTTTTAATTTTATGCTTGTTAGCACAATAACTCAAAAAATAATGAATGGATCTTTATAAAATTTATAGGGTTTGTTAGTAATGTTGTAAGACATGTAAAAATCAAATTTTAGTGCAGATCGGTTTGTTCGTTTGTAGTTATGAACGGATCTTCAAAAAAATTGAACAAGCTTTTATTACTATCGAAAGGCACAAATGATTGGATTTTGGAGTTTATACAAAGCAAATTATGGTTTCAGAGCTAATTTGAATTTTTTGCTACCGTTGCCTCGCTTGGCGGAGGTATGCGCTCTCAGAGTGCTCTAGTTATTAATGATTTGACACCACTTCTTATTCTGTAAGTATCGTATTAGTTTCCATATAGCACACATCATGATTAAAGGGCAAAAAACCTTTAATCTAATCGGAGTGCCACTCACAGCAGCAACTTTTGACTAGGCAATAGTCTAAGTAGCACACTGCTGAGTAGCCCCTTGTGACATTGAGAATGTCTTAACACCCAGAGTGGGTGTGAAATACTAGGCTACTTACACACTGGATCAAAACACGAGGTTAGTTGCATAGAGTGACGATGCCTGAGATTGACTTAAAAGAATGGTGACCACAGTATCTATTCCACTAGGTAGTGGAACAGCTATAATATTTTGCGAGTAGTTCAATAAGGGTTTTAGAGCTGCAGCTGCATTTTTTTAGTTGAAGTCGCCCTATCCACACAGTTGCTTGCATCTGACCAGAGTAAGAGAGAAGGGACATGTTTTATGCCACGCTTGACGTAGAGCCCGTGTATGGGAACAGCAAACCTCGAAAGGAGATGCCATCATTAGGGTCATTAGGATCACAAAAACTAAAGATGTACAGTGGGTGTGAAAAGATAGGCATCCCTAAGACGCAAATGAAACTACGGCACTAATCAATGGATTTTTCTTGGGAGCTCGTTTCCCCATTACCCAAATAGGTAAACATCACTGACAGTTGCACACATTCTGATTTCACTGTTGGTCCTGCTGCATGTCTTGCCCTTCCGTGCTAACAGAGAACGTCTAATTTTGCTTGCATGTTTCATTCCGTGGAGCAGCTCCTAAAACATTGCTCAAGGCACAGGAATGAGTTTCAGCAGGAATCTGCTGACGTGCCGTGCATCATGCATGACGACGAATGTGCGTGTGGTGCTTGCGATTCCTGGCTCTAGGAACAATGGGAGGCGTACGGCAGTAGGGTAATGCTCGGCCCAACTCCTTGGTTGTGTGCTTACGTATATTGCCTCATGTTCGGGATGATTATCAGAACGGAAATTATTTGTGCAAGTTTGAAGAGGCGGAGTCGAAATGAATTAGTCAAATAAAATGAGTAAATTTTGTTAAAGGGTGGAAAGCCTTTGTGTCTAACTAGTAGGAATTAAAGTTGGTCGCTGGCGGACTCAAAAATCGGCATCAGATGTACTCGGACCGACTTCACAAACCTTTTGAACATGTACACACTAATCAGCCACAAAATAAAAACTTTAGTCAATTTAAACATAAACCAACCAAACCTATCAAGTTCGTTTCCTCAAATTACTGGAGTAAATGTTCCCCATATTTGGCTGGCAGGGGCCACCGCCCCCGGCACGCCACAGCTACGAAGAATTAACTCGCGTGTCGAGGTATCAAGACGAGAAAAATGGGGCCACACGAGTGCCTGCTGCCAGTGACATCTTGTATAGCCGCAAGGTATTTTTTTAGAGCTTCTTTAAACAGACAACGGAGTTGAAATGCTGACGATCATGCATGGGCCTGATTTACTGCATCCAGAACTTAAATACGGGAATGATGATGGATATAATTTGATGCTTTTTGAAAATAAGATACTGGCCGTCACGGGCATAATTTTGTAATACGAGAACATAAAACTATAGCTAATATTTGCTGTGCTCTATTGGTGACAGTGTGGGGCTCTGGTTTTGTAGTCTATGCATTTCGGGAACAATATCTGTACGGGGTTTAGTACCTCTGTTCGGAATTTATGCTATTCTGCGGGCTCTGTGTTGCCACGAGAACTCTAGTTAGTAATTATTCAGGTCTGAGTTTTTGTTTCTATAAACACGGAAAATCTTCTAGAACTAGGTTGATTCCCTGGGTATTTAAATCCCAGGATAACAAGAAGCACCAACGTAATCACAAACAGTGTTTGCAATCACAATTTCATGACGCTGGTGCTAATTTCATTTCACGTTAAGGCTTTTAGTGAAGTTGCTAGATTTATGTAATCGAGGCTCAGAGTTTCACGATCAGAATAAAAGAACTACTGATGGTAGTATACACGTGACAGAAATTATGCAGGCGCATTTCTCTTGCAAATGCGCCGTCGTCGACTTCGCATGTCACACCGACTCAAACGGAACGTATGAGGTTTCACAGGGTAGCGTTTCACCGCATGACCCAAACCCCACCAGCTACAGCGATATTTCCGGGACAATTGGGTTGCAGCTGGAACATTAACAGCCTTCTGTAGCGAGGCAACAGCGAGTATGTATGGGCGCCAGTATCACACCTGCCAGTGCCTCTACACCCCGAGGGTAATATCTGTTCGGGCTCAGTGAATGCCATCCTGATGTCGCGTGAGGTTGTGCAATGCTGCGGACTGTGGGTCCCGCAAGGACACACGTTCAGGGCTGCCCCAGCACTACGGATCACGAGGCTTTGATAGCAGCACCAAAATCAGACATTACGCCGAATTGCCTAAAACTCGAGCATATCCCGACCTCTGTTCAGTAACTGGTAGAGCATGGATAATTATCGGCGGCAGCGATGTATAGCCGGCGATAATTATCGGAATTAATCGCTGGCAATCAGCGTACATTGAGAAAATTGAGCATCGGGCCGTCATTAACCATTGTTATCTTTGCTGCTGGCAGGTTGAGGTGCATGTCTTTATCTGCCTGCGCAGGGGATTGCAGATGAAGAAATGACTGTCAGATACGAAGAACATGGCGGCTGCCACATACTCAATTTCTCCAGTTTCTGGAGAAAATTATCGGTTCTTTCGCTTCAACAATCTGCCAAATGATAATAGAAAGTATTGAGGCCAACAGACTTGGTACTTGGGCATATAAGTATTGATTTTTTTTATCTCTCAGGTATCTGTCTGAGAGACAGTACTTCTCATTCACTTCTTGCACAATCGCTTGTTATCTAGCGATGAAATAGCAGCACTGAATGAACCTAATTTGTAAAGATACTGACACGACAGTGAGAAACAAACTTGGGTGATCTCTCAATGCTGTTCTTGCAAATGCTTTACAATGCTGTTGTTACAGTAAGTAAGCGAATTGAACGTCTTGAGAAGCTGTACATGAAAGCAAAACCTCCGGAACATTTTTGTAACCGTGAATACATCTTCTGGTGTTGAGCAAGGCTTTAAAATAGATACGAACTTGAGCTCGCTCCAGGTTAAGAGAAATATTCGCACGTGTGAAATCGCCTCTTGGTGCTGTGTAGGACAACTGCAGTGACGGCTCTGATTTAAGCCATGTTTTGGATAGGACAGGAGTGGAAAAGCCAAACCGTACCCTAGCCAACACATCAGAGGGGTAAGGAGAACGTACCGGCGTTTCGAGCTTCGTACGCCTCGAGCCTCACAGCTCGTATTTCAGGAAATCCGAGGGGCCAAATCCACTACGAGTCGCTAACGAAAGGCGAAGAGTTGAGAGCGCCTGGGCGGCATCGCAAATATTTCAATAAAATTCTTGCCCAGTCTGGCATCCTGATCATTTTACCAGGCGCCACAAGGCCTCACCTTACCCTCGCTTTAACAAGTGAAGTCGGTCGGCCTCTGCTTTAGAAGTCTCTTGTGAGGGTTCCCGAGGGCTGCTGCGGCCCGTGTTATGACGCACTCAATTGGGTTCAGCTCAGAAGTGCGGCCCGTGGGCGGGGGATTTGTGATAATTTTACGATCAAGCGCCGGCAGACCTGAAGCTCTATAGAAGACTTGGTTTTATGGCTTATTGTCTTCACATTAAATAGTTGATATTGAGGCTTACGTGGGACTTGTGATAATTTCACGGTGACGGGCGAGTATAACTGAAACTCTACACTCGCATGAAGAGAGGCTCTGCAGCAGTTGGTTCTGACTGGTTAGAGAAATTGCAATTTAGGGGCTTGAATTGTAAAGATTTCAAACAGGAACGTAGGCTTTCTTGCTTTGAATAGCGTTCGAGATGTTGGAAACAACCCGATTGCGGTTGAAATACTTGGAACTCAAATCTATAAATCAATTTTAATATCTCAAGTACGGCACAATTTCCAGGTTTGACCCATGAAATTCTACGACCCTTGGGATAAGCCGAGCCCTGAAGACTTAACTTCGTAGGTCAGTCGACGAGGCCGTGAATCCTGAAATGATTTTAAAAGTGATCGAGAGGAATACAATAGGGAAACAGCTCTTGTAAGGAGCAGCGCAGCCTGTAGAAAACAGGGTTGAATACGGGAAATTTATTTTTCCATAGTGTCAGTTACTTTGTTTTAAACATAACTTGGTTTTCTATTATTTCAAAGTTTCCATACACTCCTGTCCGTCTAAAGGGGGTCTGTGATATTTAGGATCTTTTCAATTACACACATACGCAGCGGCGGCTCGTGCCCTGCTTTAGGTGGGGCTCGTCGTTTATTTTTTGGAAGCCGTTAGGTGGAACAGCTATTTTTTCTACGCTGAATTCAAGTTTTCTCACCTAAACCAGGGCACGTGCCGCCATTGCACACACGTACGTATGCTTGTATACATAGGACGGTCATTATTGTGAAAAAAAATATAACAGTGAGGCTCGTAGAACCTGCCGTCAGTTTGGCCGCTACTTCCCCGACATATTCTTCTTACACCGCCGCGACCCCTTAATGGTAAAACTTCTCTCGCAAATGAGGCCGGATAATAAAAAGAGGACATAGTGGGCACCCGGGCAGTAACAGGGAAACATGGTGCGGTGTGTCGGCCTGCTGGTCTGCAGCACCAACTGCTGCAGGGCTGCTGCGACTGCAGGAGTCTGCAGCCTAGCGGTGCTGCTGCTGCAATCGATCCGCTCTGCCTCACGCCCTGCAGGGACTATCTGTAGGTTGTTACACGCTACAACGTTGCCTGTAGGCTGTTACACGCTTTGATGTTGCCTGTAGACTGTTACACGCTGCGGTGCTGCCTGACAGCTGTTACACGCTGCGGTGTTGCCTGTAGGCTGTTACACGCTGCGGTACTGCCTGTAGGCTGTTACATGCTGCAATATTGCCTGTAGGCTGTTACACACTGCGGTGTTGCCTGTAGGCTGTTACACACTGCGGTGTTGCTCGTAAGCTGTTGCACGCTGCGGTGTTGCCTGTAGGCTGTTACACGCTGCTGTATTGCCTGTAAGTTGCTACACTCTGCAGTGTTGCTTGTAGGCTGCTACACGCTGCGGTGTTGCTTGTAAGCTGTTGCACGCTGCAGTGTTGCCTGTAGGCTGTTACACGCTGCAGTGTTGCCTGTAGGCTGTTACACGCTGCGGTGTTGCCTATAGGCTGTTACACGCTGCGGTGATGCCTGTAGGCTATTACACGCTGCGGTGATCCTTGTAAGCTGTTACACGCTGCTGTGTTGCCTGTAGGCTGTTACACGATGCGGTTTTTCCTGTAAGCTGTTACACTCTGCGGTGTTGCCTGTAGGCTGTTACACGCTGCAGTGTTGCTTGTAAGCTATTACACGCTGCGGTGTTGCCTGTAGGCTGTTACACGCTGCGGTGTTGCCTTTCTGCTGTTATACGCTGTGGTGTTGCTTCTAAACTGTTACACGCTGCAGTGATTCTGTAGGCTGTTATAGGCGGTTCTGGGTCTTTTCGCCGTGGGTCAATTCACCGTCGGTCTTTTCGCCGTTTGGTCACTTCACCGTGAGGGCATTTCTCCGTGATGTTATATAAATGGCGCTGTAATATAAAAAACTACACCTAACCATGCCGAACATAATATGCTATTATTATTATTATTACTAGTGGACCCGTGCGTGAAGAATTCACGCAATAACCTATACGTTTGCGTAATGCCTCTAGGCCGGTGCGGAATCTCCTCTTCTCTTATTTGCTTCTTAATTTTC
>LQNS02000304.1:5572992-5584481 GCA_001587735.2 Parhyale hawaiensis
CGCTTCATTGACTCGCGAACAGCGAAACTCAAGCTTGGTTCTTTCCCTCCAGCCCCCATTAATTTACCGACCGCAGGGTTGTCACAGACATGGACCTGCATGACCCTTTTTCGAACCTGACAATCTTGCAGCTGCCCTCTGCTTCGGACCTCCCGTTGATCACCGCACTATCCTTAGGCCGAGTCGAGCGTTTTATAATTTGTAAAAGATATGAGCATGGTTATTTCGCTTGGCGAGTAATTATTTCAGATTGAATTGCTATTAGCTTCCAATGTTTTCCTAATAATAGACCGATACTGATTGCAGTTTTCTGACAACCACTAAGAACACGATTCTTATTAGGAGGGTCGTAATTATCAGGATTTTCGGCAGGAATTCTTATGATTACGACATTTATATTTTTCGTAGTATCTCATAATTTATTATACTTCTGTTTAATAATCAACGGTAAATAAATCAATTGAAGGGATACATTGTTGTAAATAAGAAATTTAAATTTTTCAGTAACGAGTTATTAAATCGGGTTGACCAAGTGTTTTCAGAAAAAAAGTCTCAGAAAACATGACGAGAATAGGGTCAATAAGCGTCAGTACATGTCTCAGGACTACCGTAAACATGACGCACGCAGCGTCTGATCGTTTCTAAGGGCGGTATGCAATGCAGCTCGTGCTGACCTCGATTCGAAGGTCGCTGCTGCACTGCAGCACCAGCACGTGCAGCACTGAGTGGGTAGCAATGAGTACGTTCCACTGAATGTGCAGCACTGAGGGTGTAGCAGCTCGGTGTGTCCCAGAGATGTATCGCGATCAATGTCACACAGTTCGTCTCTGTCCCGACCCCTGCAATTATTGGCTTCAAGCGTTCGGTTCACACGTCACCTCCCTGCTGCTGATTACAGAGCACAACCAGAGCGCCCTCTGATTAATAGCATTTGAAATGCAACGCTTTCTTTAATCCAAATGTGGATTTTGTGGCACAGTCAAGTATAATATAAACATTGTATCAGTGCCGATACTTTGTCACTGATTCTATAAAAAAAAATATTAGAAGAATAACTAGAATGCGATTTACCGTCTAAATTTGCCGATGCAGATTTGATGGTAAGCTTTAAACATACTGGCCTGAACCAGAGGATTTGCCACAGAACTGTAGCTTCGTTTTTCATGAATGCCCAGACCCGCGTAATGGCTACACGTTGCAAATATTATTCTAAGTCAAACAGCAAATTTATCACCTCCGTGGAGCAAAAGTTCAAAACGGACATCTATTTTTCCCAAGCCCGTGTTATGGTTGAGTAATTTCTTGCCTTGCGTAACACTGGAAGCGTTACGAGTGGATGAAAGAACGAATGGTTGGATGAACACATAGATGAATATTTCCTCTCCGTCGATGGTGCTGTTAATCGTGTGTGTGTAATAGTCTTGACTGAAGTCTTATCATTCAGTGTCAGTGATAAGCTCCTGCACTTTATTTTAAAAGTGATGCATGACTGTCTGCTTATTATTGCCTCCGCCAAGGAGGTTTATGCTTTCGTAGAGTTTTTTCTGTCGAGCTGTTTGTCTGTCAACAAGATAACTCGAAAAGTTATGAATGGATCTTTAAGAAATTTACAGGGATTGTTAGGCGTGCTGAGAGTAAAAGGTGATTAATTTTTAGTGAAGATCCGTTCAACCGTTTGTTAGTTTGTCTGCCTCGTTGTTCTTAGTACCATACCTCAAACAGTCATAAACGGATTTTTATGAAATTTACGTGAGTGGTTGGGTATAATACGAAGAGTAAATAACCAATTTTTTGTTATGATCTGTTGGATCGTTTGTGTGCTTATCTCTGTGTTTAATTTATTTTTTGTTAGCAAAATAGCTCAAGAAATTATGAACGGATCTTTATAAACTATTTATAGGAATTGTTAGTAATGTTAAAGATATAGATGATTTAAATTTTGGTGCTGATCGGCTGGTGTGTTTGAGAATTTGACTAATGTCTGTCAGAATATTTGCTAATGGCATAAATCAGAATGTTATGAATGGATCTTTAAGAAAATCACAGAAGTTATTATAACTGTCAAGAGGCACAACAAATAACTGATTTGGTTCTTGATACAAACGAAATCTTATATCAAAACCTAGTTCATTTTTCCTTACCGGTGCCTTACTTGGCGTAGGTATGCGCTCCCAGAGTGCTCTGGTTAGAAGCTGTTTTACTACGTTTCACAGAACAGTTCTGTTGCTCAGCAGAACTACAACCGAGCTCGCTTACCTCTTTAGATCACATGCAACTGACAGTTTCACGCATCCTTCGTAAACACACTTGGCGGAAGCATTGCAAATTCTTTACCGCCATTTTTGAAGACTGGGTAAGCTGGTAATAAAGACAACATTCACTGCACCTTGCCCTGGGAAACCCACCCTCACTAGTTTGTGCGGCAGACATTGGCCAATTGGCCCCAAAGGCCAGAGGAGTAAGTACAGCTGCAGCCGATGACGGGTTGCTGAGTACTATGGCGCCGAAACGGAAAGTTCAACGCCCGCCACACCCCCCCCGTACCCAAAGGTAAGTACCCCCACGATAGCCATGCCCACCAAGCAAAGTTGCAGATTCAGTTCACCACGCGCCCTTGAGAAAAACTGCGGCTGACTTGGGGACGGTTTTCGGGACCCTCAGCACTACTGTGCAGCACGCAATGTGAACTGCTACCGTGGGTAAAGAGGAATGCCTTGTAGAAATATTACGTTGAATGTAAAGCTGAGTCACACTGCAACACGTTAACTTTGATGGCTCAAAATTTACAGGTAACATAATCTTAGCTTTCATCTCGTAGCCCGCTTGTTTTTCTGGTTTCATTCGCATTAATTTAATGCTGAGAGACAAACTGTTGTTGTACATTCAGTATTGATGAACACTAGTATGCTGGTGCAAGTCCTATTGCGATGTTGATAACCGCGGCCGCTTCCGTTAAATGTAGACTTATGCTCCAGGTGTAGGCATGGTACTGTAAAAGACCGCATCTCCAGGCATCGTAAAAGGCCGCAGGTCCAGACACATTTGCCAGGTCCAGGCATGGTAAAAGGCCGCGGACTGCAGATCTATGGCATCTTTTACTCCTGCCATTGGGCCGCAAAGTGCCGCAGATGCCCACGGCTGCCAAGCGGCACTTCAGTGCCAATAACTGCCAGAATTATTGGCTGCTCACAGAAGCCGAAGTTCTTGCCCGTCAGACTGGCCAACGAAGCGCTGTGAAAGTGCCGAAGCTGGCGCCCCTTGGCGGCCATGTGGTCCTTAGCGCCACCGTAAAACTTCCGTAAATTACACGGGACTTTTTGCCAGCTTTACCGTCATAATTTTTCCCTAAAATTTGCGGGTTCTTTGCAGTGATGCTGTAAATTTAAGGACCATGCCCTTGAAACAATTACAAATCCACCCTGAACGAGGAGAAAAGTTTTTCTGATGAATGTGAGGGCAACTATAAAATTTAGGGAACTTTTACTGCCATTTGCTATATTTTAATGCTGATTTGGCATATGTCTGGCCTGCTTTTGCGCCATGCAATAACCATTTCGATGCACCTCTGCTGCATTACAAAAATCGGGAAAAATGAGAACTAAAACTTGGATTATTTTGTCAAATCCAAACCTAAACACTACACTAATGTTTGAGGCGTCAACAGTTTATTAGCCATATGGGAATACGTTATTAACTGATAGATAGTTATTAGCATCGTGGAAAAATATATCCATTACAAATGAAAATCTGTGTATTTCTCTTTATTTTTTGTTCAAAGTGCAACAGAAGCTGGTGTGCATCTGAACAGTAATTTTGTAGCTTATGAATGATAGGTTTGATAGGTTTATTACAGACAGACACATTGATACATTACAATCATCGTTTTGGTACGTGAGTAAGAAACATTTACAATTACTTATCTGCATGGCCACTAGAAGTTAAGCATAAATTTTTAGGCAAACATAAAAACAAGGGCTAATACAATTGCAATGCATATTCTTTAAAACAGTTTTTAAATAGATTATCAGAAATTGGGTCTAATAAATACAAAGGAATTTTATTGAGAAGCAATGCAATTTGAGAAACTGTTGAGCGTTTTCAACATCAACACGCCCATTAGGGATATTGAGAACAGAACGTCTCATTTCATAATTTTGTTTGGGAATAAGTGAACTGAAATGCTTTTAGAATGCTTCGGGATGATTATTAAACACGAATCGAAAAAATTTAAGTAAGGAATAGTTGTAGATATCCTGAAATTGCAACATTTTCAGAGTAGAGTACATATCACTGCAATGCATTAGAAGAATATTATTAGCGAAGTATTCGCCTAAGTATATTGTTCAATATTATGATACTAGAGGGCCCAGCCGTCAAAAATGACGGCAAAAATTTTGTGATTGAGCTTTTTATTGTTCCGGTTCCCAGTATAGGTGTTGCCGTATAATAGGTTTCATCCCTGCAAGCCTGATCTTCCATTAGTGAAATGCAAGCTGTACAACCATGAGTTTTGCGATAGCAAAATATCCCCTGCAAGATAAGATTAGATTAGATAGGCGGCAGTAGAGGAACCAAAAGGCCCATTCCCAAAGAGACACCGGAACATACGCCCTGGCACTCTATGAGCTATTTCCATTATGTTAGTAGGATATAGAGAACAGGAGAAAAGAGAGAGAGAAAAAAGGGGGGTGAAGAGTCCATGCCCATGAGACGATCTTGAATGCACGCAAGCACGATCAAGAGCCGCTGACATGCGGAGCTTAGAGACACCAAACTGTGTAATTGGAGCGGGAGAGAGAATGAGATGAATTAAGGTTGCTTCGGAAGCTTTGGCCGTTAAGTGCTGAGTATCAGCTTGGAATTGATCAAGCGTTAAGTTATGCTGAGAAAATATAGTTCAGTCAAAAGAATTCACTGGAAATGCCCAGGGCTCACCGTATTGTGGATACCAACTGATTGTTGAACCTCCAGCGTCTAACTTTGGCTGCAATGTAAATTCAGTATAAAAAGGCGTCTGCTCAGCGTGAAGATTCAACTACCACGATACCATTCAGCAATGAAAGAGGGATCCAGAGGCCGGAGATCCAGACCTATATTTGTCACCGGTATTCAAAGCGCTGAAATTGTATAGTATCTCAACTTGTTTTTCAGTACATTAATTTTCTTCTATTAAACTCTTAACTGCGTGACGGAGAGACGGACCAACACTGGAGCAAGCGACCAATAACTGTGTTTCACTATACCTATAGTGGATGAACTAGGGCAAAATATTTGCCAGCTGATTGCTCCAGTTGAACTTGAACTGAACCAGCTATAGCCGGTTGCGGTGAAGTTTTGTCCGCACCAGCTGCCTTTGTACCAGCTGCCTCTGTACCAGCTGCCTCTGTACCAGCTGAGTGCCTAGCAACGTGTGCACAAGTTGACTGTGCATCAGTTAAGTGTCCGCCTCCAAACTGTGCACCAGCTGGCGATGGACCCACTGCAGGGCATCAAAACTATGTATTATATAACTGTGCACCAGCTGGAAAAGCATCAGAGGCACGCACCAGCTAACTGTGCACCAGCTGACGGTGCACCAGATGCCCATTCATTTTTTAGATATGCACCCGCCGGAAGACTCAAACTGGGTGTATACCAACTGGCATTACACCGCTGGGTGTGCACCAGCTGGACGCACCACCGCACTGCAGCACCAGCTGCATGTCGCGCATGACAAGATCTGCTCTCTTCCACACCTCATGACGCTCTCGCTGCTCTCTTCCTCATGACCTCTGCTCTTCTGTCTCCTCTTCTTTTTTATAGCCACACGCTCTCTTCCTGTCTGCTCTCTTGCTGGCCTCTCTTTCTGCCTGCTCTTTCGTCTGGTCTCTTCAGTTGCCTGTTCTTCCATCCGGTCTCTTCAGTTGCCTGTTCTTCCGTCTGGTCTCTTCAGTTGCCTGTTCTTCCGTCTGGTCTCTTCAGTTGCCTGTTCTTCCGTCTGGTCTCTTCAGTTGCCTGTTCTTCCGTCTGGTCTCTTCAGTTGCCTGTTCTTCCGTCTGGTCTCCTCGGTTGCCTATTCTTTCAATTTTTTTCATTCTGCTTGGTCCACTTGCTGCCTTTTCCTTCTTTCTCACGCAGTCTCCTGCTTACAATATAATTTTGCTCATTTTCTCCCTGCATGCCCCGTCTAGTGTAGTATTCTTACTTTTATTTTTCCCGCATTTTCCTGTCCATCCAGTACTGCCTCTTCTTCTTTTTCATTTTTCATTGATTTTTCTCTCTTTGGTGTGAATTAGTTTGACTTTATTAGGAATACGTTACTTCACCCAGCTTTGTCGTTTAAATATTTGGGTTCAACTTGATGGACTGTAGTTTTTATCACTTATTTTTTCTTTTTCCTGCCATTCGCTTCCCATTCATTGTTTTATTGTTAACGACTGCGCTTCAGATGGTGAAATACTCAAATCTGCGTAGCAAGATTGAGTCTTCGGCCGTCACAAGACTCTATCGTTGGAGATTATTTCCTGACACTCGATGCAATGCCCAGTGTTCCGGACAAGTCAAAACTAATCGGATTAGATTATCTGCACGCAGGTGGCCAAATACAGCGCTCCTCTAATATTAGAGGAACTATCAGCTACAATTTTCGTTACTTTTTTAACATATACAATGTGCCTCGTTAGTAAAAAAAGCACTTCCAGTAACGAAACTTAGAACAAACGATAGTTGCGACTAACAAAGAGATCGGCTGATGAAACGTTCGATAAACCAAAAATTCTACTAACAAACGTCGGAGCAGCGCACAAAGCCCAAATGAAACTATATATTCGGAAACGCGATACACTCCGCAGCTTCCGATCTTCACGTCTTAGTTCGAAAATCAACCAACAGCTAATTTGTTCTTTACACTGGCTACCTTTTTCAGTATCTTCCACCGACCATAGAATAAAAAGTGTTGATACGGCAACTATCTAGTGAGACTCATAATAATAATTGCCAAGTTCTAAAATTGGCTCATATGTACTGTGGTTCCCATTGGTCGGGCCCGATTTTCTTCATCGATCCGCTACCTTTCTTGGGTGGAAGAGATCCAGGAAAGATCAACACCGAGGCATCGTCTCCTTTCTAGAGTGGGATGTCCAGTTCCCTATTTTTAATGTTATATTTCTAGGTAAACATAGCGAGCGCATGATTCATGGAAAAGCACTTTATAAATGAATCCGCGACCACCGTGTTTCAGAATGCTTCAGTTAACATGACGATTTGTTCGAGTAACAGGACATTCGAGTATTGGAGAATTGGTAACAAATTAATCTGCATAGCCATCATTATAGTGCGTTTAATTTTGAGGACTTGTTGGACTTTTTATTGTCTGCTGACATCGTCCACACTTATGGCCTAACTCATACAAACACTTCTGCTTCTTGCTTAATTGTCGATAAAGTTCACTTAGTCTTTTAGTGTTGCAATTAGTCGCTAGCGTAAATAAGGAAACATCTCCGCCATAAATAACACTCAAAACTTACATCAGCACCTCTTCACTGTTCATGTGTGTGGCCATAATTTTAACTCTAAGAAGAATGCATTGCACTCTATCGCTGTAACCTGTTCTTCCTTTAAAATAGCAAAGATGATTATCACCCGCTTCACAACCGTAAACTCATTATTAAAATTTCCACAGCAGTCCCAACTACTGTAAAAATAGATAAACACTTTTGTAATAATTTTTAAAGTTAAGACATATACACACAATATGCCAAAATTCTTAATCGTAGGCAGAATGCAAAAAAGTATACCTGCAATGCTTCTGACCACATCAGGCCAATCTCTGCTTAAGCAACATTTATAGGAGGAAAGACAATCTGCAGAGAAGAAGTCCTTTATTTTCCACAGCCTCTTGTATCACAATTCAGTCAAAACGCTCAAGAGCCTGCGTCGTCAGCCCTCAACACTGCAAGCGTCAATTAGGCAATCTGCCTGTGCACTTTAAAGTTAAAAGCTACGTTACATCGTCCTGACCAGGGTTTCTACTCGGCACTCCTTTCGTGAACAATCTGAACATCTGTTATGCTGTTACAAAGTTATTGGCCGCTCGAATTGAAGTGCTGTATTTTCAAAAGTCAGTTAGACATAGTATTAACAAAATGATTTATGTAAAGTTTGATGAATATTACTATTAAGGAGTGCTGTTGAATAATTTTCAACTTATTTCAAACGTACTTGTTTCAACGCACAAAAGACTTTAAGTATGAAACTGGCAATGTATGATCTTCGTTTAGTTTTCTTGCATGAATTTAAGCTTGGGCAAAACGCCCCCCCCCCCTTGAAGAAAAAGAGGGTAGAGGATTTCCATGTAGTCTTGACAACAAATAATTGTAGGTAGCTGTTGAGTAACGTCCATGGTAAAGTGTCAGAGAAAAAATATATCAAGCGCTTGGTGCCAGCACCACAACTTGTTGACATGTATGCTTGTGTGCTGATGACGAAGATTTCCTTGTTGTCGCATTAATTAATGTCCTGTGGTTCTCGGCCTATTCTTGTGCTCAATACAAGCCCTCGGGCAGCCAGCTCTCCGGCCCCTCTTTCTCGTTCTTGTTGCCGGAGATGGCGGTGGCCGTATAATATTTTTTCATAGAAGTCACTTGTGTTATTGTTAGAAAATAATTAACTTGCCAAAAATGAAACAAGTTAAATATAAATTGAGCGTGATGTGTTGAATGAATTAGAGATCGAGTTTTGAACGGCTAAATTGAAAATGGAGTTTCGTGGAAGCAGCAGCCGCTATAAAGATGCCCTTAACTTGAATCTTTGTAGGGTTTACGAAATGTTCCTCTTTTACTGCAACTTACTTTTGTTTTAGTGTTCCATTATTCTATAGAACGTTCTTGCTATCCATTTTCTACAATTTTAGCTCCAAATTGTCAAATTTTCCCTCTTATTCTCTCTAGATCACTGGTATCTGCTGGGTTGGAGACACTTTTCTCCTGTTCCGTGAAGCGCAGCATGTCAATCAATTTCTTAACTATATTAATGAACAACATCCAAACATTAAATTTACTTGTGAAAAGGAGTTAGGAGGTAAACTTTCATTGTTAGACGTGTCTATCTGCAGAAAGCGCAATGTTTTTCAAATCGGTTTACAGGAAAGAAACGTTTACTGGGTTAGGACTGAGTTACTTTAGTTTTTGTACTTTCCGTTTCAAGAGCAACGCTGTAAAAACTTTAATAGCACGTGCCTTTAAAATATGTTTTTCATACGCCAATGTTCATGTAGAATTCTAACTTTTTCGTAACTTTTTAAATGCACTGGTTTCCCTGAACCTTTCGTAGACTCTAAAATTGAGCAGTTTTTATCTCGAAACTTCGGAACCGAAGCATCCACCGGCAATGATACAAATACTGTATATGTAACCCTAATATTTTGGTCAACAATCCGAAAAAATGAAAAGCGAATTAGAGAAACTTGTAATCAAATACTTTCCCGATAAGAAATTTATTTTTGTTGTCGTAAATAAATTCACGATAGGTTCATTTTTTAAATTCAAGGACAAGCCTCCTAAAGCAGTTCAAAGCTCTGTAGTCTACCACTTTTGTTGCCCGCTCTGCCGGTCTACGTACATAAGTTCGATTGTGCGTACTATAATAACCAGAGTTTGTGAACATAGTGGAAGGAATGCTTGCACAAAAAGCGTGCTGGCTAGTCCTCCTCATTCCATGGTGAAACAGTATGCAGAACGGTGTGGTGTCGAAGTCGCTCTTGACTGTTTCTCCATTTTAGGTACGCAATCCTCGTCTGTTACTTTGCGTATTTTAGAATCCCTTTACATTTTTAAGTCGAAGCCTCCTTTCAAGGAAGCAAAGAGTGCATATCCATTGAATATAATCAACCATTAGCTTTTTTCTGTGATTCCGTGTGTCTTATTTGCTATTTTACATGTGAACATCTAGTCTCGGTTAGTAAATTTCCTGTATTTTATCTCTACAGTTTGCTGATGGTGGGTAAGATACCCGAAACTTTCAATTTTAATATATGACTAGTGGCCCGTGCCGTCATTATAAATGACGGCAAAAAATTAACACTTCATCAAAACCCCCGCCGTCTTTTGGGCTTCCTCGTTTTTCCCCTATCTAATACTGAAGAAAAAGATTGCAAGGTACCCAACTTTTTTTTTTGCCGAAGAAAAAGATTGCAAGGTACCCTACTATTTTTTCCAATTTTGAAATCTGAATTTTCTCCTATCTTATTCCCATAGAGCGTGACAGGAAAGATATATATATAGGCATGAATAAATAAATAAATAAATAAAAACACGACGTGAATTATTATACAGTGCTGATGATTCGTATTGCCCTCCTGGTCTTCAACTTCCTTGTGAACCTGCGATGCAGAAGAGAATTAGATATAGATCTATCTTTTTACTGTAGTAGCCCATTCATTAACTTCCACTAATTATTATGTAATAGCAATTAAGTAATAGTTACTTTTTAGTCATTATTCTATTATACTTAAACTACAATCAGTTTGTGATGATAATTATTATTTAATAAAACTCAAATAACAACAATTTTCTAAAACCTATTCAGCAATTATTGAAAAATAATTATTTCATTCGGCGTTTCATGATGTTGAGGGTCGCTATGGTCTCAAGGCGCATACGAATTTCTTCCTTCTTGTTCTATGTACATCGGGAGTAGAACAAGGCCGCTGTTTCTAACGAATTTGATTGTTTCCCTGTGCATTGCAGACAGTCAGACGTTCAATCGCGGGGCCAAAGCTCTAGTGAAGTCCTGGTGTACTGAAGTTACAATTTTCTGTCTCCACAGGTTGTCTGGAGACGATATGCAAGGGTGGCAGTGAAGAGATGCTGTGCAGAGGAGAGTGTGAAGAGGTGCTGTACGGAGAAGACTGCACGCAGCAATGGAGATTAGACAGTTCAGGTGGAGAGCGCGGAGAAGGTCCCTGTGGCGCCGCGGTGGAGGATGGAGAGCTGCCTGCTGACGGCGAAGAAAACGGCGGAGGCAATGGTGACGGAGATGAAGGTGGTGAAAGCGGTGGTGGGGATGATGGTGGTAATGGCGGCGGAGATGATGGGGGTGATGGAGGTGATGACGGTGGTGAAGAAGGCGGTAATGGAGGCGGAGATGAAGGTGGTGAAGAAGGCGGGGAAGGAGGAGGAGATGAAGGAGGGGAAGAAGGCGGTGATGGCGGTGGAGATGACGGCGGTGAAGAAGGCGGCGATGGAGGCGGAGAAGAAGGTGGTGATGGAGGTGGTGAAGAGGGCGGTGATGGAGGTGGTGAAGATGGCGAGGATGGCGGTGGAGATGAAGGCGGTGACGAAGGTGGGGATGGAGGTGGAGATGAAGGTGGTGACGAAGGTGGGGATGGAGGTGGTGACGAAGGTGGGGATGGAGGTGGAGATGAAGGTGGTGAAGAAGGTGGTGATGGAGGTGGAGATGAAGGTGGTGAAGAAGGTGGTGATGGAGGTGGGGATGAAGGTGGTGAAGAAGGC
>LQNS02000304.1:5584581-5622955 GCA_001587735.2 Parhyale hawaiensis
TTGGAAGCGCGCTGCCTGCAGGTTGTTACGCTTGGAAGCGCGCTGCCTGCAGGTTGTTACGCTTGGAAGCGCGCTGCCTGCAGGTTGTTACACTTGGAAGCGCGCTGCCTGCAGGTTGTTACACTTGGAAGCGCTTTGTTTGCTTTGTTTTGGAACTGGCCTAGAGAGTTCAATTTCGCTCACAGCCCGTATCTCCCCGCCTCTAACTCTTTGCTAAGATTTGTTTACTCAGCTGCGAATGCAACTCCGCCGGTAAATGGTTCTGCTTCACCATGGGGAAATTGTTAACCGGTTGTGCTGTGCCTCTCCATATTTACAGCCTGGTCACCTGCTCTGGCGGTCGGAAGCGGGGCTGCATTGGAGACAGTTGTTGTGTTTCCGAACTCCGAGCGCCAGGACAGTGTCTGCTCGGGATACAGGCTTAGGGTGTAATTGTGCCATGCTGCGAGCTGTGGGTTTTTGCATGGACTCTTGTTCTTATTCACTCCTCCACGGTAGCAGCATGTTTACGTCCGCAGCTTGCAAGTATTCTATCGCTCGTTCGAGGCCAGCTCAGGCTCGCGAGCTCTTTGCTGATATAGACGTGCTGATTCGGCAGTTGTGTGCGTGCACTGCGCCGTGGTGGAACTTGCCTTCCTCAGAGATGAGGGGGCTGGGGGTTGCGGGTCATTTGAATCTTCCGTCAAATTTTTGCCATACTCTTCTTGATGACCCGTGGTCGACTGCAGTCGCACTTACTTCTCTGGGGCCAGTGGGAATATATGCGCAGCACAAAGCAGTTCATATGGGTTTCCCAGCTGAGGGTGTGGTCAAAGTTGACTTTACCTTTACCTGTTAAAATTTTCAAGGGACTATAAAGAAATCAACTGGCCGGCCGTGCACTTTTACAGCTGCCCTAGAGTCCCCGGCCGCCAAAATTGACGGCAACAATTTCGTAATGAAGCTTGCGGTGCTGGTGTTGCTGCAAAAATTATTCATCACACCCGTAGGCTTGATCTTCCACTAAATCAATGAAAGTGGTGCCATCACGAGTTTGCGAGAGCAAGCTTTCTATCCTGCAAGTAAAAGCCCGAATATTAGTTTTGAAATGCTCGAAAGTCAAGCAACACCAAGAAAATTATCTTTCAATCAGAAGAATTCACTGGAAATATTGAGCTCCTGCTGTGGTTCTACATAGATACCAGCAGCTCAGGTCAAAATTTAGCAGCAATGAGAACTGACAATAGTTTCGTCTTTGCTCAGAGTGAAGTTTCAGTTGTAACGAAAAAATTCAGGGAAGTAAAAGTCAAGCGAAATGGCTTATGCACTACCGGAACAAAAACTTCATGCAAGATTGAGCATCTCATAAACCTACCTCAGTCACGTGGATATAAAACACAACCAAACTACTTTTCTAAGCGATGCAGACTTCAGAAAATGCAGCAGCGCGGGCATATTTCAGAATTATTATTAGCTATAATAAATTAGGACTCGAATTTCCTGCCACCTCATCGTGTCATTCCAGAGAAGAATTATTTTCTGTCTAAAACCTTAGCATCGTGATGAAGAGCCGGACAAATCAATCAAGTGAGAAAAGCAGCAAGCAACCAACAAACTACGTTGTATTATTATATAACTAGAGGACCCGCGTTGCCAAAAATGACAGCAAAGAATTTGTGATGACCCGACCAGGTTGCACAAGATGGCAAAAGCTGGAATTCTTATCCCTTGAATTGAATGTACTTCTTGCTCAGCAAACGTTGAATTTAAAGCAATGAAGATATTCAAAACTTTTTTAATACTACCCTGTAGTCTGCCCTCTATTACTTTCTCCCATAGCTACATTAAACTATACTTAGTGCCAGTTGACGACGTACAAGTTGAGTAGATAATCGACGAAACAGAAGAGAAGCGATTATTTGCTGGGCTGTTGAGCAGTGACTTTGTTTCCAGCTTGCTTTTTTTGACGAAACAGTTTTCGCTTGAGCGTAAAACTTTCGATGTGCAGAAGTTGGATTATACGTAATCGGGTTGCTTTGCAATTTAAGGGGATAAAGGTAACTCTCTTCTTTGAATTTCTGTACAACTCAAGTCTTCTGGGCTCAGCTTTGCTCGACGGTAACGAGCTAATCGATAACACTTGCATGTGGCTCTAAACATTTTAGTTGCAGCTCAAATTAAGCCACTGGTCGATGTCCATGCACTTTTCACCGTTTAATTACACACCGACATTGTTATTACTATAATATTTTTTTGCATTTATTGGTCGGCCAAAACTTGTTATAAACACCTTACTGTGTTCTTATGTTATATGTTTATCAATTGTTGCTTTTATTTTGAATTTGTGTTTTTCATCGTCCACATCAATATATTGATGTAGAGTTTCCTGGTCTCCGCCAAAGTTGTAAGATAACACAGTAAAACAATTACATTGAAACACAAAATAGCAAATAGAAGTTGAGCGAGCCAACATATATCTTTTCATGCTTGTTTTGGTAGAAGATTCTGTATTTTAATATCTTTGCTTTCGCTTGAAGATCCGTTCACCCTCTTGTTTGTTACTCTGCCTCTTTGTTCTTGGCTATATACTGTAACTCAATAAGTTATGATGAAGCTTCATGGAATTTGCACAGTGTTAGAAATGTTACGAAGAGCAAAATTTTTGTGATGATCTATATGTATGTTTGTCTTTATGATTGATTTTATGTTTGTTAGTACCATACCTAACCCAAAAATTTATGATCGGATCCTTATGAAATTTTCAGAAATTGTCGGAAATGGCAACGGACACGAATGACCAGATTATGATGATAGTCGTTTCGTTTGTCAGTGCATTTGATGAATCTTTCTAAAATATTTGTGAGTAACATAACTCAAAAAGTTACGAACGGATCTTCATAAAATTTCTAGAAAATGTTAGAAGTATTAAAAGACACAAATGACTAAAGTTTGGTGATAGTCAGTTTGTCCGTTGTGTGTTTGACTAATGTTTGTCAGAAGTTCGTCAGAACATAACTCAAAAGTTACAGACGGTCTTCAAGACAGTTACAGAAGCTGTTATTACTATCAAGAGGCACAAATGACTAAATTTTGGTGATGATAAAAAGGAAATACCAATTTTAGGACTAATTTGAATTTTTCGTTAACATTGCATTGCTTGGCATAGGTATGCGCTCTCAGAGTGCTCTAGTTTTTTTTTCTGATGATACTGTGAACACTCAACAGAGTTCATATCCTCGACTCGTCTCTTAAGCTGGATAAAAATACAATATTTTTCACTCTAGATACATTTTATAAAATATTTTCCATAATTTCGAACGATCGATCCTAATCCTGAGGTGATGCTCGATTACAAAAAGATTCAGTCATCGTCAGAAGGCGGCTATTATTTAAAACGCTGGAAGGAAGGCAACAGTTCTTTGCTAAAGTGGAATTGGTCGAGTTCTCCTTTTTTATTTATTAGTTGAAAAGTGAGGTGGCAGATGAAATATTTTTTCCATAAAGAATTACGTACCGCAATGTACTTTTCATAGCGAATTATGTACCGCAAGCTAGAGAAATACATGAAGTGACAGCGTCAGAATTTTCGTGGCTTAATTGTTATAGTCGCCGCTTGGAGTCTCTTGTAGAGGATGCGGCGAAAGTCCCAGAATCGCCACACGCTTCTCCATTTCTCAAAAGTTTATTTCTCTATAGTTATATAATGTAAGGAAATGGTAAATATGAAGCCACTATCGAGCTTCATCGTGATGGAGTGCTGAAGTCGAACATCACTTGGCAAATTCCTCTGCTTGCGATTCTATGAACTTGGTCCTGATAATAACCGTCCTTCAAGTGCATGCCCGGGCTCAGTTCGAGCCCTCAAAGCCATAAAAGCCGTCCACGGGAGATCCAAAGCCATCCAAGAGGAAAATGGCCAAACGGATGGAAAAGAGGCGAAACTCTGTGACGACCATAGTCAGCACTCACCGTCAGCTTCTTCCTTCAAGCTGAAGAAGCGCCAATAGCTTAGAAATAAGAATGAGCTGACGGAGATCAGCTTCTTCTGAATTTTCTAAAGGACAGCGTGCGAGGAGGAGAACTGTCTCTGTTGAAATGCTGCTCTAAATAAAGACCAAATTCAGTGCTGAGAATATCAGAGTACTAGGAAAGCAGCGTGCAGACACCCAGATGGTATGAGAAATGGTTAGTGACTTCACAAGCAGGCGTTTGTCAAAGTCTGGACGACTGTCTCCATGTTATGAAATGTCCCTTCAATTTTGTCAAAGGGGGCAAGAAAATGAATTCAAATTCATACATTGATCAAGTTCTGATCCCTGATCTTCTTGAAATGTATCAAGTCCTTAGTAGTAATTTAACCTTTCAGTGAGACGATATGCCCTCGCACAAGTAGAAACAACGCAGGACGGTGTCTAGCCAATAGTCTTAAATGCTGAAGTAAGAAAATGTGGCCTCCATCCTCCCAGATTTGTATCTCCTGGACTTCAGTTTTCGATCCGTGTTGGTTGGAGACTAATGATGATCCGTGTTGGTTGGAGACTGCTGATGATCCGTGTTGGTTGGAGACTAATGATGATCCGTGTTGGTTGGAGACTGCTGATGATCCGTGTTGGTTGGAGACTAATGATGATCCGTGTTGGTTGGAGACTGATGATGATCCGTGTTGGTTGGAGACTGATGATCATCCGTGTTGGTTGGAGACTGATGATGATCCGTGTTGGTTGGAGACTGCTGATGATTCGTGTTGGTTGGAGACTGATGATGATCCGTGTTGGTTGGAGACTGCTGATGATCCGTGCTGGTTGGAGACGGTAGCTGTGTGTCGCCTTGTGTCCCTGCAGCCGCGCAGCCACAATTTGAAGTTGTCCAGGAAAAAAAGCATGGGACAAAGTTCAGCAGCAGAAACAAGAGTCACAAAAAGAAATTTTCAGAGGGAGACTTGGGAGAGTCATCCTAAGAAACGGAGGGCATGTTCACACATAGACTTCGTGTTTTGTTACATGGCGTCCAATAAAATTTCATTATCATCGTCCACTGTCGAAATATTCGAGATATATTCATCTCGGGAGCTTTCTCCGCACTTTTTAACAGTTACCAGCTGCCGTGACAGTTGCTGGCAGCATATCTTGACCACAAATACCTGCTGTAAGGAGTCGCCTGAACACAGTTATTTGCCATAAGGAGCCGCCTGAACACAGTTATTTGCCATAAGGAGCCGCCTGAACACAGTTATTTGCCATAAGGAGCCGCCTGAACACAGTTACAGAGTACATGGATCCAGCGCAGCATCTCTGAGAGCCACACCGCGCCCAGTCTGCTCTCCAGCGGCTCAGCTGGCGGAGAGCCAGCAGACAGACACAGAGCCAGCCTGGCGGGAGCCACGCAGCAGCCAAACTCTCCCTTTTTGTGCGGGGGAGAGGAAATGGGGAGCAAAGAGACCAACAGAGTAAATGGGTCGAGGCCAATCTGCTGAAGCTGAAGCCAAGTCCGCTGCTTGTTGATGCATTCGATATAAGAGCGTCACTGCTGTCTGTGAGGGGGGGGGCGCTCTCCCTGGGAATTTCTCTCAGTCGCTCATAATGATACTGCAGGATCAGTTGTGCCTCTTGCAGGCAGTTGGAAACAGGGTTGTTTGCTTGTTGTTGTTGCAGTCACTCATAATGACTGTGGAAGTTTAGCTGCATTCGGTTGGTGCATTGAAGAAACTGAGTCGCTTGCTGCTCTAAAGGGAACGGTATCATTGCAATTTCTCCCACTCATGATGAAAACGAAATTATTCTGTCATACACTGCTGGTGATCATAATAAAAATATTCGCAGTGTTTTAGTTATATCTTGTACGTAGTAAGTCTCTCGCAGAAGCCGTATTACCATTATAGGATAGTATGGAAATAAGACTGAATTAAATTTTCCGATATGCCTTCAGTGGTTCTTTGAAATATAGTTCACAATACTAATGTTAACTCAAAATAGCCGCTATAATGACTAAGTATGCTTACGGATAGATAAACAGTAACCATAGTGCAAATTTATGTTCACACAATTACGCTTAAACAAACTTAAACTACAATCTAGAAGTTCACAGCTCGAATAATAGCACAGCCTCGACGACAAGACTCTGCGAGCCACTGAATCTTATCCGGACGAAAATCGGGTGGTGCGGGCGCATGAGTAGAGTCCCATAGTGTCGCCTATACAGCCTCGCTTTTGCTGTGGTACAACCGTCCTTGTCGCTGACAATCAAAATAAACTTCATTTTTATTCTTAATTCGCTTGACATGTTTTGGTGCTGACCTTAAATAGTAATTCTTCAAAAAGGCAACTTCCACTTTGTACCTTTTTCTGTAAGTGATCCGAGCTGCGAGGAAAGCGCTGCCAGCACCCCAGCACACGTAGCCGTGTACTGACAGGAAATATTTAAAGGCTTTGACGCTCGATCTGCAAGGCGGAAACTTCAGTTATCGTTATCCTGCTGCAGCAGCAGCACGCCGTAGCAGGTGTCGCCTGTCGTGGATGCGAGCTGGTTTTTGGACACTTTTTCCAGTAAAGTTAACAGCCGGGGTTGGGCGTAAAGGTAAAGTCAACTATGACTGTACTGGGGAATCCACTCGCACTGGTTCGTATCGTACGGCAGACATAAACCAACTGGCTCCAGAGGAGTAAGTGCAGCTGCAGCCGATGACTGGTCGCTAAGAACTATGGCACCGAAACGGAAGGTTCAGCGACCCGCCACCCCTTTACCATAAATTAGGTACCCCCACGATAGCTATGCGCGCAAGGAAATGCGCTCATTCAGTGCACCGAGCACCTTGAGAAAGACTGCGCCTGGTGTGGGGATCGATCCCGGGTACCTCGACCCAACTGTGCAGCGCGCAATGTCTGCAGCTACCGCGGGGGGGGGGGGAGATTTATATGATTGTCAAATGAACACTTTCTCTCGCTTAATCATCCGAAAGGGTTGTTGTACTTTGGTCAACACTACTCTGCGTCTACAAAAATACCAGTATTTTAGCCCATAGGTTAATTTGCTTAAGATACATCTCAAGTTAAGCTTCAGATTTTTCGTCATATTTGGATGAATGAAAACACTTCACTACTGTTTAAATGGGTGCAGAAACTGATTCAGACGATTAACCGTGAGAATTCGTTCATCTGACTGCTATATGAACCTGTCGTTTCAGCGGTTTAATGCTTCAAATTCCGTTGTTTCTTCACTGTAGAAATGTCACTGGATACGGTAATTGTATTACTCCTGCTAGTCACCACACGCTGGTTATTTCTGTTGAACCACTAATTTTGCCTGCTTAATGCCGGGACCACACAATGCAGTCGCACCCTCAGCTTATAAGCGCACGTTCAGATCGCACGTCAGTCTCGATGCCAAGTGACAATCTGTAGCATAGACACGGAGACACGGTAGCATAGACACGGAGTCACGGTAGCTTGGACTCGGAGACACGGTAGCTTGGACTCGGAGACACGGTAGCATAGACACGGAGACACGGTAGCTTGGACTCGGAGACACGGTAGCATAGACACGGAGACACGGTAGCTTGGACTCGGAGACACGGTAGCATAGACACGGAGACACGGTAGCATAGACACGGAGACACGGTAGCTTGGACTCGGAGACACGGTAGTATAGGCACGGAGACACCGTAGCATAGACACGGAGACACGGTAACATAGACACGGAGACACGGTAGCATAGACACGGTGACACGATAGCACAGACACGGTAGCGCATACACGGTAGCACAGACACGGTAGCGCATACACGGTCGCGCAGACACGGTAGCACAGAGTGCATACACGGTATCACAGACACTGTAGCACAGACACGGTAGCGCATACACGGTTGCACAGACTCGATAACACAGACACGGTAGCGCATACGCGGTAGCACAGACACTGTAGCACAGACACTGTAGCGCAGACACGGTAGCACAGACACTGTAGCGCAGACACGGTAGCACAGACACGGTAGCACAGACACGGTAGCACAGACACGGTAGCACAGACACTTTAGCGCAGACACGGTAGCACAGACACGGTAGCGCATACGCGGTAGCACAGACACTGTAGCGCAGACACGATAACACAGACACTGTAGCGCAGACACGGTAGCACAGACACGGTAGCACAGACACGGTAGCACAGACACGGTAGCACAGACACGGTAGCGCAGACACGGTAGCACAGACACGGTAGCGCAGACACGGTAGCACAGACACGGTAGCACAGACACGGTAGCACAGACACGGTAGCGCAGACACGGTAGCGCAGACACGGTAGCACAGACACGGTAGCACAGACACGGTAGCACAGA
Organism: Parhyale hawaiensis; assembly: GCA_001587735.2. Taxonomy (NCBI): domain Eukaryota; kingdom Metazoa; phylum Arthropoda; class Malacostraca; order Amphipoda; family Hyalidae; genus Parhyale; species Parhyale hawaiensis. The sequence continues at coordinate 5,592,889 of LQNS02000304.1, forward strand.
CACGGTAGCGCAGACACGGTAGCATGAGCTCAAAGTTCGCTCACAAGTTACGCTAGGGCTTGCATGCTGTTGTATTTACGTAGGGGGAGGCTCTGGAGGAGGTCGAAGATGTCGTGGAAGGTATGAAAAAGATGGTAGGGAGCACTAGAAGTCATATGCAGATTGAGGGCTGTCCCATTGAGAGGTGGGAAGGAGGGTTGTGGGGTGGGCGGTACACTCGAACAGGTGGTTCACGGTGTGGGGACCGCGGTGGCATTCGGGGCAGGAGTCTGAGTCCGCCTATCCGACCCTTTGGCGGTAGGGCATCAAGGCAGAGCAAAATCCTGAACGTAACTGTGATAGGGAGGAGCGGGCCACTCGTGAGAGGACCGCTTCATCGGGTGAGATCTCCGGTGGGCAAAGCCCAAAACCCTGTTTACAGGGAGGCGGTCAAGTAAAGATTGCACGGCAGAACGATGGAGGGAGGAGAAGGCTGAGCGGCACTCTTCAGAAAGCATAATATTGTCTGTTAGTAAGTGGATGATGTCGGGTTGGAACTTGATTACTAGGTCGTGTCGGATGAGCAGGGGGCCAGCCTGTGCGGTGACAGCAGAGTGGGCTGGGTGTTCGGGTCGAAGGGCGGAAACAAGATATTGACGGCCCTGCAGGTCGAGAGATTTGTCGACCCTCAGGAGTTTGGACTCGGAGTTGAGATGGTCAGAGGAAGCCATACGAAGGCAATCGGTCTCTGTGCGGAGAGCGGCGTTTTGAACCGTCTGCAGCTTGCGAACCGCGATGTGGCAAGCTCCAGGATACCAGACTGGAGCAGCGTAGGTGAAGAGGGGTCGGATTAATGCCTTATATGTAAGAAGCAGGGTTTCCTTACACTGAACCCAGCGTGTGCTAGCTAGCTTTGAGCAATCTGAGGTGACTGGAGGTTCGAGCAGCTGTGTGGTGTATAAGTAAAATGGGTGTCAAATGCGATACCGAAGATCTTGGGGCGGCGCTCCAGAGGCATAGCAGGGTTGTCAACAGTGATACCAGGGTCGAGTCCAGACTGATGGGTGTCGGTCGTCCATAGTGTTGAATTGGATTTGGAGGTTGATATAGTAAGGCCCTTAGTAGCTGCCCAATTGCTGATTAAATCAGAGTGATCTGACAGAATGGCTGTAGCGGTGAGAGGGTAGCGATGGGACGACACGATAGTGAAATTGTCCGCATACGATGTTACAGAGGGACATCAGGGCTGGTCCTGGGAAATGAGGAAGTCAGCGACATAGAGGTTGAAAAGGGAAGGCGATACGACCGAACTCTGAGGAACCCCGCCCTGACAGCCTGGAATTGGGAACGAAAGCCGTTATAGAAGCAGCAGGCTGCTGGTCCCCCGAGGTAAGCCGCGAGCCATCGGACAAAATTGTGGTGGTGTGTGGTGCTGGAAACTGAGGAGAGAAGGCACTCAGTAGGAACGGTGTCGAACGCTTTGCTGAAATCAATCAGCAAAGCTACCCTGTGGTCAGAGGGGTTGGGTTTGTTCATGCCGCGGGATGCTTGGAAGGCCAGAAGTAGCAGAGCAGATGTGGTGGAGTGCATAGGCCAAAAACCATGTTGGCGAGGAGCAGGTTGGCATGCCTCATTGATGAAAGGCAGGAGGAGGCGCTCCAGGACTTTGGCAGAGGGACATAGAAGCGATATTGGGCGGTAAGAGGATCCTTTATTCGCAGGCTTAGATGGTTTCAAAATGGTGATTATAACAGCTAATTACCATAGGGCGGGGATCTCGGCGTGAGCAAGGGAGAGATTGTATGATCTAGTCAGATAGATGAGAGCCCGCGGGGCCAGATGCCTAAGGTGTAAAATAGACAATTGGTCTGGGCTTACAGCTGTTGAGGTTCGTGAGGCATCAATGGCCTCACGAACTCGAGAGGGTGAGAAAGGGGTGAGCCCATGATCAATGAGGTGACGTTTCGAAGGAGTGGTCGGGCCCGTCTGGGCGGAGTAGCTAGGACAGGGGGAGAGGTGGCAGTGAATTGCTTGCAAAAGCCTCTGACTATATCGCCGTTGTAGGTGAACGAGTGAGTTCTAAAAGATATGGGCTGGTTACGAGGGACCGAGAGCTGCTTGCCTGATAATGAGCGGAGGAGGGACCAGGAATTATTGGGATTATTCTTGGGATCACATTCTTGGATGATTTGTTTTCAAGCTTCCTGAGCAGAGCGGCAGATGAGGCGATAAACTTCCTGTTGTAACTGAGGAAGGGAAGGGTCTTGAGGAGTCGTGGAGAGGAGGTGGTCACGGCGGGTGATGGCGTCTCTGGCGTCCGGGGTGAGCCGAGGGATATAATCCTCACCATGGTTGACCGGGATGTGGTACTTAGCGGCTGATGCGAGGGCCCGATTGAGAGCCTTCCGTCCGCCACTGCAGGAAGAAGGGAATGGAAGGGAAGCAATGAGCTCCTTGCACGCGCGTGTGAACTCCTAGTTAGCTCTCCTGAAATTCATGAAGGTGCGTCTAGGACAGGAAGGGCAGAAATGCTAGATTCAGCTGTGATCAAGATGGGTAGGTGGTCTGATGAGAGGTAGGTAGTGGGGGACAAGGTGTAATCAAATTCAAGATGAGCAGAGATAACGGTCAGGTCCGGAGAGGAGCCCGGATCGTCGCGGGAGACCCTGGTAGGCGAGTCGCCATTAAGGAGACAGTAGGGTCCATTATTAATGGTATCACTAATCTCCTCTTCCCCCCCCCCCGGGAGCTCGTTCATCCTGAGTTACAGAAAACCAGTCAGTATTTTGGGTTTTGAAGTCACCCATAATAAAGATGTCAGCCAGGGAGTGAGCAAAAAGGATGGAAGAGTCGAGACTGTATCCAGGGGGGGGGGGCAAGAGGTAGCTGGAGGAACATAATATGTTGAGGAGAGTGAGGGATGAGGAGCACAGGGTGACGGTGACACCCAGGTGTTCTACTGTGAGGTCTTTGGGAATTGGTGGTTGGTGGTTATCTGCTGGTACGAGAGTTCCTGTCTGATCAGGATCAGTAGACCGCCACCTTCATTAGCGGCAGGGCGATCTCTCCTTACCGGGGTGTAGCCAGGGAAGACGGGGAGGGAAGAGCTGGGAGTGAGTTTGGTCTCCTGGAGGGCTGCGATGGCAATATTACTGCTGTGGAGGAAAGCGGATAGTTCAGATCTATAATGCAGAAGTCAATTGCAGTTATATTGCATAACGTTGAGCGGAGGGACGTGAGTAGGATAGGGAGGGACAGGAGGGGGAGGGGAACCGAGGAGGCGGAGGTGGAAAAGGCAAGGGGGTAGGCGGTGGTGCACAACTGGGGCACTTCCTGTCCGGGTGGTAACTGGCGGCACTGAAAAGGCCAGACCAAGGCTTATGGATCCAGTGCGCGCAATTGGAGAACCGAAAGGACCACCCCCTGCTGGTGACGTTCCGTGAGCAAACCGAGCGGGGGTAGGCGGGGCCGGGGTTGGGGTGAATATCACCGCACATAAGAAGGGATAACGGGAGGAATGGGACAGAAGGAGGGGAAAACAAGTAGGGAAAGGGCTGCATAGAGAAGAGCGGGTAGGACATCGGCCGAAAGGACTTGTCCGTGAAGGAAAAAAAAATATGATACAGCGAGAAAGACAAGCGGGAGAGGAGAGTGAGAGAGGGAGGGCATAGCGAGGCCGGGCATTAATCACAGATTCCAAAGGACCTACCCCCCATCCAGTTCCTATCCCTTCCCCAACTGCTAGAGATAGTCACAGTTTCCTAAGCAAATGATGATTCATGTCGGGATCGATTTCTGATCTCGTGTGTAACGTTCCACTTTTTTTTACTTCTCATACCCTCACAGGAGGAGAAATAGTGCCTGCCTTAATATCTAGAAACTTGCTCTTGGCAAGAGAGATAACTCTTACTTTAAAATTTTGCGTTGTTGTTGTATTTTATTGGAGAGAGACTTGGCGTAAGTTGAAAATGTTTACAAGCAATAACATTAATATCTTACCGTATCTTAGGAGAGAAAAGGGGTAGCACATAGAATATTTTCAAAGACAAGTTTCAGTATCAAAATTGTAAATTGTGATATTCTGACGATTACTTCAGTAGCCGAACCTGATCGGAACAGTTGCAGTGCCTGCTCTTTTGCCAGACAAAGTTTCCGTGTCTTGAAATTATGATAATTATAATCACCATACTCTTAGTTTAAAATCACTGTGCTATAGACAGATGAACAATAAGGATATGTTGTTATCCAAGCGAAATGAAGAGCGCACGTACGGGAAAATTAGACCGAGAGCGAAGTGATAAATTAGGGTAATATGATCATAATTATATATATATATATATATAGAATACACAACCGAAGGCCTAACTAAGACTAAGGTAACCTAGTGGGCCCCTACAAGATCAAGACACCTCGTAACATAGGATGGACTTTAAAATCTGAAGCTGAAGTAGGCATATTCGCTCCAAAGTAATGGTAGCAACATTATGACCTCTGGAGCAAATGGGTGGTCTCCACGTCAGGCTTCTCTACCGGGCGTTGCTTTCATGCAACGTTCTAAGTCATGTATTCAAGCGCCTAAAAATGCATAATAATCTTTCTGTACATAGCAAACTCGCTAGGCACCTCAGTGAACAAAAGCTATGCATTAGTCGACTTGCAATGCACATTCTTTGATAGAAACGATGCATCCGTAAAATCTACGGAATTTGCACTGCGATTCATTGCATGCTGTGAGAATCATATTCCAAATGTTTAAAACATCGTCTGCTGCATTGCTTTAGTTGCAGACTGGGCCGACAAGACTACTGCCACCTAAATTTTTTCATTTACAATGCAGATTCCTATCGGTAATGCTGCAGAGAGAATCATCTAACTACGCTTGAAGTCTCTACGCACCACACCCTGCACTCGAGGAGGGGGAACTCCAGGGCGTTAGCCATACCAGCGTGGGAGGCGAACAGGAGACAGTGGCGCCATGGCCTCAGCACCCGTGCTGGTGCTGACACTTGTAGTGCTGACAGGCGTTACCACGGCCCAACGAGATGGTGAGTACAGTAACATCGGTCTACCTGCTCAGACCCAAAATTCGTTCTCACATCTGCCGTATGCACCTTCGCTACTCGCGAAAATATCAAGTTACGATTCGTTTAATTAAACGTCTAGATAAAGGGCTGTTCTAACAATGTTTGCATCGAAAACGCTAAAATATAAGAGAAACTATCTTCTTTCCTTCTGGCGAAGTATTATTGAAGCAAAAGTCTGTGGATAATACACAGAGATTCTGCAATTGTTCGGTAAAACAAAAGAAAAATATCAGCCTTCAAGGCGCGTTCCAGCAGTGTTACTGTTGATGTAGTGTCGTGTGCGACACGTGGTAACTGACCTGCAAAAAAATATCTCAATCAGTTCCCCACTTTTAACTTATCTTAGGAAACGACGTTGAAATTTGCCACTACTGAATCCATTAGTTTTATCCAACGATGCTCTACTTTTTAAGGTTGGGAGCGTAGGACTAGTTCAGCAAATGACATCAAAGCTTAGATTCTTATTTTGCTATCAAACGGTGCGTGCCCGTTGCTAGAAAACTACGTAAATAGTCATTATTAAGATAATTTTACCAACAATATTGCTCTCTCAAGACATAAAATGCTCCTATGTCTCTTTCCTCTTTGTATTCCCATAAATTTTTTTCCTAAAACCGTTTAGTTCAGGTATTTAATTAATCGAATCTGCACCAAATATTGCCTAGGTACAATGTACAAATCCCAAAAAATAATAAAAATTCACTAAGATTTTTATATAACTACTGAATATGCAGTCAAATTTTTGAAAGAGAAAAACAAGTTCAAACCACACGTTAGTTGTGAGACCAAAACTCACTGACCATTTCTAGAGAAACCATCAAAATTAGCGATAGTGGAAAGCAACAATTTAAGTTTTCTGTCATGCAAGTATGTATTATTTCCATGGCACCCTATAAATTCATGTACTTTCTAAATGAGTATTTGTTTCTTGTCTACCTAATTAAATTACCCAGAATTAACAAATGATGCAGTTTAATGCCTGGCTATTTCGCCCCCTGAGCATGCAAATTATTCAACTCTCGCATCATACAGCAGACGCTCTTAACTGGATAACCTTCATAAACATTCAAAAGGCCAATGGAACAACCAAAATTAGCACAAGTCGACATACTAAAGCCAATCTTTCAACACCGCACACAAATGGCGCTCTGATGTGGAAACAAAGGTGTAAAACCATCAACTGCCGCCGCTAGTGCCGCGCCTAGTTGCCGCCGCCGCCTCAGATAGCGGTAGACATTTTCAGCACTTCTCTTCTATCTCTCATTGAGTTCGACTTATTTATCGATTACCGTATTACGCTTATACAAGTGCAGCTAGAATTTGAAACTGGGAGTGAACGTGCATCTGGGTTGTTAGCTTTTTTTAAGTTTCATACTTTGGACAGGCCGAACACGTCATATTTTGATGCCATATGCTATGTTTCATAAAACACATATAACTATTATCTGTTTGGTTTACCATTTAACCCTCGTTCTCATGAATTTATCAGCCTGTCTCCTAGGACCAGCACCGTGGGAAATGCTGTACACAAACCACGCTATGACAGAAAGGTTTAATATGATTACATTCTGGTCATTATTTGGGTTACACAAGAGACATAGGGAGAAAAATGTTCGGTTGCGGCTCTGTTTCCAGGAGCGTAAGCTGTAGAAGATTGTCTTATGATTGCAAGTACCACTTGACCTAACAACAAATAAACAGTGGTAATCGACCTGCAGAGTAGTCTCATATATTCGGCTATATTCCCTGCCTATACGATACTTCGCATTGCTTATCAAAGCTACAGAGGGAGTAGTTTCATTATCACCGGCGAACAAAGTGAGAGAGGTGATAATGTTTTCATTGAAGATTTAAGTACATATATTTCTATATTGAAGAATTAGATGAGAAGCAAATCAATTAGTTGAAATTTTATTACCCACGACGCGTTTCGCTGTAACTTCAACTCATCAGGTGGGAGGATCGAAGATTGTGAAGAATATTTCGATGACATCTTGAAAATTTCCATATCTAATTCTTCAATATGTACGCCATCTACAACCAGAAAATTTCTATATATATACTTGCTGGTATATATATATATATATATATATATATATATATATATATATATATATATATATATTTGTCTTTCCACCCAATAAGTGGTCGAAGGAGTTGAGCAATGTTCATAATTTTTTGCAGGGAGTCTGGTGGGTTGCCCTTGATGTGACCCATGCCAAAAACTGGCAATAGCTGGCCTTAAAAAAATGACTGCAATGAAATTTGTTCTCCACCCAAAAACAGGTAGAATTAATGGAGCTAGCTTCATGATTTCTTGCAGGGAGTCTGTTGGACTGTCCTCAATGTCACCCATGCAAAAAAGAACTAAAAATAGGATTATCTGGCCATAAAAATTGACGGCAATGAAATTTGCTCCCTGCCCAAAACAGTTAGAAAGAGTTGAGCTATCTTCATGTTTTTTTGCTGGGAGTCTTGTGGGCTGTCCTCGATGTGACCCAGGCCAGAAAACTAGGATTAGCTGGCCACAAAAAAACGACGGCGATGAAATTTGCTCCCACCGAGGGGTGATAGTTTTACGCCACGAGGAATTCTAGTTATGTAGTGCATTCATCTTGCTTGGCAATAATTTTTTTGTTATCACTGTAGAAATGAATCTCATTATTTGCACGTTCAGAATCATGAAAAAGGTGTACTTACAGAGACACATTGACAGAGACGATCTTAAAATAGAGCTACTTTTAGCAGTAGCCTTTAATATTTTGTTTCATGATCCAGTTTTACAGTTAAAATCTCATTTCCCTCTCCAATACTGCTCGCATGAAATGCTGCATTTTGAATTATATTAAAAATCTTGCCAGTGTTTTGGTTCCTATTCCCATTTTAAATGCACTGATTTTTTTTCGAGTCGGGGAGCTACTGATGTATCATTGCATTCTGAAAGTAACTTTAATTCAATTGTCACAGCTCTTTGTGGCCCATTGCATTGTTTTCGCATTTCGCTGCCTTTAGTAGTGCAATCAAATTCACAGATTGCAGCGTAGTGTTGTTAAATCTGTGGCATTGCTCAGTCTGTGGTGTACCACTCATGCATCGGTCACACCAGTCCACCCCGTGCATTGCAGAGTCCACGGCCTATTACTCAGAAGACCAGCCGAGTCCAGAGCTGCCCAGCATGGCGGTGGCCAGATCCGCGGCCCACAAGGCCCTCAGCTGGGTGCTGGGCAGCATGAGGCCAGACTACGGCTGGGGGGAGGACACGGCCCATACGGTCCTGGCCATCGCCCTTGCCAACGCTTCTTGGATACTGGACCCGAACAACCTGGAGGCCCAGCTCGTGACCAAGCAGTTGGAGCTGGAGCTGGTCGTCAGGCTCTGGAGGTAGGCCCGTCACCGAAGAGCGTACAGGGGGTGATTGTTGTAACATTCCAATGTTCAGTTCTAACACAACTGTCACGTTCATCTTAGGCCAGTGGTGCCCAAAGTGGTCGGCACCCTCCCCTGGGGAACTATGAGTGGAGAGATCCAAAATGAAAGGAGAGCGGCAGCAGAATGGAAATATTTTAAGTAAAACAACCGGTATCGGCAGATGCCATCTCCTGTAGACATAGGCTGTTTATCTATATTGTTCTAATGGGGGGGGGGGGCTGACGGGTGGTACGAGGAACTATTACGTACAGAATAAAAAAATTTTAAACAACTAGCCGATATCTACCTCCGCCACGGAGGTCATATTTTTGTTGAGTTTGTCTGTCTGCCGCTTTGTCTGTCACCAAGATGACTAAAAATGTTGCGGACGGATCTATACAAAATTCCCAGGAATTGTTAGACATGTTAAGAGTAACAGATGCTTAACTTTTGGTGAAGATACGTTGGACCGTCAAGTTGTTCGCCTGCTTCTTTTTCTTAGCACCATAATTCAAAAAGTTACGGACGGATTTTTATGAAATTTTTATGAATCGTTAGGTATATCACGAGGTGTAAATGACCAACTTGTAGTGATGGTCTGTTCGTATGTCTCTGTGTTTAATATAAGGTTTCTTTGCAAAAGAACTCAAAAAGTTATCTGCGGATTCTTATAAAATTTACATGAATTGTTAGGTATATTACGAAGAGTAAATGTGATGATCGACTGATCTCTTTATGTGTTTGACTAGTGTTTGTGAGAATATTTATCAGCGACATCACTCAAAAAGTTATTAACGGATCCAGAAGAAAATTACGGAAGCTGTTATACTACCAAAAAGAACAAAGGACCCTATTTTAGTGCTAATTAAAAGGAGATCATAGTTTCAGAACTAACTTGAACGTTGCTTTGCATGGGCGGAGATATGCGCTCTCAGAGTGCTCTAGCAGCCTATGCTGTTTGCTCGCAACGGCAGCTCTTCCCTTTGCCTAAAATTTTTCGATTGAGCAGTACGCATATCAAATACCAAAATCAACGATGGAACTAAATAAAAGAGGAGGTGCAATAACTATTTTTTAGGTGAAAAATACAGACGTATGTAAATGTTTTAGGTATGAAATAAACTGTATACGTCGGTGTTTCATTAATTCTATGCAGCAATATTATCTCCGACCGAATCGTTAGCCTTTGTTCCGCAGCATTGAGCGACTGGTCACAGAGAGACAGAAACTCACATCCAAGCAAGCATATGAAGAAAAAGAATGCCCATCGTATGACGTCATTAAGGACAACTGAGCTGGGAACGCTCGCCGCAGATTATTTATGCTTGTGTATGAGACACGGGTAGGGAGTAATATACCCCGTCCTATAATGACAGCATTAATGCTATCACTCTAAATATTAATATGTCCAACGATACTTATTGTTTGTAGCAAATACCTGGTCTTGCAAATTGTGAAATATCCCAATCCTAAGTAACATTTTTCTCTGTCTGACGTTTAAAGCTAAATAATATATATTCAGTCATTTTTAACTTTGTGTCAAATTTCAAGATTTGAACTGCCTGTACATAAATTTAGTCCATTACAGCATAGGATTCACTTATTATCGTTTTTCGTTTTGTTCAAAATCAGGAATGGTATTCCCATGGTTAGTTTTGGTATGGCTATAAAAATAAAACTTAATGATTCAGTCAGCGCTTCAGTCACACGGACAAAGTTCGACTCTTGAGACCATCTAGTTTCCGACTCCGATTTCTTTTTTCTCAAATTGGCCTACTCTTCGAGACTCCGACTCTTTTTCTTAACAAAATAGGCACAGTTTCACAGACTGTGACTCCGTCTCATGTGTCCAGCTGTTTCCCATTCCGACTCCTGCCCCTCAAAGTCTCCGACTCCGACGTTACAACCCTGGTATTTGGGCTAATATGCTCGTGAACGTTCACTGCTTTTCGGTCCACAATGACGTCATTTGCTTCATTTGCTAGTACAGTTTTTCCGTTAATTCCTAGTGAGAGCAAGCACTTGCTACCAGTCGAGTCACTGCAGTGTTCATAGGAGTGCCAATTTTTGGTTGGCCTGTCATTCAAAACTACCGTCAGTACAAATAGAGTTACATAAGTCCCTTTAGGCCTATTATTGTTGGCTATTTAATTTGCTACAGGGGTTTCTTCTCCTACTGTATCCCTACCAAAAAGCCTTTGTTACGGCTGTCAGGTACAGGGTTAAAAATACTGTCGAATATTTGCAAATACCTTGAATCGTGATGAACAGAGTTTTTCTTATTATTGATCTTGTACTCTTCCTTCAAGACAGTAATAATTACCTCCACCAAGGAAGCTATGTCGCCGAAATTTGTTATTCACGGACTGTTAGAAATCTCACGAGATACGGATAATTAATTTTTAGTGAAGATCTGTCTGTCCATTTGCATGTCTATTTGCCTACCATTCTGTTATGTAGCAGCATAACTCAATAAGTTATGAATGGATCTTCATGAAATTTACACCAACTTATAGAAATGTTACGAGAGATGGATAATTCAATTTTAGTGATAATCCGGAAGATGTCTTGGCTTCAGGATTAATTTTAATTTGTCGCTTGCACATGCTCCTCGTTTCTGGGTGGCCGTCTGCGCTCTCGAAGTGCGTTTCCAGCTTATATATAATTCTTAATTTGGCGGAGGCTCAAAGGAATAATTCACAACATATAGAACACCCTTGCTCAACTGCTATATGTATGTGTAACTTAAGAGGGCGTCTTCACACGACTGTCAAATGAATGAGCTCCCTCAGCCCAGCTTCCGAATGCTTTGCTGTGTCCAATCGAACAGCAAAAAATGCACAGCTTTTTAGGCACTGATTCACTTCAGCTCCCGAGACATACTCAACACTTTACTAGCGATTCTTAGTTATTAACATCTTTGGCAGACCAACAGCTATGTTTGTAACAAAGCACTCGGGAGATTAACTAAAAGACACTAACGCTCATTTAAGTGTCAGCGAACACACCTTAATGGAGTTCTTTAGATCTCTCCCCTTATTTGCTCAAATTACGGAGTGAAGTACGTAGATCATTGAGCGTGTACCACAAGGACAACCTAAGTTTTTCATTCCAGACGGTGCCTCCCGCTGGCGTAATCAATAATCAGAAGCCCTGGCTATGCCTTTTCCCTGGGACTCTGACCGCGTCTCCAAATTACATTATCACTAATCAAAAGTCTTCCTTTGACAAGTCTGACGGCGCCTCCCGTAGTTAGTCCAAAAGTCTTGACACTCCTCTCTTTGTGTATTTGGTGAAGTGATGTTTTCATCGCCCAAAAGAAGTGCGCTGTGATAAGTTGTTGTAAGTGAAGAGGTCAGCAGGCAAGAAGTTCGTGTAAATGACATCGTAGAGTAGATTTATATACATATATATTGGTGTAGGTGGGCAGCAGTTCGTTAATCAAGCATGTTTCATTAAAACTTAGATGATATTCCGTTTTTATTCGTTTCACTCCGAGCTTTTCCAGCTTGCGAAAGGCTTCGTTTATTTCAGGCGAACATTTACGAAGGGCAGTAAAGGACAACCATTTGGTTACAACAGTCTTTATAAAATCCATTAGCAACGTTTCGGGTCACCGGCACCCATACTCATGCTCAGTTATAAAATGCTGTCTGGTAAGAGTTGCACACGCTCATATGCTAATCGGTGGATGCCAACAATGGATTTTTCTAGCGGTTTCGAAGAAAATGTCACAATTTTGCGTAAACTATCCTAATCTTTCTTTATAAAGCTCATGGCCTATTACAGGGATTTAAATTAATTCTAAAATTACTAGAATGGATAGAAATAATTGGAATAAAATGTGAGATTGAGAATTGTGACTAAATAATTCGTAATGTAGTATGAAGAAGGTCAAATTATACTTGGTCGGAGCTAAGATCTTACTTATTTACAATATGTAACGTTACATTCGTCAGACTAAACTATCGAAATGCACGGTGTTAATTATTTAAAGCTGTTCTACTTACACTTTTATGTACAGAGGAAATTTGCCTGGCTAGACTATAGCTATTGGATTGCACTATGGGTAACTTGTTAAAGCGCCAACATTTACTAAACCCGTATGTCTAATTATATGCTAAACTAGCCTATGAAATTGTACTGTCAGTTACATGGTACGCTAAAATATTAGCAACACAGAAGAGAAGTCGCGATTGAACAACCAGGAGGAAGGGTGCGACCGTGTGTTGCAAATATTTTAGCGTACCATGTAATTGACAGTACAATTTCATAGGCTAGTTTAGCATATAATTAGACATACGGGTTTAGTAAATGTTGGCGCTTTAACAAGTTACCCATAGTGCAATCCAATAGCTATAGTCTAGGCAGGCAAATTTCCTCTGTACATAAAAGTGTAAGTAGAACAGCTTTAAATAATTAACACCGTGCATTTCGATAGTTTAGTCTGACGAATGTAACGTTACATATTGTCAACTAGAGCACTCTGAGAGCGCATACCTCCGCCAAGAGAGGCAACTGTAGCAAAAAGTTCAAGTTGACTCTGAAACCATAATTTTCTTTGCATAAACTCCAAAATCTAATCAGTTGTGCCTTTTGATAGTAATAATTGCTTATGCAATTTTCTTGAAGATCCGGGCATAACTTTGTGAGTTATACTGTTAACAAACGTAATGACAAACACGAGCCAAACATACAAACAAACAAACCGATCTGCACCAAAATTTGATCATTTATGTCTTTTAACATTACTGACAACTCCTATGAATTTCATAAAAATCCATTCATTATTGTTTGAGTTATTGTGCTAACAAGCATAAAAATAAAAACAGTGACAAACGAACGAACAAACAAACGGATCATTACCAAACTTTGGTCATTTATTCTTTGTTATACGGTATACTTAACAACTCATGTTAGTTTCATCAAATCCATTCATAACTTTTTGAGTTATGACATTGAAAAAAATGAGGCAGACAAACAAACAAACGGATGGACATATCTTCACCAAAAGCTAATCATCTGTTCCTCCTAACATACCTAACAATCCGCGTAAATTTCATCTAAATCGGTTCATCACTTTTTGAGTTATCTTGGTGACAGACAGACAAACAAACAAACAAACAAACAAACAGACAAACACGACGAAAACATAACCTCCTTGGCGGAAGTAATAAGTAAGATCTTAGCTCCGACCAGATGTAATTTGACCTTCTTCATATCACATTACGAATTATTTAGTCACAATTCTCAATCTCATATTTTATTCCAATTATTTTTATCCATTCTAGTAATTTTAGAATTAACTTTAATCCCAGTAATAGGCCATCAGCTTTGTAAAGAAAGAATAGGTTAGTTTACGCAAAATTGTGACATTTTCTTCGAAACCGCTAGATAAATCCCTAGTTGGCATCCACCGATTAGCATATAAGCGTGTGCAACTCTTACCAGACAGCATTTTATAACTGAGCATGAGTATGGGTGCCGGTGACCCGAAACGTTGCTAATGGAATTTATAAAGACTGTTGTAACCAAATGGCTCTCCTTTACTGCCCTTCGTATATGTTCGCCTGAAATAAACGAAGCCTTTCACAAGCTGGAAAAGCTCGGAATGAATGAATAAAAACGGAATGTCATCTAAGTTTTAACGAAAGATATACATATGATCCTGAATGAAACTCGAAAGGCTTCCGTATGGAGTTTCAAGGAATGCTTCCATAAACTCGAAAGGCTTGAAACCAAACGAGTAAAATCCACATGTCATCTCCATTTTAACGAGACTTGCCTGATATATGAGTATTGTCAACATATTGTTTGGTTTAGCTAGTTAGATTCAAAGGTTTGGCCTCACTGTCTTTAACAGCGGTGACCAGCCGAGAGAAGAGAAACAAGGTCACATGAATTTATCGTATAGAGCAACAAAACAAAAATTTCGTGCACTGAGGGTCAGAGCGTCTGTCTATTAAAACAGCAAACCGGTAAGGACGAAGAAGAACTGAACAAAAGTTACTAGTGAAATGAGGAACAAAGGAAGGGTGCGGAGTTGGCAATGAAAGATCTCAGAATTTGCTCTCTATTCAAAATTCACAAAGTGTCTGCCCCGCCACGGTTGGGGAGGATCCCCGGCCCTGAAGCGCTCAGCTTGATTTACGGTAACTTTCGCTTCCGCCACAACTGCTCGATGGAGTTGCGACAGGGGACTGGCTAGGGCAATCTAAAAGTTTAATGAGCTTTTATATAACCAAAATTTGGCTGTCAGAGCTGTGTATTTTGTGAGCATTGTTATGATGCGAGAGCCGTCCACGCTTTAGCATTTATTATACATGCTGATGGCATTGTGTTCCTCCAATGTTTGTCAACCCTGAGGTGCATTTATTTTTCCTTGATTGGCGTGATGGTGGTCGCTACCGAGCTTAAGGAAGAAAACTATGAAGCTATACTTCACTATTGCAGGGAAGTTCTCTCGTGGGTAGAATTGATTCTTTTTGCACCTTTCTATTCGTATCGCACTGTGGCCCAACAAATTACATTTTGCGTAAGTCATGGCATATGGCCAAATTCTCATAATTTTAACTGTGGGTGGCAAAATTACGGGGTCCTGAGGTTAACTCAGGCAAATGTATATGTTCATTCTCTCCTCAGCGCTTAAATGTTTTACTGTATTCTTGCCCGCTCCACTGGGTGTTTAGAAAAGAACTCGATAAAATGTTGGCCGTCAAGCCTGCTGGTTTAAGTGTCAATCGTAAAGGTTCGAATATCTCTCCATACATGCAGTGAATTAATTATCAGAGAGTTGTACCCTCTTCTACCGCTTAGACGAACGCATGCGAACTCCAAGCTGAGGGATCAGGTTCATGTAACTCTCGTGTGAATCTTTAACAAAGAACGTTCCACCTGTTCAGTGAAGTCGTGATCCATTGTTCAGAGTCCAGTACATTTGTCCAGCTCTGAGCAGCTATCCTCAGGCTGCTCCCATTGGTATTTATCTTCTTGCATTGGAAGCGCTCTGTTAAGAAACTCTCGTAAAATGCTGCATCAACTTATGCCCTGAAGTTACACAAAGCAGTGCTGCGTTATGTCTAGGACTTGAAGGCAAACAAGAAATAGTTGACTATACTTACTAACTCGTATATTTTTGTATAATAATTGCACTTGTTGGTTATTTGAATATATTTTTCATAGCGTTTACTCGTATGATAGTTCCAATCTTCTCTGCACTGAAGTTAACCAGTTACTGACCAGTTAAACAACGCTTGCCTAGGAACAGCATCACGGAAATGGCCATATATGATCACAAGCCCAATAAAGGGTGGAATACAGGCTCCCCAGACTGAAGGTGTACTCGACAGTATAGATGCTGTGCTCCGATAGCCAATAGCAGCTAACGGCTTTTGTGACGTCATCAAAGCTAATCTAGCCATAGTGCTGCCGCCATGGCATAATGACCCGCCGCGTCTTGCCAGGATGCCTCTACGGAGATGCAGTTTCAATAGATACACAAACAAACAAACTTATATATTTCTCCGTATGTTCTTCTTGTTGGGACTCGCCCCTGCCTCAAAGGGCCATGGAACGCCCTCTCATTCCGTATTTCCAGTAAACAAAACGGTCTTACATTCATTCGTGAACCTACGGAGCTAATGCTGCAATTGGAGCATACTTTGGAACAACGGCTCCGGGAATGAATAGTTGGGCAACAGAGGCTTAGCATAGATGAAATCTTAACTATCATACCCCCCTTTTCTGGTCAAGTGATCATAGGTATATAACTTCTTCCATAGTGCTATTCTACGGAAGTATTTTGTCAGCCGACCTGCAGATGATTAACTATATACGTTGTTTGAGAAAGTACAATGTTCATTGGAATCTATCTGTGGCGCAGACACAGGGAGGTACCGCTCACCACCGGCCACCTGGCCCTCAACATCATGACCCTCGTGGCGCTGTGTCGGGACCCCCGGGCCTTCCACTCCAAGGACCTTGTGGGTGAGTGTGGCTCGTCGTGGGTGGGTGTTGATGGTGATAGGTGAGTGTACCTGGTAGTTGGTGAGTGTATCTGATGGTGGGTGAGTATAATTGGTGGTGGATAAGTGTGGCTTGTGGTGGGTGTAGCAGCTTGCGGGTGAGAGTGGGAAAAGGCAAGCGCAATGAGGCTGTGTGTGCCATGTTGTAGCCGTGGCAGAGACTGCACACATGTGGCGGTGGCAGAAAAAGATGATGGTGGGCTGTAAGTGTGGCGAGCTGTGGCTGACGGGGACAAATCATTGCTGCGTGTGGCAAGAAGTGGCTGAGTGGCGTTAGAAGTTACTGAGTGTTGGAAGAAAAATGACTAAATTGGAAACTGTAATATATTGAATTTGTGGGCGTGCGTGAGGTTTTTACTTGATTTCTAGTTGAGTTCGTCACCGTACTTGGTTGTGAGAGAGAACTTCAATACCAAGTATTGTTATCAGGCTACAGTGCTGGTTGGTGAAGGAATGTCGTCAAGATCTTCTTGTTTATTTACATCTTATTATACAAGACTTAGAAGATATGATTCAATAATAAGTAGCTACATGCAACTTGATAGATGCAGACAACAAGTACGATGTCTACATCTAAATAAGTGCTACAAGCAGAATGCTGTAGACTATGTGCAGTACTCTAATGCTAAGTAGTGAATAAGCTGACGCTTGAGAGCACAAGCGCCTTTAAATATCTACGATTTGCCGGCTTCATTTAGAACACTGGTTGCTTCCGCCGGATTCGAGTAGGAAATCCGCTGGTAAATTACTGTACGTTAATGAGAATAAAAAACATCTCCGAAACTCTGGTTACAGACTTACAGGCTTTTACAGACAGTTTTTACTGATATAGGTTCCGGCCGGAAGGTCATTGAGAATTACGCATGTCGCTCAAAGGCAGTGCTGGTAAACAGGCACATTTTTGTACGGTGTCATAAACGACCTTTTAGGTTCTTTATCTTAGAGGCTCTGACCTGAAGCCGGCGGTGGCTACTTCCGCCAGGCATGAACTCACATGATACAAAGAATGCGTCTATACATTCAAATTTTGATATTGCATATGCGAAACGCATATATATCAGAAACAAAGAAGCTTTCCCTCGCTGTCCAGGTATGCTGACCAGACAGACCCAGTTGGTCCAGTTCGAGGAGGCTTTCGCCCAGCTCGCTGCCTGCAGTGCTGGACGTCCAGTCAAGAAACGAAGTGTGCGCTCCGTACTGGACATTGTGGCCGTCCAGCGACATGGGCACTCTGTTGGTGAGTGTGCTGAACGCTGTGGAGGTCCAGCGTCATGGCCACTTTGCACTTACACTGCCTAATTTTTTTTTTTCACTCGAGTTGTTAAAATGTTTATCTTTGAAGTTGATTAGTTTTAGCTTCAGCATATGTATTTATCATAAAAATTTTTTACCTGTTGAAAGTGCACTTGCAGCGTGGAATTGCATCACCTTCTCATTCGTAAGTAATATTCTCTCACAAGTTCCAGAAGCGAAATCACTCCTCTGCTAAAGGACTGACATTGTCTCTTATTTTCAGCTCTAGAATCTTCTACCCGTGTTGCTTTCATCCCTGACATCCCAGTCCTTCGCTGTCTCTCTACTAGCACAGTTTAGTCTTTGCTTCATATATGCTCACAGCTTGTGCATTATCTCACAAGAGTCTCTTAGATAGTGACAACTCTAATGATAAAACTAGAACGCCTCGTGGCGTAAGACCTGTCCCTCGCGGTGGGAGCAAATTTTATTGCTGTCATTTTTGATGGCCAGTTAATCCTAGTTTTTTTGGCATGGATCACATCGAGGGCAACCCACCAGACTCCCTGCAAAATATTATGAAGATTGCTCAACTCCTTCGACCACTTATTGGGTGGACAGACAAATATATATATATTTAAAAATATACTTGAATCTTCAACAAAACATTATCACCTCTCTCACTTCATTTGCGGGTGATAATAAGCAAGCTTCCAGTTATAAGGACGCACAATAGTCTAAGATTTCCATTGTCCTGTTTCCCTTCTGAGAGAGCAGGTATACTGGCGAAGAAAGGGATAAAATGAGACCCTGTTAACATGCCTACATTTCATACTGACCACAATAACCTAGACTTAGCACTTCAGGATTGCGATTTTTATGACGCCGTAACGTCAAAGTAACATCGGGAACCGTACGTGACACCACAAAATTTCTAAGCAATCACCCGTCGTTGTCCTTATGGAAGCTCTCATTTCGACACATTACCATCAGCGCCTTGACTTATTACCTTCGGTGTTGTGACCGATAACTTTCTGCATTTTCAATAATCGGTCTCGATGCTTTTTACTGTTGCTACAGAGTGTTGTTATGTATGTGCAGACACCCTGTCGGTGGCCTTGCTGGCGCTGCACTGCATGCAGAGAAGACGACACGAGGATCTGCGCAGCCATACCGAGGAGGCCGTGACCCGCCTGCTCTCTGCCCAGGATCAGGACGGGTCCTTTGGGGGCAACCTGCACACCACGGCTCTGGCCCTGCAGGTTAGTAGACAATATGACCTAACGGGCCTGCACTTTACCAATAACGCTGTTTGTCTCCTCTCAGTCTTGGAGCGGCAGCTCTGGCACAATGTTAATGCCATTGGCTCTGTATCCAAATGAGCACGAGCTAGATATATGTACTGTATAATGTATATCCTTTTGTTTACGGCGTCCTTCTGCTTGGAATGAAATGCTGTAATTAGTTCCAGCAATGAAGGAAGGGAGAAGTTGGAGTAAGAGGCCGTTTTAGGTCTATACGTAAAAATTCATACCCCATTGTTCCCTCTCCATTAGTCGGCATAGAAACGACACAATTTTGAACTTGGTTTTACGCATTCACGAAGACTCTCAACTGTCGAGCTGGGCGTTTGCGGTCACATGGTGCCTAGCCTCAATAAAAATAGAGATAGATGCGCACATCCACAGGCCTTTCCTTCGTCTTGTGACTTAGCCATGAATGCACACCTTTGGTCAGCAGATATTTGTTTGTCAAAGTAAGCGGGTGGTTAGCCACGGACCTTCTTTATAGACCGCATCTTTGAGGCCACTGATAACTGTGTTATGTTTCTAGTTGTGTGTGAGTTATTTATGATTTTATCCGAGTACTCACTCACCCACAACTCTACTCACATGACCCTATTTTCTCCAGGCTGTCTGACTGGGCTGCAAGGATTCTTTGTCCTAATGTATACCTACGAAGCAAGAAGCCTGTGTAACGATACGACAGATCTTGGTATTCCTGGTATTTACATTTTAGAGATGGACATCCAGTCTCTCCTGTGTTCCAGGCGCTGCTGGCCAGCGGTCTCACCAGCTCCTGGAATGCGACCCTCGCCCAAGAGTACCTGATGAGCCACCAGCGAGCCGACGGGTCCTTCGGAGGGCTCTTTGACACCAACGCCGTGCTGCCCCTGCTGGTGGGGCGGACCCTTGTGGACGTGGGGGACCAGCCGTGTGTCATGGAGCACCATCACCACCATGGCCATGCGGCTGGTGAGCTGTGTGATTTGGAGTTATACCTCTCTATTATTCTAGAACTTTTAGATAGTTTGAAATCTCTTGAAGCTCTTATATTATCTCAAAACTATTATACTTAACCAAAACTCTCTTATCTTAAGATATTTGTGTACATCGTGGCTGTACACTTGGGCTGGGACCATTTACCTTTCATTCTTTGACTTGTAGCTTCCGTTTGCAGAGTCGGCCATCTTGGACTACGCAGAAGTGAACGAAGACTTGCAGGACCAGTACAGTGCCCGTCAGTCCACAGTTGAGGTCTCCCCTACCGAACAGCCGTTTGCGTACCAGTCCTCCACCTCCCACCCGCCCACGGGACACACCTCGGCGAGCACCGCCGGCTCCAGCAAACAGCAGCGCCCCATGGTACGCAGAACTTCAGTATTTCCAGAAAGCGGTTCAAAGGTTAGCCCCAGCTTACCCAGGCTGAAATATTTGGCTACAAGGTTCTGCGTCCAATTGCGTTTCTATGGTAGAAAAGGTCTTGTAGCGAAGTAGGACAGCTTTCATCCCCTCAGGGGGCATAGGATGGGCCATAGGGTTAGGTTAGTTAGGTTCGCCCATCCTATGTTATGGGGAGTAGCGCCCCCAGGGGGTTTGTGTAGGTTACCTTAGCCATTAGCTAGGCCTTNGCAGGACCAGTACAGTGCCCGTCAGTCCACAGTTGAGGTCTCCCCTACCGAACAGCCGTTTGCGTACCAGTCCTCCACCTCCCACCCGCCCACGGGACACACCTCGGCGAGCACCGCCGGCTCCAGCAAACAACAGCACCCCATGGTACGCAGAACTTCAGTATTTCCAGAAAGCGGTTCAAGGGTTAGCTTACCCAGGCTGAAATATTTGGCTATAAGGTTCTGCGTCCAATTGCGTTTCTATGGTAGAAAAGGCCTGTGCAACGAAGTAGGACAGCTTTGCTAAGTTAGGGATAAGATAGAGGTTAATGTAGGTTATGGTAGATACACTGGCCTATATTTTGCAGCTTCAGGTATTCACTCCTCTCAGCAACACTGCATGCAAGATACGACGGGTTAATCTCTAATTTATAGTAGAAAAGAGGTAGTAGCAGTTTCAGAAATAGGAGTTTTTTTGAGAGGTAAAAGTCGAGGGTATGTCATATGTTACAAATTTAATCAACTTTGGTATTATTTTATTCAACTTCGCAACTCTTTATGAGATCTTCCTTCACTTGCTTCAGCACGTCAGTATAGACATGTGCTGTATATTTAGCATTGCCATTATTTTCCTAATTTATTTTGACTTACGTGGCTCGGACGCCCAATACCGTGCCGAATTTTATGTTTACATTCGTTCGAAATCGGAGGCAGTACAAGCACATAATTATGTAGCGTTGCTAATATCTAGACATTAGTTTCGCCGGAATGACAAAGTGCAGGTTTTTAGGAGCTTCATTGTTTACAAAGACGCAATCGATTGTCACGGCGGAATCGAGTTAAGCTACGGCCTTTACAACTGATGTATTCGGCACCATAAGGACGTGCGTTGGTTTTGTCCTGTTGGAAAGCGTCTCAGGGGTTAACTCTGGATCGATTATCCTTGAGACTCAATCCTATCCCATGCAATGGAACTTTCCGTCGTCTCAAGGCTAATCGGGTTTCTTTGAACTCCTACAACACAAGCTTAAGCGACGAAATCAACGGCTATTGGGCTTAGCTCAACTAACCCTCCCATTGCCAACAGATAATGCCTTAGATATCTTTATAGTAAGTCTATGTAGCTCTTCATTAATGATTAGAAGCCTTTTGTTCCCGACATAAGCACTTTTTTTTTTCAAGTAGTCGTATTTGTAATAACCAAAAATGGGTTACACAGCAGAAATGAATGCCTTCTTGCATCTATGTCGTTTCTTATATCAACCAATGAGCAGATCAATATCACCTACGTCATATGGATCGGCAACAACGCAGAACAGAACTTCAACCTGAGCCTCTCGGTGCCAGTGAACACCTCGTTCTTCGAGGTGATGCGGATGGCTGCGGAGAGCGACGCCAGATTTGAGTGAGTTATAACCTGTAGCTTCCCTTGTCTGTGGCATAATAAGTTCATTTAATTAATTAGTTAAAGTTCACACAATAGTCAATTGAATGAGGTTTCTCAGCGCCGAGCTTGAATGCGTTAAGGCGTGCGTTTGGATGGCACAAGAAACGCCAAGCTCTGTGAGTCTTAATTGCCTAAAAATATGAAGAAATATTTGAAACATCGACTAATGACACTTGCGCAGAGCAGTCAGACTTGGTGGCTCACATTTTATCAACTATTTTGCTGGACATACAGCATTATTTACTAGGCCTCACTATCCACAAGAGACCATAGTCTTTTGTTTTATATTTTAACTTCATAGCATCCGAATGTATCTTCTTGTCTATGCAAACACAACTGTGTATTAACTAAAATCTTGGTTAAAATGTTATCCAGCAAGTCGTTTGCTTTGCCAGGTCAGTAGTGAAGTATCAGATATCTCTTGAAGTTTGAGTGAAGTGCAACTCAGCGTATTCGGATGCTGCGAGAAGTGAAAATGCAGGACAAAGAACCATTGTCTGCAGCGGGTGTAATAGAACATTCGGCTGATTGGTTGAGAAAACGCGTTCATTTGACCAATAGGTGACCTGCCTTAATGGTGGGCATAGGGGATAGTCAAAAGAAGGAGTTTCCTCATCTCCAGGGTCCGAATGTGTTGTGTCCGTTTTTAGAGCGCACACTTAATTGCAAATGAGTTTGAGTTATAATTAACTCCAACTTTGGCGAGATGTCCGAAACTTAAGTAACGGCACTTGCTGTGCAAACTGAACGTGACGGCCAACATTGTAGCGCCTTTTTTGTTTAACTCGAAACTGCGTTTACGACGGCTCAACAAAATGCTGGGACCATTAACTAAGGAACTTCTTTCTTTTGACTGGCGTGTGTATCTGCCATTAGCAGTCTGATGTAACATCTGTAGCCTGCTTGGTTAGAGTATAAGGGAAGGCTCATACCCACAGCTCTCTGAAAAAAAAAAACCTGTCAGTTCCGAGGTTCAAGGGGCAATGAATTGGCAAAGCGAAGTAATGTTAAATTGTTTTTTTTTTACGCATAAAGAGTCCAGTAGTCACAGAAAAACGTTCATTTCGCCATTTTGAATTGTGTAGTATGATAGATGCCCTAGAGGGAGATCATAGGCACTTATTGATGACTGCTAGTAGGTGTTATTAACCGCCCGATGAAGCTTCCCACGGCTGACAAAATTCTATTTTTCGGGGCAGATGTGAGTTTTCAAAAGTATCAAGGCCAATCGATTTAGAGTTAACGGCTCAAACTCGATCTTAGTGAGTTCAACAAACGCATATGAAGCTCTGGACAAGTCTGGTCTACTGGGTGTAGACTGACTTGGTTTCAGCAGACCAACGGGTGGCGTCTTCACCCTCTGGAGCCACTAACTGACCAACCGACTCTTGACGTCACAGCGCCAGTGGACGATAAACACGTCATGTAAACATAGGCACATTCTGCCCAACATTAGCCAAACAGGCACGGGTTCTCCATTATCATGGGAGTACTATGAAAATGGTCAGTTGGTAATGCGCAGAATAAGCCCGTCGTCCAGTTACAGGGCATAAAGCTATGGAACTTTCCACAGAATAGCTTTAAATTCAAAGTCGAGGATGTCACGTTAGTCAACAAGTTGGAGAACATGTTTGTGTCACAGTATCAACGAAGTGATAATCTAAAATAAAAATACAGCTCTGCATTGGTCAATTTTTATTTAAAATAACGATTGCGTTGGGATAGAAATTTTGGAACCGGCCATGCCTCGGTTGTGTCTCATCAGTGACAAATTATATCCAGTTATCGATTGTAATAAGCCATGATAGAGACAGCCATTTTGTTATATATCGTTTCACCGCTGTTATCTACGACCGCTTGGCTGTTATCAAAGTTATCGAAAATTACCAGAAACTTACGCTTGGCTAGTGATACTGCTTGGAAAATTTCTTCTGGAGATAGAACACTATTCTAAAAAGAATGCAAAACATGCTACTGGTATGTACAATCTCAAAATACCTTCAGTAGCAAAAGTCTGCTACACACTTTTATACTGGTGTGGGAAACATATACCTTAGAGAAATTACGAACATCAACCCATGACATGATTCTGTCTTCTGTCTGTTGTTTTTTGCATTATCTCAATTTCAGATATCGCGTCACTCGAGCGCCTGCCATAGTGCGACTCGTCAGCTTTGCAAACCTAACCCATGGAATGCTGATTTCGATTTGACCCCTGCGACTGTTACCACATCCTGTTTTTTTATGATGTCCGTAGGTGTATAGCAGGGAGGTGACCAAAGCGTGGGCTTCGTCTGCAACCTAAAAATATGTCTCCAGGTCCATCATTGTCCGCTGATCAATGTACTTTCGGTGGGGGGATGTTAGTGATGTGTTGCAGGTGAATGCTACAGAGCTTGACTTGCGGTGTCAGCATTTCTGGAGTTCACACTTCATTCCGGAGGTACTGAGTCTAACACAAAATATTGACAGTCTTGGGGGCGCCACAATTATCACGTGACGCTAAATCGGTGATCGACTGCTGCCGTGCACTTTTCTTGGGCTGTGCGAGCGTGTATCTTAAGCACGAACGAGTGCATGTGAATTTCCCAGTCAAGGTGTGCCGTGAAGTTGACTTTACCGACCGATCCTAATCTCTTGTAGTATCCTGCACCACAAGTTCTAGCTACTGCAGGAGTTTCACGCTTGTGTTCCTCGTGCAGATTCTCGGCGTCTCGCTGGGCGAACGGCTACTACATCCACACCATCTCCGGCCAGCGGGAGCAGAAGGCCGGCTACTGGTTCTGGCTGCTGTACCGGCTGCCGGAGCCGCCTGTAGCCGGCACCCGGCCTGACAACCGTTATGTTGTCGGTACAGGTGAGACATGTCAGGTGACAGGTGAGACATGTCAGGTGACAGGTGAGACGTGTCAGGTAACAGATGAGACGTGTCAGGTGACAGGTGAGACATATCAGGTGACAGGTGAGACATGTCAGGTGACAAGTGAGACATGTCAGGTGACAGGTGAGACGTGTCAGGTGACAAGTGAGACGTATCGGTGACAGGTAAGACATTGCCCTTTGCAGTGGCGGCTGGGGCGCTGCGGAATAGCAGAATTTCTCACATGTACCCTCTATTATCATTGCAACTGATATACAAGCAAATTTTCTCTTCGTTATCTTATAGATTAAATGCCTCTAAATTGCCGTAAGCATCACCCTACCCTATAGCCATCTCATCCTCCATAATAATTACAAAAGCCTTGTTAAATCCAACCTTCCCACAGCGGCTGTTACTTTACAATATTCTGAGCGCATGGATTGTTTCCCACTCCATAAAACGTAGTTGATAAGTGAATCATCCGCTAACCCCGTGTGTTAAGTATTCAGTCGGTCTGTGGTTACGGTCACATTGAGTAAATGGTGTAGCGACGTCTTATTTCAAGAGGACAGTTGAAATTATCAAACGTTCGCAATAAATACCAAAAAGATGACATTTTTTAACCTAAGATAATGATAATGGAGACTCTTATAGACTCATTTTTTCATCACCTTCAATTTTGCCGAAGTTGTTTTTGCTCTTGCTGAAAAAATGTTCCGTCGTGCTTAATGTAGTGACGTTCCTTCTACCTATTCTGCTCTCGTCGGAGTATGTGGTAGGGATCGGCTTTCTAGCAAGTCCGTGGCCAAGCCTATCTTCACAGTAGTGTGTACTGGCTCACACTGTGAGACATACTATCCATGAAGTGATGCTCACGAAACAAAGGTCTGAGAAGAAATAATTTAAGATTGTATAAGTTCTGAAATGTTTGGGGGGAGATGATGACAGATGTGGAAATGAGACATCTGAGACTTAATGAAGGGCAAGATAGACATTTGTGTTTGTGTACATGCCTATGCAAGACTAAATTTTCAGCTGTCCCAAGTATCATTGATTTGTGGTCATGGTCTGAACCTCAATCAAAGAAGCAAACCTAATCCCCACTATTACAGTATCATACTAGTTAGAACTAAGCGGATTAGCTTATGTCGATTTCATGGCACGGGTCGAAACTGCACTTAATCCAGTGACACTTTTTCACTTTCGCCGCAGGAGTCCAGGAGACGGTGCCGCAGGATGGAGATCACATGCTCTTCTGGTACCACAAACTCTGAGCTCCCCCTTGCCTGGGGGGGGGGCAGCGTCTGAGCAAATACATGGCAGAGCACAGCCGTGTGACTGAGGCCACCCAGAGACCAAGTCTGTCGAAGGAGTGTATGTAGCCATGGCCTCCTAGCCACAGTCTAAGGGGCCTTGTGTGAAGCCGCGCTGCCGACCCCTCTTCGATGACGTCACTATACCCGTGACCACACTTTCTCCAGTTGCGGCTTGTAGA
This sequence comes from Parhyale hawaiensis, assembly GCA_001587735.2. Classification (NCBI taxonomy): domain Eukaryota; kingdom Metazoa; phylum Arthropoda; class Malacostraca; order Amphipoda; family Hyalidae; genus Parhyale; species Parhyale hawaiensis. Next base: position 5,619,309 of record LQNS02000304.1, read on the forward strand.
TAACTATTGTGGAGAGTTTGATGCAAAGTTAATGTTACTTTCAGTGAACTATGTGATGGTAAGGGGCTTTCAAAGTGACTGAGATGCTGGCACAGAGCCAACGTCATGCTACAGCTCCTTACAGCAAAGAGCGCTTCGTCAGGTTATCCACCTGCTCTGACCCCTCTCATTGGTTGTTGTAGGCTGTGACGTCACGCGTAGCTTTGTTCTGGTCACTTGAGAGTACTCGATACTCTGTTCTATTCACTTTGATTGTCATTAAGCCTGATGATTTTTTGATATATACGCATAAAGAAGTAATAGTAAAAAAGACTTTTCCTCCCGCGCTACGCAACGCGGATAAGATAAGGGATATAGCCATTCCATTTGCCTAATACGTGAACAGCCAACGCAGGGTCGTTGGCTACGTACTGTGACGTCATCAAGAGTGGGCAGCATTGGTGCTTCTAGCCTCATTAATAATCGAGTATTGTATCCTGGTGGCCTCAGTTTGGCACACGTGACATGTCTAACTGCCAGACGTATACTGCTGAGCTGGGACGGTGGTGACAACCCACACCTGTACCAACGGCTACTTTCATGGCCATTTAAAGTAAATTTTACCTTTGTAGTTGAGGAAATTGAATGTAACTTGGGATGATGTGGATATTTTTGTGGTGGTCTTTGTTTTATGAGACAGGAAACGCGCCCAGAAGTGATTGAAAATGTGAAAATAACTCTGGCAGTACCGTTGTGTTTGAAATTTTGGAAATGATTGCACAGAAGATGAAATGAAACGTTAGGCAGTCGATGGCAGTGGCTGGATAACTTGACAAGCGAGTCTGTTCTGTAGAACTGCTATGAGAAGTTAACGTGATTTCTATATTGATTTCAAAGTTATTTTATAGGGGATTCAGCGGCGTACCTATAAAGGAACCCGCGTTATGCTTGAAGTGTTTCGAAGTTGTTTCTGTACGGGTTTCTGAGGTAATCCTAAGGGAGCTTCAATATTCCTCCTATACAAGGTTCATCGTTATTCCTAAAGTGTTTCAAAGTCGTTCCCATATGCTTCCTGTGATATTACTGAAGGAGTATCAACGTTATTCCCAGGAATGTCAGCTGCTTTTTATGGAAGTTTTAATCATATTGGCAGAGGAGTTTTAAAGCTATTGATACAGGAATTGTTACGCGAATGCTCGAGGGGGAGGATGGCAAAGTAGCTTTAATTTCACAACTCAAGTAAAGGGAGAAAGTAGATCTAAAAACAGCATTCGCTGGACAACTACGACCCGAGGGAGGCCATGAGTAGATTTTTTTTAATGGGAAATAGGGGCCACTGAATCCCCCCCCCCACCCGCAACAAATCAAAAACTTCAGACGTGCATTGCTGAGCCTGCTGACAAGAAGGTGATGCAATGCCACTACTTCATATACAGGGAGTTTGTTGTGGCTCATGTTGCTGCTGGTATTTAATTTTACCACGCGCATTTTAAAATGCCGTTGCCTGAGGTTAATGTTTTTTAAATTTTTTAATAACTTCTACAGCTGCCCTAGTGAAGCGACAGCAAGTGCTGCATTGGTGACGGCATGGTGTGTGACCACAACGCGCCCAGGGAGTAATGCCTTGTTGGAGCTAAGTGCTCAGTACATGTCAGTACTGCTGCGTGTTGTGCTAAGCTTCGGGTTGTAGGTTAATTTGAAGAAAATATTATTTTTTCCAACAACAACCGCAAGAACTTACTGCAATACGTACGCTAATGTAAAAATCAGTAAAATGCAAGTTAAAAACGTGCAAATACCGAGTATTCTATGGTAAACTGATTGCTTGATTAAGTCCCGTTTACACGGAGGAACTTTTACTGGCCTGCACGCTCCGTTTCACGCGCCTAGTTCTCTAAGCAGATTTTCCCACTCTGTTATATCTTGCACGCGTGGCTTTGGGTGCCAGGGCAAGCAAAATTAAATTGAATGTAAAACTGATTAAATATACTGAGTCCTCACGTGCTTGAGAACCAAAATTTAAGGTAAAATTTCAGCAGCTAGTGCTCAAAATCAAAAGTGAAATCGAAAAATAAACCCAGCAAATCTAGAGTTAGGGTTAAAATCCCTCACAATGGGAAAACTAGCAGAGTGCAGCCGGGTTACCCAAAAAAATTGCTTCGGGTTTTGGCACTACGGAACCTAAGGTATCTTTTAGGTTACGAGAATAATACCTCTCCGGCGAAAATGCAAACGTTTCCACTAATAACCAGCACGACAAAAAAATTTCCTTGAAGCTAAAGCTCGCTCTGTTGCTCCGAGCAGACGGCTGCTGTTCATCTATTTTTCATTTCCACGGCTGCATATAAACAGTCATACAACAGCGATAGGTTAACTCATACTGTCACAGTATGTGCAGAAGTGTTTGTGGTTATACATGCATGTAGTGCTAAGTCTTGATGCAGCGCAGCTCACAAGTTCATTTGCCTGATGAAATAAGCATGTTACTGCTAGAATTTTCAATTATATCTTCTTCAGTTCCTCCACTTTTTGATATCAGATCTGAGGTCCGTTTCGATCTATCAAGGACCGCGTTAAGTAATTGCCCTCTTCTTCCGAGCCTGCCAGAGACGAATGTCTAAAACCCCGAGTTGCTAGCAGTTTCAGCTGCAGATTTAAAATTAGCGCCCTGTAGTGAATTATTAGCAATTTTTAATTCCCGGCAGAAGAAATCTTTATTTTGTAGACCAGTGGAAAAGATGAAGTGCGCTGAAATGTGCAAATTTGCACGCGTGTTGGGAAGTGTCGGCTTTGTTGAATTTGCGCCATTGGGTGAGCGAAGTGGCGCATGCACGGCTTGTTGTCATTAATTTATGAGTAACAATCAGTTTTCTAAACTGCTATTGTAAGTATTTAATTAGAGTGGATTGATTGAAAGCACCAATGCAGTTTGCCATCAACTTCCGACCCTTGCGATTAGCCCTCGACCGCACTGACAGACGAGGCAAGCTATAGAACCTTTAGTCTTATATTTACATAGTTAAAAGATTGATTTCAACATTTGCTTCTCAAAACTTCTCACATCAAAGAGACTATAGCGACTCTGTGCGAATTTTTGAGAGACACTGGGTAAAACAATGAAGTGCTCACACTTAGAACAGAAATATATAGGTACAGTTAGTGATAAATCAATTAGGCGTTGTCATAGCAACGCATAGTATGTTTACAAAATCAGTCTCAGTGAGATTTGAAGAGTGAGTTAATCCCATACACTTTACATACATTTGTGTAAGTTTAGCGAATCACCTGACAGGGTGGCAATTGGTCTAGGAAAAAATATGAAACAAGTATGTCGTCAGCAGAATTTAATAATACCAAATTGAAGTAAGTATCAAGTAACTCAGAAGTTCTTGCGTTTAACGGTTACACAAGGCACTATATATATAGATATATATATACCAAAACAGCTGGGGATTTTTTGGAAACTGGTGATAGAAGGGAGAGTTTTTGAAGCCAGTATCCTATGGAGTTACAACCGCTTTGTCTGAGCCTAACTTTGCAAGTTATATACTGGTATGAGCGAGAAGAAACAAGTTATATACTGGTATGAGCGAGAAGAAACAAGTTATATACTGGTATGAGCGAGAAGAAACAAGTTATATACTGGTATGAGCGAGAAGAAACAAGTT
>LQNS02000304.1:5635349-5659516 GCA_001587735.2 Parhyale hawaiensis
ACACACGTCGCTGACACTTGCCACAGACACACGTTGCTGACACTTGCCACAGACACACGTCGCTGACCCTTGATTCAGACACATGTTGCTGATACTTGTCACAGACACACGTCGCTGACACTTGCCACAGACACGCGTCGTTGACCCTTGATTCAGACACATGTTGCTGATACTTGTCACAGACAACGTCGCTGACACTTGCCACAGAGACGCGTCACTAACACTTGCCTCAGTAACATTTTCGCAAGACACATGCATCGATAGCACTTAAGTGATGCGCACAAAAAAAAAAAAACACTCATAACTGCCATCAGTTAAAAACACATCGGGATGTGTGTCACGTGAGACACACGATAGACACACACAATACACTCACGTTCAGACACGTGCATGTACACATGGCACAAGAACTACATACGCTACTTAATACAATAAGCGGGCTACTCGTGGGGTACAGTGCAGTGGCTAACGTACACTACATATGTGGGTGGCTACGCTAAGGCCCTCTAGACACAGCTGGTTCGGTGGGAGGAACTTATTTTAGACTGTGGTGTCACTGCTGGACTACCGTTGATGACGTCAAAATAACAGAGAACCAGGGTGATGTTAATTGTCTGTTGTCAGTCGATGGGGTCAAAATAACAGAAAGAAAAGACATGTAGGATGACAAGAGAAGATCGGACTGGCGCTATAGTCAGTGGGGCAGGTTGACGCTACCGTACATTTTATTAAAGCCTTGAATAAGTGCATTGCAGGATAAGAGCTTACATAGTGCTTAATTTCATCCAAGCCCTTGTCTAAGATTCGGTAAGATGTTTTTCTAGAGCTAAATCCCATACGTAAAGCTGCTTAAAACTGCGCTGAATTTTGACTCCAAACTAACTTAGGAAATTAAAACGTGAATAGCTTACTTTGTATTTATCTAATTGCTATCCACTCGTAACACGCAACTTGAATTCTGAAGAGCCGCATTTTACATTCCAAAGTGCGTCTGAAATGGAAGGACAACGGAATTGTTTGCAGCTTAGTAAATGGATCTTGACTGCAGTAAACATTTTTCAGGACCTCATAGCAGAGCTCAGCGCAATATACGTGGATAAGGACTCATGTGCTCCCACCTAAAGTCTGCTGGTCATATGATACTGAGGTGGCATAGTAAGCTCCACCCATCGACTGTGCGTTGTGTCTTGGAGCCTTAATGTGAGGGTGTCGTCGATTGGGATGCCGTATGTTTCAAGATAAACTGATCTTATGAGCCTTAACTTAGCAGGAACTTTAGCCATGAGTGCTGCTTTTGCTACTTTAGATCAAATTTTGGCTATTATTTCACGCCAATTACCCTTGAGATGGACTCAATCCACTATTTCAAGAACAATCGATTTGGACTTAGCATCTAAAAATCGACACAAAATATTGAAGTCAATGCTCGTGAATGAAGTTCCAGGTAACTTAGAGCTAATGGGATATGCTTATTCCCTTAAAACTGTCCCCATCAATGACACCTCGAGTTTAGCATCCTACAGCACTCCTTAGAACAGTGTCTACAGCCTCACACCATTTACACTAATACTGTGTGTCCTCACACAATTTACACTAATACTGTCTGTTCTTCAGCACATGTCTGTCATCCAGTGCAGCCTCCACAGCCTCTTAGTGCAGCATGAGAGTATAAGGATTTGATATGTGCTAGTTGCGTTACTGATTAGAGGAACTGATAAAGGTTACAGAAAATCATCACAGATAGCATTGCAGCACTCAATCCTTGCACTCGCTGGTCTTACAGAGATTAAAATAATAATGTTAGCATCCAACTCTTTATATCCAAGCAAAACGGCTTCGTCAGTGGCAATTCTATTTCGTTAATGAGCCCTAGGGCAGTTCGAATTATTTTCGGTGCTGGCGCATTCTGTATAACTTAATTGCAGATGCAACCTTTTCAGAGTCTTATTTGTATATGAAAATGAATAAATCACACATCAGAGAGTTAAATCTTCAAGGATTGATTGATACTTATTTTCTCCTCAAGAATAATAATGATGCTTCATCCAACGGAGGGCTAACAGAACAAATATGTATGCAATTTGCCTAAAGGGTAAAGAACTCCCACGCTGAAGAAGATAAGCAGTGCAGCAGATCATCGCTGAAGTGAGTTTGCATCCCGGAACACACTACGGGTGCCATCGACTGACGTGCACTAGATACCGCACTCCCCTCTACTAATTTATCTGCAACTTCAACCGTGGGCTTAAAATTCCCAACTGATTATTTATCTCATCACTAAATTAGTGAACGATTTATATGGCTTGTGCTTTTTCTGATAACTAAAGTATCGTCAACATTCCTTCGGCCAGTTATTTAAGTCACCAAATATGGCTCTGACTGAGCAGTAATTCAGTATTTCTTTAGTAAGCAGCCTAAAATACTGGTAGTAAATATTTTTTAAATTGTTTACAAACTACTGAACTAACAAGAAAGCTAGAAGCAAACTTTTCTAGCGCGTAATACTGGTAGAGTAGCATTCACAAAATTCTCTTACAACACGTCGAATGGACAGACCAACACTCCAGCTGACCAACACACTCGCATTTATTGCATAGTTAGATTACTGCAGAACGATATGCATATGGTTTATTACGCTTTGTTTCGATTTACGACAGTATGGCACAGGCACTCTAGAGAGTAACTTAAATACTCGTAGCAAACTCCATATATTTTATCCTCTTTTGAACAGAATCTAAATTGTTAGGGAAAAGATAGATATATCCACACAAGCTCCGGACGTGTTGCTCGCAAGAGCAAGAAATATTAATCAAAGAGTAAGAAATATTGATCAAAAGAACACCTACATAAATAAATGTTCTATCTATAATATACTGGAAATTATTGTATCAGTAATGTCGAAAGTAAGGAGTAGTCCTCTGCAGCACTATATGACTAATGCTGCGCAGGGATATGTTAGATTGAAGTTATTAAAACATCAATTTAGCCATTAAGAATGAATTTGAATATTACTATTATTGAATATTAATCGAGCTGTCAATCAGTATCTTCCTCAAACACAGATCTACACAGTACACTGTTCAGAAGAAGTACAACAGTTTCTCAAAACATTTGCACGCCAGTGTTGCAAAAATCCCAGTAGTCTTAAAGCTATGTCTATTAAGAGCACCAGAACATCCAATACAACTGACACTTATATACTTATATCTCTTCACAACACATTCGCACAACCAGTGGATGACAATTTTTTTTAACTTTCCACATTTAGTACGATTTAAATGATCCTTAATGCAATTGCGTGAAGTTAGAAGTTCAATTCTTAGAACAATGAGAGTACCGAGACATAGAGGGTAGCTAAAAACTCACATCTCTTAACGATGCATTCGTACAACCAGTTTACCACTCTAATTAGACTCCTAGAGCTCTGCCTAAATTTTTTCAACCCTATTTTTAAATTTAAAACTTTAAATTTAAAATTCTTCAACACTATGTTAAAATTTAAATAAAATTAAATTTTCTTGCTCTATGCTAAGTTCTAAGTATTTTATAGGCATACCAGAGGACACATAATATCGACATATTTACTCTCTGTCGTCGTTCAAGAGCAGCGATAAGTTGACTACAGTGAACTCAAGAATTTCCGGAAGAAAATAGATGACTTCATGATTGACGTTGCAATGCTGCAACACGCCTAAGTATCAACAACCTCAACTGCTATAACACAATTAGCTAAAATTATAAAGAGCGCAAGCAATCATTCAAGAGCAAGTTTTCAAAAGCATAAGAACAAATGAACAATGTCAGCACTCCTATGAAAAATAATAAGAGTGCATCAAGTACATCAATACGACTGGGAGCAAATGATGTATCTCACATTGTGCAAAATATTCACTTTCAGTTCTCGTAAATACTGCAGTAAAGAGCCAATCGTAACTAGGCTGTGGCTAGACCAAAACCGTTGTAGTAAAATAACAAGGCCTGGTTAATGAAAAAGGGTCGACAATGTCCCTACATAAGGACAGAAGGCGTTAAGGGAGCTAAAATCAAAGAACCAAAATCTGTCAACTCTCTGGAAAACTAATTGAAGGGCAGACTTACTTCAATGAACGTGTGGATATCGAAACAGGCGTTTTACTCATGAGAGCGAATATGATAGTTTGCTAATTTAACAAGAGACAGATCAACTAATATTTCTGGTTTAAATAAAAACATAATAATCATGGGCGTTATCGTAGCTTTTACCTTAACACAACGGTATTTGTTGACACTTTACAGCATAGTTTCGCCGTAAATATCACATAAAATTTACCCTACATTCACGCACGACGAGCCAGTGCTTCACAATGGATACATTACTTCCCTGCTGTGCTCTAGACATATCCATCTTGGTTTATTGACAAAGATCCGCCAAATTATTGATTTGACACATAGAGACTTCTCTATAACGGCACGTGTGTATTACCATTAAGGAAAAATCTAGACAGGAGTCCAATTTACCTCTGGAAAAGTAAACACAGAGTTACTGCAACAAAGACGTCACTACGTGTATGGTAATGCTGGCATCATCAATTATTGGTGTGCTCGGCAGCCTACGATACTCCAACAGTCCTGTACATTCTCGATTGACCCACTTTGAAAGCGATTATGCAACTCATGTAGCTTCAGCATAATCTACAATTCAAACCTGAACGTTCGATTCGCACTTCTGGGTTGAGTTTAAAGCGTTTTTAGTAAACCAGTTACGGTTAAGACGACTTAATAAACTCCTGAAATTCCATTGAAAGTGCGAATCAAAAGATTTGGAACAATTTGCCGAACAAATTAAAGTGGGGTCAACTTAGATTATTTTAAATAAAAGTGGGTGAATCAAGTGCACCTTTGGTGCCAAGCACACAGCGCCGTACGATATTCACTTTCCTTATTTTGTAGTGCTACAAATCTAAGGCCAAATTACACAGCATTCAGCGCCTGAAAGCAACGTTACATTGTCATGAAAGACTATAGAGTCTTACAGTTTAGAAGGTTAGAAGGAGTGGAGAAGATAAAACATTTTTTTAATTACCTCAAAGATTTTAAGTTTCTGGAAGGATGCATATTATATTTGGAAAAAGGTCGCTTGATAGGAGATAAGATGCAAAGCTTAAGTTGCCGACGACAAATTGGAATTTCTGGCAGAAGGGCTACGGTGCCTGAAACTGAATCTTTAGGGCCTGGGAGGGAGGCCGGTGTATGCCTAAGGAAGAAGAAGTGCTTGCAGACGGGCAAAAAGTGGCAGAAAGCAAAGGAGGAGCATCACAGAGCATCACAAGGATGATTGTGGTGCCCCGAGTGGTGAGGTGCGCAATGATGATATGTCAAACTTCACAGCCCTCTAGTCAGCTAAAGTAAATACGGTACAGCGACCCAGCAACAGAGCGGTCCAGCACCTGGGCAGCCAATTGACTTAGCAGTCCAGCTATTGAGCAGCCAAGTGACTTGGCAGTCCAGTTACTGGGCAGCTAAATGACTTAGCAGTCAAGCACCTGAGCAGCCACTTGACTTAGCAGTTAAGCAACTGTTCAGCCAAATGACTTAGAAGTCCAGTAACTGAGCAGTCAAATGACTCAACAGTCAAGCACCTGGGCAGCCAATTGACTTAGCACTGCAGCTATTGAGCAGCCAAATGACTTAGCAGTCAAGTAACTAAGCAGCCAAATGACTTAGCAGTCCAACTGCGGGAAAGTGTGGCAGTGAGCAGCTGGGTAGTCCAGCAGCTGGACGCTCCAGCGGCAGCAGCAGCGCCTCACCAGCACCCAGCGACCGCCGCTGCAGCACAAGCAGGCAACATGTTTACACATTCGCACTCTGCTCTTCACCATCCCCTCAACTGCTCTCATTTTCGCCACCTTCTCCTCCATCCTCTCCACCATCTCCACCTCCGTCTCCATCACCACTTTCTCCTCCATCTTCTCCACCTCCATCTTCACTACTCCCTTCTTTTTCTTTTTCGCCCGCATCATCCCCGTCTCCATCACCGCCTTCGTCTCCACCTTCCTCACCACCATCTTCACCTCCTTCATCTCCCCCTCCATCGCCGCCTTCTTCTCCACCATCTCCACTACTCTCATCTCCACCACCATCACCACCTTCATCCCCACCTCCTTCACCACCTTCTTCACCACCTTCATCTCCACCTCCATCACCACCTTCCTCGCCACCTTCATCTCCACCACCATCACCGCCTTCTTCACCACCTTCATCCCCACCTCCATCACCACCTTCTTCGCCACCTTCATCTCCACCTCCATCACCACCTTCTTCACCACCTTCATCTTCCCCTCCATCCCCACCTTCGTCACCACCTTCATCTCCACCTCCATCCCCACCTTCGTCACCGCCCTCAGCTCCACCGCCATCCTCGCCATCTTCACCACCTCCATCACCACCTTCTTCTCCGCCTCCATCGCCGCCCTCTTCACCGCCGTCATCTCCACCGCCATCGCCGCCTTCTTCCCCTCCTTCATCTCCTCCTCCATCCCCGCCTTCTTCACCACCTTCATCTCCACCTCCATTACCGCCTTCTTCACCACCTTCATCTCCACCTCCATTACCGCCTTCTTCACCACCGTCATCACCTCCATCACCCCCATCATCTCCGCCGCCATTACCACCATCATCCCCACCTCCGTCTTCACCACCTTCATCTCCGTCCCCATTGCCCCCGCCGTTTTCTTCGCCGTCAGCAGGCAGCTCTCCATCCTCCACCGCGGCGCCACAGGGACCTTCTCCGCGCTCTCCACCTGAACTGTCTACTTTCCATTGCTGCGCGCAGTCTTCTCCGTGCAGCACCTCTTCACACTCTCCTCTGCACAGCATCTCTTCACCGCCACCCTTGCATATCGTCTCCAGATAACCTGTGGAGACAGAAAGTTGTGACTTCAGTGCACCAGGATTTCGCTTCAGCTTTGGCCCCTCGATTGTTCGTCTGGCTGTCTGCAATGCACAGGGAACAAATCAAATTCGTTAGAAACAGCTGCCTTGTTATACTCCCGATGTAGATAGAACAAGAAGGAAGAAATTCGGATGCGCCTTGAGACTATAGCGACCCTCAACATCATGAAACGTCGCAGAAAATAATTATTTTTCCATAATTGTTTAATATGTTTCAGAAAATTATTATTATTATTTTGAGTTTTTTAAATAATAATCATCATCACAAACTGATCGTAGTTTAAGTATAATTAAATAATGGCTAAAAAGTAACTATTACTTAGTTGCTATTACATAATAATTAGTGGAAGTTAATGAATGGTCTACTACAGTAAAAAGATAGATTTATATCTAAATCTCTTCTGCATCGCAGGTTGACAAGGAAGGTGAAGACCAGGAGGGCAGTACGAATCGTCATATATTAAAATTGAACGTTTCGGGTATCTTACCCATCGTCAGCAAACTGAGGAGATAAAATACAGGAAATTTACTAACCGAGACTAGATGTTCACTAGTTAAATAGCAAATAAGACACACGGAATCACAGAAAAAGGCTAACGGTTGATGATATTCAATGGATATGCGCTTTGTTCTTCATTGTGAGGAGGCTTCAACTTAAAAATGTAAAGGGATTCTAAAATACGAAAAATAACAAACGAGGATTGCGTACCAAAAATGGAGAAACCCGTCAAGACTGACTCGGACACCACACCGTTCTGCTTGCAGTCTCACTATGGAAAGAGGAGGACTAGTAACCAGCACGCTTCCTGTGCCAGCATTTCTGCAGCTGTGTTCACAAACTCTGGTCATTATAGTACGCACAGTCGAACCAATGTACGTAGACCCGCAGAGCGGGCAACAAAATTGGTAGACTACAGAGCTTGAACTGCTTTAGGAGGCTTGTCCTTGAAGTTAAAGATGATTCTATCGTGAATTTACTTACGAGAACAAAAATAAATTTCTTATGAGGAAAGTATTTGATTACAATTTTCCCTAATTCACTTTTTATTTTTTCGGATTGCTGACTAAAATATTGAAGGGTTACATATACAGTATTTGTATCATTGCCGGTGGCGGTGGATGCTTTGGTTCCGAAGTTTCGAGATAAAACTGCTTAATTTTAAAGTCTACGGAAGTTACAGGAAAACCATTGCATATAAAAAGTTACGAAAAAATTCAAATTTTATATGATTATTGACGTATGAAGAATATATTTTAATGGCACGTGCTATCAAAAAATTAATCGTTAGCTTTTTTTATGTGATTCCGTGTGTCTTATTTGCTGTTTTACTTGTGCACATCTACTCGCGGTTAGTAAATTTCATGTATTTTATCTCCACAGTTTCCTGTTGATGGGTAAGATACCCGAAACGGTTAATTTTAATGTATGGTGCATAGACCTCAGCAACACTTGACTCTTAGGTCTGACGATGGCGGCCAAAAGTCGGCAACGGAAAAATGGAATTTTCTCAAGAGCTATTCTTTTTCCCCTATCTAATAATGAAGAAAAAATTCCAAGGTACTGAACATTTTTCTTGCGGAGAAGGTATCTTGAATGCGGCGGGGACGCACTTCGGCGCTTGCCTGCATGACCGTGCCTGGATATGTTCATAATAGCTCATGAAAAAATCCCATTTTTCCCATTTTGGCCGCCAGCGTCAGAGGCCACTTGGACCTAAGAGTCAAGTACTGTTGCGGTCTACGCATGATTATTCGTACTGCCCTCCTGGTCTTCATCTTCCTTGTGAACCTGCGGTGCAGAAGAGATTTAGACATAAATCTATCTTTTTAGTAGCCCATTCATTAACTTCCATTTACTTGGTATACAGCGCAAAATACGTCACAATAAATAATAATTAGAAAACAATTGTTATTAAATAATTAACTAACAAGAATTAAAAATAATAATCATTTAGTTGCAATTGTTTCAGCCTCTGCTGTTTTCCCTCCTCTACTCGCTCGGCCAAGGCAGGCATCTTCCCCTGTCCCGTTGCTGATCTCCGACTCAGTTTACACACCATCCACTATATAATAAAACACGGTTGTTGCTCCCTCCCTTGCTTGCTTGCTCCAATGTTGGTTCGTCTCTCCGTCACGCAGTTAAGAGTTTAATAGAAGAAAATTCACGTACTGAAAAATAAGTTGAGATACCATACAATTTCATCGCTTGGGGTACCGGTGACAAACATAGCCCTGGATCTCTCGCCTCTAGATCCTGGGCTCTGGAACCCCAGCCTCTGGATCCCAACTTTCATTGCTGAATGATATCGTAGTAGTTGAATCTTCACGCTGAGCAGACGTCTTTTTATGTTGAATTTACATCGCAACCAAATTCGACGCTGGAGGTTCAACAATCAGTTGGTATCCACAATACGGTGAGCCCTGGGCATTTCCAGTGAATTCTCTTGACTGGACTATATTGTTCTTAGGGCAGATTAACGGTTAATCAATTCCAAGCTGATATTCACTCCTTATCTTGCAGGGGGGATATTTTGCTATCGCAAAACTCATGGTTGCACAGTGCAACTAATGGAAGATCAGGACTGCAGGGATGAGACCTATAATACAGCAAAACCAATACGGGGAAGCGAAACAATAAAAAGCTCAATAATGGAACACCAAAACAAAAGTAAGTTCAGTACAAGAGGAATTATTTCGTAAACCCTACAAAGACCCAAAGGGTCGCTTTGTTGCGGCTGCTGCTTCCACGAAAGTTCACTTTCAATTTAGCCATTGAAACTCGATCTCTAATTCATTCAACACATCGCACTTAATTTATATTTAACTTGTTTCATTTTTGGCACGTTGATTATTTTCTAACAATAACACAAGTGACTTCTATGAAAAAATATTATACGGCCACCGCCATCTCCGGCAACAAGAACGAGAAAGAGGGGCCGGAGAGCTGGCTGCCCAAGGGCTTACATAGAGCACAAGAATAGGCCGAGAACGACTGGACATAAATTAATACTACAACAAGGCAAGCTTCGTAATCAGCACACAAGCGTGCATGTCAACAAGTTGTGGCGCTGGCACCAAGCTCTTGATATACATATTTCTCTGACACTTTACCATGGACGTTACTCAACAGCTGCCTACAATTATTCGTTGTCAAGACGATATGGGAATCCTCTGCCCTCTTTTTCTTCAAGGCCCTCATCTCTAACGCGAAATTTCGAAATCCACTTCGAACCGCTGAACTGTTGCTATTGGCAGCAGTTGGGGGGGGCGCGGTGCCCAAGCTTAAACTCATACAAGAAAACTAAACGAAGATCAAACATTGCCATTTTCATACTTGAAGCCTTTCGTGCGTTGAAACAAGTACGTTTGAAATAAGTTGAAAATTATTAAAAAGCACTCCTTAATAATAATATTCACCAAACTTTACATAATTCATCTTGTTAATACTATGTCTAACTGATTTTTGAAAAGACAGCATTTCAATTCGAGCGGCATATAACTTTGTAACAGCCAAACGGATGTTCACTAAAGAAGCGCCGAGTAGAAACCCTGGTCAGGACGATGTAATGTAGCTTACAACTTTAAAGTGCACTGGCAGATTGCCTAATTGACGCTTGCAGTGTTGAGGGCTGACGACGCAGGCTTTTGAGCGTCTGCTTTCTGCCTACGATTGTGAATTTTGGCATATTGTGTGTGTATGTATTAACTTTCAAAAACTTATTACAAAAGTGTTCATCTATTTTTACAGTAGTTGGGGAACAGGTTATTTTTACAGTAGTTGGGGAACAGGTTACAGCGATAGGGTGCAATGCATTCTTTTTAAAGTTAAAACTAAGGCCACACACATGAACAGTGAAAAGGTGCCAATGTAAATTTTGAGCGCTATTTTTGGCGGAGATGTTTCCTAATTTACATTAACGACTAATTACAACACTAAGCGACTAAGTGTACTTTACAGACAAGCGAGAAGCAGAAGTGTCTGTATGAGTTAGGCCAAAAGTCTGTACGATGTCAGCAGACCATGGCTATGGCTATGCAGATTAATTTGTTAACAGTGACTCGAATGTCCTGTTACTCGAACAAATCGTCATGTTAACTGAAGTATTCTGAAAACACGATGATCGCGGATTCTTTAATAAAGTGCTTCTCCGTTAATGATGCGCTCGCTATGTATACCCAGAAATATAACATTAAAAATAGGGAAATGGACGTGCTGAGGTTCCCAATCTAGAAAGGAGACGATGCCTCGGTGTTGGTCTTTCCTGGATCTCTTCCACCCAAGAAAGGTAGCGGATCGATGAAGAAAATTGGGCCCGACCAATGGGAACCACAGTACATAAGCCAACTTTAGAACTTGGCAATTATTATTATGAGTTCAATAGATAGTTGCCGTAACAACACGTTTTATTCTATGGTCTGTGGAGATACTGAAACAGGTAGCCAGTGTAAAGAACAAATAAGCTGTTGGTTGATTTTCGAACTAAGACAGAGATCGAAAGCTGCGCAGTGTATCGCGTTTTTGAATATACCTACAGCTTCATTTGGGCTTTGTGCGCTGCTCCGACTTTTGTTAGTAGAATTTTTGGTATCGAACGTTTCGTTAGCCGATCTCTTTGTTAGTAAGTATCGTTTGTTCTAAGTTTCGTTACTGGAAGTGCTTTGCAAAGCGAATCAATTTTTTTTTACTAACGAGGCACATTATATATATAAAAAAAGTAACGAAAAATGTAGCTGATATATATAGTTCCTCTAATATTAGGGAAGCGCTGTATTTGGCCACCTGCGTGCAGATAATCTAATCCGATTAGTTTTGACTTGTCCAGACCATTGGGCATTGTATGGAGTGTCAGGAAATAATCTCCAAAGATAGAGTCTTGAGACGGCCGAAGACTCAATCTTGCTACGCAGATTTGAGTATTTCACCATCTGAAGCGAAGTCGTTAACAATAAAACAATGAATGGGAAGCGAATGACTGAAAAAAAAGGAGAAAAAACCTACAGTTCGTCTAGTTGAACCAAAATATTTAAGCGACAAAGCTGGGTGAAGTAACGTATTCTTAATAAAGTCAAACTAATTCACACCAATGAGAGAAAAATCAATGAAAAATGCAAAAAAAAGAAGAGGCAGTACGGGATGGACAGGAAAATGGGTGAAAATAAGAATACTATGATCAATTTAGACGGGGCATTCAGGGAGAAAATGAGCAAAATTATATTGTAAGCAGGAGACTGCGTGAAAAAGAAGGAAAAGGCAGCAAGTGGACCAAGCAGAGTGAAAAAATTGAAAAAATAGGCAACCGAGGAGACCAGCCGGAAGAACAAGCAACTGAAGAGACCAGACGGAAGAACAGGCAACTGAAGAGACCAGACGGAAGAACAAGCAACTGAAGAGACCAGACGGAAGAACAGGCAACTAAAGAGACCAGCCGGAAGAACAGGCAACTGAAGAGACCAGACGGAAGAACAGGCAACAGAAGAGACCAGACGGAAGAACAGGCAACTGAAGAGACCAGACGGAAGAACAGGCAACTGAAGAGACCAGACGGAAGAACAGGCAACTGAAGAGACCAGACGGAAGAACAGGCAACTGAAGAGACCAGACGGAAGAACAAGCAACTGAAGAGACCAGACGGAAGAACAGGCAATTAAAGAGACCAGCCGGAAGAACAGGCAACTGAAGAGACCAGACGGAAGAACAGGCAACTGAAGAGACCAGACGGAAGAACAGGCAACTGAAGAGACCAGACGGAAGAACAGGCAGCTGAAGAGACCAGACGGAAGAACAGGCAACTGAAGAGACCAGACGGAAGAACAGGCAACTGAAGAGACCAGTCGGAAGAACAGGCAACTGAAGAAACTAGACGGAAGAACAGGCAACTGAAGAGACCGGACAGAAGAACAGGCAACCGAAGAGACCAGACGAAAGAACAGGCAACTGAAGAGACCAGACGCAAGAGCAGGCAGAAAGAGAGGGCAGCAGGAGAGCAGACAGGAAGAGAGCGTGTGGCTATAAGAAAGAAGAGGAGACGGAAGAGCAGAGGTCATGAGAAAGAGAGCAGCGAGAGCGTCATGAGGTGTGGAAGAGAGCAGACCCTGTCATGCGCGACATTCAGCTGGTGCTGCAGTGCGGTGGTGCGTCCAGCTGGTGCACACCCAGCTGGTGGAATGCCAGTTGGTATACACCCAGTTTGTGTCTCCCGGCTGGTGCATATCTAAAAAATGAATGGCCAGCTTTTGCACCGTCAGCTGGTGCACAGTTAGCTAGTGCGTGCCTCTGATGCTTTTCCAGCTGGTGCACAGTTATAGAATACATAGCTATGATGTCCTGCAGCTGGTCCATCGCCAGCTGGTGCACAGTTTGCAGGCGAACACTTAACTGATGCACAGTCAACTTGTGCACACGTTGCTAGGCACCCAGCTGGTACAGAGGCAGCTGGTGCGGACAAAACTTCACCGCAACCGGCTATAGCTGGTTCAGTTCAAGTTCAACTGGAGCAATCAGCTGGCAAAAATTTTGCCCTAATTCATATCATAATATTGAGCAATGAACTAAAGCGAATACTTCGCGTTAAACGTGACGCTAATAATATTCCTCTAATGAATTGCAGTGATATGTACTCTACTCTGAAAATGTTGCAATTTCAGGATGCCTTCATCTATTGCTTACTTAATGTTTTTCGATTCGCGTTAAATAATCACCCCGAAGCATTCCAAAAGCATTTCAGTCCACTTATTCTCCAACAAAATTACGAAATAAGACGTTCTGTTCTCAATCTCCCTAATGTGCGTGTTGACGTTGTAAAACGCTCAACAGTTTTTCAAATTGCATTGCTTCTCAATAAAATTCCTTTGTATTTATTAGACCCAATTTTTGACAATCTATTTAAAAACGGTTTTAAAGAATATGTACTACAACTATATTAGCCTTTGTTTTTATGTTTGCCCAAAAAGTTATGCTTAACTTCTTGTGGCTATGCAGATACATCATTGTAAGTGTTTCCTTCTCACGTACCAAAACGATAATTGTATTGTATCAATATGTCTGCGTGTAATAAACCTATCAAACCTATCATTCATAAGCTACAAAATTACTGTTCAGATGCACACCAGCTTCTGTTGCACTTTGAACGAAAAATAAAGAGAAATACACAGATATTCATTTGTAATGGATATATTTTACCACGATGCTAATAACTTTCTGTCAGTAAATAACGTATTCCCATATGCTAACAAACTGTTGACGCCTCAGACATTAGTGTAGTGTATAGTTTGGATTTGACAAAATAATCCAAGTTCCAGTCCTCATATTCCCCATTTTTTAATGCAGCAAAGGCGCATCGAAATAATTACTGAATGGCGCAAAAGCAGGACAGACATATGCCAAATTAGTATGAAAACATAAAACGTTTTGTATTAGAAGGAGGCGCTGTAAAAACCATTACTTAAACTTCAGGGGAGAAAATGTCAGAAAAGTCCCTTAAATTTTATAGTTGTCCACACATTCATCAGGAAAACTTTTCTCCTAGTTCAGGGTGGATTTGTAATTTTTTCAAGAACATGGTCCTTAATTTTACAGCATTGCTGTAAGGAACCCGCAAATTTTAAGGAGAAATTATGGCAGAATAGCTGGCAAAAAGTCCCGTGTAATTTACGGAAGTTTTACGGTGGCGCTAAGGACCACATGGCCGCCAAGGGCCGCCAGCTTCGGCTTTTTCACAGTGCCTCGTTGGCCAGTCTTACCAACAAGAACTTCGGTTTCTATGCACAGCCAATAATTCTGGCAGTTATTGGCACTGAAGTGCCGCTTGACAGCCGTGGGCATCTGCAGCACTTTGCGGCCCAATGGCAGGAGTAAAAGATGCTAGAGATCTGGAGTCAGCGGCCTTTTAAGATGCCTGGACCTGGCAAATGTGCCTAGACCTGCGGCCTTTTACAATGACTGGACCTGGCAAATGTGCCTGGACCTGCGGCCTTTTACCATACCTGGACCTGGCAAATGTGCCTGGACCTGCGGCCTTTTAAATATAAAACCTTTTGTATTAGGGGAGGCAGCCTGCGGACCTGCGGCCTTTTACTAAGCCTACACATGGAGAATAAGTCTGCAGTTAACGGAAGTGGCCTCGGTTAGCAACATCGCAATAGGACTTGCACCAGCGTACAAGAGTGTTCATCAATACTGAATGTAGAATAAGAGTTTGTCTCTCAGCATTAAATTAATGCGAATGAAACCAGAAAAACAAGCGGGCTACGAGAAGAAAGCTATGATTACTTTACCTGTAAACTTCGAGCCTTCAAAGTTACGTGTTGCAGTGTGACTTAGCTTTACATTCAATTTAATATTTCTACAAAGCATTCCTCTTTACCCACGGTAGTAGTGGACACTGCGTGCTGCATAGTAGTGCTGAGGGTCTCGAGAACGATCCCCAGGCCAGGCGCAGTCTTTCTCCTGGGCGCTTGACGAGCTGAATCTGCAAATTTGCTTGGTGCGCATAGCTATCGGGGGGGTATTTACCTTCGGGTACATTGGGTGGCAGGTCGTTGAACTTTCCGTTTCAGCGCCATAGTACTCAGCGATCCGTCATCGGCTGCAGCTGTACTTACTCGTCTGGCCTTTGGGGCCAGTTGGCCTATGTCTCCCGCACGAACTAGTGCGTGTGGGTTTTCCAGGGGAAGGGGCAGTAAATGTTGACTTTATTACCAGCTTACCCAGTCTTCAAAAAGGGCGGTGAAGAATTTGAAATACTTCCGCTAAGCGTGTTTACGAAGGATGCGTGAAACTGTCAGTTACGCGTGATCTGAAGAGGTAAGCGGGCTCGGCTGTAGTTCTGCTGAGCAACAGAACTGTTCTGTGAAACGTAGTAAAACGGCTTCTAACCAGAGCATTCTGGGAGCGCATACCTCCGCCAAGCAAGGCACCGCTATGAAAAATGAACTTGGTTCTGATATATAGTTTCGTTTGTCTCAAAAACTGAATCAGTCATTATTGTGCCTCCTGACAGTTATAATGACTTCTGTAATTTTCTTGAAGATCCATTCCGAATTATACTACTAACAAACATCCTGACAGACATTAGTCAAACTCACAAACAGACCAACCGATCATCACCAAAATTTGATTATTTTTGTCGTTTAGAATTTCTAACAATTCCCGTAAATATTTGATAATGATCCGTTCATAACTTCTTGAGTTATTTTGCTGACAAAAAAATAAATCAAACGCAGAGACAAACACACAAACGAGCCAACAGATCACAACGAAATATTTGTAATTTACTCTTCGTATTAAGCCCAACCACTCAAGTAAATTTCATAAAAATCTGTTTATGACTTTTTTGAGGTATGGTACTAAGAACAACGAGGCAGACAAACTAACAAACAAACGGTCAAACGGATCTTTGCTAAAAATTAATCACCTTTTACTCTCAGCACCCCTAACAATCCATGTACATTTTGTAAACAACCATTCATAACTTTTCGAGTTATCTTGGTGACAGAC
Source organism: Parhyale hawaiensis (assembly GCA_001587735.2). Classification (NCBI taxonomy): domain Eukaryota; kingdom Metazoa; phylum Arthropoda; class Malacostraca; order Amphipoda; family Hyalidae; genus Parhyale; species Parhyale hawaiensis. The sequence continues at coordinate 5,651,776 of LQNS02000304.1, forward strand.
AAAGAGAGAGAAAGAAAAACTCTGCGAAAACATATAACCTCTTTGGCGGAGGCAATAATAAGCAGACAGTCATGCATCACTTTCAAAATGAAATGCAGCTGCGTATCACTGATACTGGACGCTAAGACTTCAGTCAAGACTGTTCCACACACACGATAAGCAGCACCATCGACGGAAAGGAAATATTCATCTATGAGTTCATCCAACCATTCGTTCGTTCATCCACTCGTAACGCTTCCAGTGTTACATATGGCAAAAAACTACTCAACCATAACACGGGTTCGGGATGAATAGTTGTCGTTTTGAACTTGTACTCCACGGATGTAATAAATTTGCTGTCTGACTTAGAGTACTATTTCCAATGCGTAGTCATTACTCGGGTCTGAGTATTCATGAAAAACGAAACTACAGTTCTGTGGCAATTCCTCTGGTTCAGGCCAGTATGTTTCAAGCTTAACATCAAATCTGCATCTGCAAATTTATACGGAAAACCGCATTCTAGTTATTCTTCTAAGTTTTTGTTTTTAGAATCAGTGACAAAGTATCGACACTGATACAATGTTTATATTATACTTGACTGTGCCACAAAATCCACATTTGGATTAAAGAAAGCGTTGCATTTCAAATGCTGTTAATCAGAGGGCGCTCTGGGCTCTCTGTAATCAGCAGCAGGAGGCGACGTGTGAACCGATCGCTTCAAGCCAATAATTGCACGGCTCGCGACAGGGACGAACTGTGTGACTTTGATCGCAATACATCGCTGGGACACACCGCGCTGCTACACCCTCAGTGCTGCACATTCAGTGGGACGTACTCATTGCTACCCACTCAGTGCTGCTCGTGCTGGTGCTGCAGTGCAGCTGCGACCTTCGAATCGAGGTCAGCACGAGCTACATTGCATACCGCCCTTAGAAACGATCAGACGCTGCGTGCAGCACGTTTACGTTAACCCTGAGACATGTACTGACGCTTATTAATCTATTCGAGTCATATTTTCTGAGATTTTTTTTCTGAAAACACTTGGTCGACCCGATGTAGTGACTTGTTACTGGAAAATTGAAATTTCTTATTTACAACAATGTATCCTTTCAATTGATTTATTTACCGTACAAAAATAAACAGAAGTAATAAATTATGAGATTCTACGATAAACATAAATTTGATACTGGCTTAGTATAAGCAAATCAAAGAAAAGATGCAAGGGAAACTGTGACAGAAGATATCCTGTTTTTATTCTTGCGTTTCGAAGGCCGGTACTGGATCCAAACATTCCATGAGATAGCGTTGTTAGCTGCATCTTGGCACCAGTGACATTATCGAATGATGCCGGATCATGGCCCGGATGTTATTTTTTGTCAAAAGAGGGAATAGCTGCTTCTATCTAGCTTGCCTGTATCTGTTTGCATACACTGCCACGTTTCTTCTGTGTGGGTTACTCGTTCATGCTCGTTTTCGCTGTCATGTTTCTTCTGTCTGGGTTACCCGTTCATGCTCGCTTTCCTTGCCATATTTCTTCTGTCTGGGTTACCCGTCATGCTCGCTTTCCTTGCCATATTTCTTCTGACTGGGTTACCCATTCATGCTCGCTCTCCCTGCCATATTTCTTCTGACTGGGTTACCCGTTCATGCTCGCTTTCCCTGCCATATTTCTTCTGACTGGGTTACCAGTCATGCTCGCTTTCCCTGCCATATTTCTTCTGACTGGGTTACCCGTTCATGCTCGCTTTCCTTGCCATATTTCTTCTGACTGGGTTACCCGTCATGCTCGCTTTCCCTGCCATATTTCTTCTGACTGGGTTACCCATTCATGCTCGCTTTCCCTGCCATATTTCTTCTGACTGGGTTACCCGTCATACTCGCTTTCCCTGCCATATTTCATCTGACTGGGTTACCCGTTCATGGTCGTTTTCCCTGCGACCCGTTCATGCTCGTTGTCCCTGCCATGTTTCTTCTATCTGGGTTACTCGTTCGTGCTCGCTCTCCCTGCCATATTTCTACTGTCAGAGTTTTCCACTCACGCACAATCTATCTGTACCATCTGCCCTCAGTATCCAGCTCGCACCGGCCAGCCACCGCCGCCGCGTCAGGGGCTGCGGCAGATCACACGCACCCGTGACCTTGACCCTGCCATGAGAACTGGCCACCCTACCCTCCCGACTTGCTGTCTGTACCGCCCCACCCGCCGTCGGGGCATGTAGAGTACACGCTCCTCTGCAGCAGTCATGCGATGCCCTCTGCAGCCAAATTTTGAGCGCTCTCGCAGCCGGAACAGGGTAATTTTGGGTCCTAAATTCACGCTCTGTGCTATCTGCCTGTTTTTTCTAAACGTTAAATATTCTTGATTTAGGGCAAATCTAGAACCTCACTCATGTGTTCTCTGTGGGCTTGATAATGAAGATTCAATGTCATTATTTGCAGGCACAAACCCGCATTCGAAGGATAAAAGGAAGAGTGTCTTGCTTCACCGTATTCCTGGAAGAGTCCACAGAGTCCGCAGTCGCTTTTCTAAAAGAAAGCAAATTAATTGAAGATCATTACGAACTTGGCAGATATTAGTTGTTGTAAGAAATCTTATCTTATAAAGTAAGGAAGTGTTTTTTCTGAGAAATCAGTCGCCATACCGCTCCCGCATATTCAAAGACTCGTAGAAAATAAAATTCACATTTCGTATCGTCCATAACTCATGAGAATCCTGGTCACCATCGCAGTTAAACACATTGAGTGTTTCATGGCATTCGTTTCGTAATTTTATCCACTGCGCCGAATGTTAGAAACATGTCGCTTGCACTGTGCAGCTGTGCGCCATCTCCTCCCAATGTTTCCTTTTCGAGGGAGGGGGGGGGAGAAATTTACCCACTCTGTGATCTCCCACTTGCATGGGCTGGGATGACCGGCTAAGCAGTAGTCCATCAATAATTGCAACGTACTTGCGTCTCTCACGTGGCTTGAGTGTATATGGAGAGTGGCATTCCATTTCTTAATGCGGGAATCTAAAAGTGACATCTAAATCAAGCCTCGAAATTCGATAGTTAAGAGTGAAATTTCAAGAACGTGGAGATAAATCCCAGAGAAAAGAAGCGGTCGTGTCGTGGCAAGAAAGCTGTCCGGATAAACGGGATTTAGCAGAATCTTCTACCTTAATTGCAACAACCGCAGAGCGCCTCTAACTCGCTGGCGGAGCTTAAGCGGTTGGCACGCCGATTGCTGGCCGACTGACCTACTAAATAAGGATTGAATAACAATAATTGCTGGTGCAGATATCGACGCCGATACTGGTGTAAGGTAGCCCGTAGCGCTGAGCCACGGTTCGGCCTGCAGCAGCACACAGAGCGGGACGATGAAATTGGATGCAGCTGCAGATCTGAGATCTCGTCTTCTGAGTCGCAGACGGTTAGAGATATCAGCTCTTGTCTGAATCAGGGGCGGTTATGGATCTCGCCCCGTGAATCGCAACATTCAAGCGGAAATTCTCTAGTACTATACAGATCTCAATTTAGAGATAACGCAGGGTTTCAGAGATGGGATGGGGGCTAAGAAATGCAGAACTACCAGGATGGAGCAAGCGGCGTTTTGTGCGTGATTCGCTTGTGAAAGACACAACAATTTGTAAGCAAGCCGCCAGTGGCGTCATCTGTGTCGCTTTGTTCACTCGCGTAGTCTTGATAGCTGGTTAGTTTTAAGACAATTTATCATTAATTTCGACTGAGTGTTAATTGTGCAAGCAATTGATAGCATTATGATATTATTATGCTTATAGATGCATATTTATTCTCGCTGTTCAGCTTCTAGCAATGGCAACGCTGCTTATAAAACGGAGCTTGAAGTCTGCTGACCACGAAACCAGCCTCACGTGTGAATAGGGAGGTGCGGTTTTGCACAAAATATGTCGCGTATATGAGAGAGTTTCCTCAGCTTTTGGCTAGCGTGTGTACAGGCCTTTATGGCTACCGAATGCAAGGACAGGATAGGATGAGAGTCACTGGGCTGGCACCAGTGGAGCGAAAATAAGTGTAAAACTGAGCACTTCTTGAGGATGATAACCAAACTGGAACATAGTAGGTAGTACTGCCCAATATCTGCACATGAAATTGGATATGGTAACAAACTGGAAATATTTCCTAGCTGATGACAGTAATTTTTCAATAAGGCCGAGTTAGCAGCACGCCCTGCTGGCGGGGGTATACAGGCGACAGCAGCTGCCGCGGGGAGGAGCCGCGCAACGCTTTCGGTGCCGTCTAAACAGGAAGAATTTCTTGCTGGCAGACGTTTGGTACAAAGAACTGACAACGTCAGAATGCTCAGTGCGAAAAGACTATTACTGATAAAGTAAAAAGAATACGCCATACAATATGTACCAGTGCTGAAAGTCTTTGTAACTACTACTACTACTACTACTACTACTACTACTACTACTACTACTACTACTACTACTACTACTACCACTACTACTACTACTACTACTACTACTACTACTACTACTACTACTACTACTATACTACTATACTACTACCACAACACAACGGAGGAATGCAACCGTTGCTTTGGTGCCTGGCGCTTTCTAAATTCACTTCCTAACTAATTGGCTCAGTCATTTATGCACCTTACACATTGTACTACAGGTCATACTATTATTCCTCTGCTCGCAACTATCTACTTGAAAATGAGCATTTAAACATGCATCTGCTGATGATGATCCAGTAATTCTGCAACCCTGATTCTTCTTCTTACTTTTTCTAACCAGCTGCTGGGCCCAGGGCACTCATATCTATGGGGCCCTGTCACCCATACCATTTACATCAAGCCTAATGATCACTAACGCGAAGTAACTGGAGGTCCTGAAGCACATAATGGTGCCGCGAATAACCAGGTATATTTTGGTCCCAAGTATAACCTTCATCAGCAGCTGGACAGCAATCCTCAGATCGAAGACGACCAAGGAATTCCTGGAGCAAACATGTCATTGTTTGTGTCAAGGACACGACGCTGTGCAACTCCCGGTGTTCGATCCATGCGACTTCTGGAGTCCGTGTGTATGGGTAATGAAGAAACCTACAGTCGCCTCAGGACTACTGCCACGCACACAGAGATAGGAACGATGGCCGAGTTCCTTCGCCGTATGAAGGATATCGTGACCGATATCGCTGCTATAGAAGGATAAATACCTGAAGAAGCTGTCAGGAGCTTTGCATTTTCATTACTGAGTCTCTTCTTCCCTCTATCAATTACTTGACATTCTTTGAATTCGTTGCCCAAAATTAAAGTAATGGGTACCAACGTAATAATTACTAAAATATTATTATAATTCGCATCTTCTTATGAAAAATAAGCGGAGCTGACTAAAACATCTTTATATAATGAAATGCTTCGTGTATTTATTTACTTATTTATATATTTCGTGTCCACATCTTAATGAAATAGATCGGCGAAATATAGGCCAGGTTGCAGATTTTGTCTATTCAGTTACGTTTCCAAAGAGATCGATGACCATGATACGGAAGAAGGTGAAAGTGGGATCCCTATCCCTTTAGCTGAATGCACTTCTTGCTTGACACACCTCTTGTAAACCGAAACAATATATTTGCAGCTTATGGAGTCTCATTTTATAATTTTTTCTCTCGGATCAGTAAGTATAAATTCGCTAGATGATCAGCGAATCACTCATGAAGTGATGATTTTCACAGCAGTAGACACTATTGTTTCTTCTAGCTCACTGTCTTTCTTTGATGGAGCAGTTTTCGCTTCATAGGCCAAAATTTCAGCACTTCAATGAAGTAGATATTTGAGTTTGAAAGACAGTATCATGACTACGGTGCGCTCATATTGCATATCGGATGAATGGAGGTGCATTCAACTTTATTGAAGTGCTGAAGTCAATATTTTACTTCCGCCTTACACTATGGAAGACGCACGTTTAAGAAGAAGGAAGCTGGCTGATAGGAAACATAAAAGAAGAAAGAGATTACTACAGTTTCAAGAACAAAGAAGTGCAACAAATAGAGAGAGACGCAGCGTCTATGCAACATAGTGTCAAGAAAGACTTGAAGCAGAAAGATTACAGAAGGGAGTAAGAGCTACTAATAAGCGTGAGCGGGAAAATGTGGAAACGGCAAGTCATAGAAGAGAGGACCTAAGGATGTGAGCAAGACAAAGGATCAAGAAAAAAATGAAGAAGCGAGTCAGAGAAGAGAAGATTACGCACAAGTCATTCATTAAGCAAATATATCGATTATTGCGTGAATTTTTCCACACACGGGTCCGTTAGTATCATTATAACAACGTAAGACTATATGAGGACGGACAGAGTCACAATATTTTACTGGTTTGTAGGTACGAAAGTTACAAATGTAACTGACACAGTATTTCCTACTGCGTACCTCAAACAAAGAAAAGTTTGGACTCTCTTGGAAACCCGCAACATGCATCATAGCCCAAGATTCCATGACAACAAACTGACAGGCAGTGCGTCCCGAACAGACGTTACTCAAGAGGCACGGACACACGCAACACTGTTGTGTGTGTCGCTGCACAGCACAGGGCTGTAGTGACATTGTTTCCGTTACTTATAATTCTCAGTGCGTTACGCAATGCGTTTCCGCCCATACAACATTCTGTGCAGTAACTCCCACACATGGGTAGATCTACATGCACAAGAGTGGACACAAATACGCACTCGTGGCAATTATAATATTGCATCTTGCTTGCGTGGGCAGAAAGGCAATATAAAACATAGCCTAACTCCTTCCTAAGACGACGTCGTGAAGCAGACTTCTGTTTCTTAAATAAAATTAATATTAGTCCGTAATAACATTAGCTCAATCAGTATATTTTCGGCAAACATTCTATTAATCCGATGCTGCCCTTATTCATGTTTGCCAGACTTTCGGCCCTAAGCAAGGGAGCGTGCGGGCACAACTTTTATTTTGGACAAGTTAACGCCCATGGGATTAAACTATCTCGACTGAAGAGTGCTGTTCGAAAACAATTTTTGTTTAAAAATTTCCTGGATTGGTAGTATGAAGTAACGTTGCTTCCTACTCCCAACCGCCGTCCAAGCGTTGCTGCCACGTCTCCGGTCTGGTCGAAGATGATGTCGAACTCGTCGGCCGTCACACTAAGTCCAAGTCCCGGACGTTTGCCTGCTCGACTTCACAAAGTCCGGAGACGCGACTGGGAAGTCATCAGCGAAATATGATGATGTTGGCATCACCTGTAACCGTATATCTTGCAAGATTATAATCTTGACCGGGCGTAGTTTGGGCTGAAAAAAATGAACTTTTGTGCAAAACCGGCAAACTATTAGACCCAATGGTTTGTAGTCTCAACTGAACGACGTAGCAGAGGTCGCATGTGCCGTGCTTTAGAAGTTCTAAAAGATTGAAAGTGTACTGCCAAGTGACCAAAACAAAGCCATGTGTAACTTCACAGCGTTTGATAGCCAATCAGAAATGTCGATTTTATCTTGGCGGGGAAGCTACCATAGCGGACAGACGTAGCACATGGCAGTGTCTCGGTCCCACGAGAGTACAATCTTACAATTCGACAGCACTGATAAATATGTTGTCTTATTTTCAGCACGCCTTCTCATGCTGAAATCTATCCCGCTACATGGGGGACTACAAGACGCCACACTTGTCAGTTAGCTCGTAGTTGTTTTAACCCTATATCTGTGGCATGGAATTCAGTGCAAGGATCCGTGTTCGACCGTGCTGATTTGCAGGCATTCCAGTCAGCCATAATTTTT